>CM029128.1:2432500-2750000 GCA_016859345.1 Istiophorus platypterus | reverse complement strand
TGTGAGCCCACAAAATGTCAATGGATATGAATTGTGCAAGGAACTCTTGATCCCCTAATTCAATATTGGAGAGCTTCGCAAAAGGTCGTGCTGTACTGTAAAATAACAATGCCTCACGCAGTCATTTTATTTTGATAATATCACACCCCCTCACACTTTTAATCATGATTATAGACTGTTTTGAACTGTTGCAACTTCACATGTGCATGAAGTACATAAAATATACAGTGTGTAGAAACCACAAAAAAAAAATACAAAAACCTAATGCATTCACAAAGAAACACAAAAAAATACAAAACCACCAGCACCCTGTAATCCTGTGGCTGTTAAACTAGATTAACCGAACATTTGACTAATTTTTACTTTTTTTTCCTTTTGTGAGTGCCTAAACCAAAAAGAATATCTGAGGTAATTAGAAATGGAATTTTTTCATCCTCCATTATAAAAACCCCCCAGTCTTATATTCGGGTTTGCAGAAAACGAGTGTAACGGTCTACATGAACAGATCATTAGCTGCATTCCAGTGACATGCTACATTAGCGTAGTTGACTAATTTGGCAGCAGATGAACTGCCAGCATGTGCTTTATGAGCTGCCGTTGGCGATAAAAAAAACCCCAAAAAACAAAATGGGAGAAAACGATCAGTTAAAGGCTGTTGTTCATTTATGTGCAAGAACAGTGTTAGCGTTTTCACGAATAAACGTGAAATCCAGTGTGTCAGCGGCCTAAAGCCTTCATCCCTCAACAACTGGATGTAGCGGCAGCCTCTTTAGGTTTTGCAGAGGGAAAAACAAGGAGGCCTGCTTCATAATCATACAAGTAAAGCATTACAGGCGAAAATGAGCGTGTTGCCGTGACGACATGAATCGACAAATGCCAAGTACGTTCTGCCGAGCTGTGGCGTGAATTGTGGAGTCACAGCACTCTCTGGTGGGCAAACTATACAAAGTGACACTAGCAATAGGAAAAAGAAAAAAAAAAGCCAGAACCTCTCGCTCTCTCTCTCTCTCTTTTTTTTTTTTTAACTTGTAAGCCATTAAAAAAACCCGAACAAAACAACACCTCAGACTTTTCTGCAAATAACAAACCCGTTGATATGGCGGTTGGGCAGAACTACAGATATACAGACTGCACTGAGACTCGAGAAAAAACAAATACATGTTAAAAATATGGGAAAAAAAATGATATAAAGAAATGTGCTGCAAATACGTACAACCCGACCCTACAAGTTGACAACCTGACAATGGTGCAGGAAAATGTGTTAAATATTTGGTTTTAGCATTTTGTTTGCATGAATTGAGTAATAATGCAGATGCTTGCCGGAGACCTTGTGTTGGCTTTACAAGCCTCCAATTCAAATAAAATGACAAAACACAACTGACGACTTGTATAGCCGAGTCAGGTCGTAACTAACTACTCGAGCCACAAACCACTGGCTTCGAGGGCCACCACACAGGGCACTGTTTGAATTGACCCTTTCCCTCCGCTCAGCATGTCTACCGTTCCCAACGCCAGATCCCGCCACATTCCCACCTTCTGCCTGCAAATATTCATGGGGGGGCTCTTGCCCCGGGCTCTTTTCGCAGTACCAGTCAGCTATCGTCAAATCAAAGCAAGTGTTTATGAACGGGACAGACGTACATGACGGCATACAGCGTTGAGGACAGAGTAACAGGGCTGGCGTCCAGATAAGGTTGTGTGAGCAAGCACGGTGGTGTCGCCTCAGCGTGTCAACGGTCCAGTCATGACACCCGGGTCCGTTGCGGGTGTTCCTGCCGGTTTTCACCGTGATCTGCTGGTTTACTCACTACATTAGGCTGGGTCATTCCCAGTGATTGCAGCTAAAGCTGCCAGTGAACCAAATAAATGTGTGAGGAGGAGACAGGGGAGCAGCCGCATGCATATATTTAAAGGCCAGAGGCAAAAAAATAAATAAAATAAATAACAGCACAAAGCCGGGGGATGACTCAAGCTTTAAAAAATATTTACAGTAGAATCACTGGGCATTAAGAGTTCACTCCATATTCATATTTTTCAATCTTTTAAAGTATGCAGCATAAGGGTTTTAAAATAAAAAAAAAAAATAAAATTAAAGTCTGGTTCCCTGCTCACATCCGACCTTCTGCAAACAGCAGTCAGTCATAGCTTAGCGACTGGATCATGTTTAGATCCAGTCGCTAAGGGTGTGAACGCGGCTCTAATAAAAACTATGCTCGGCATTTAAACAGCTTGGAGGGTGGTGTCTTTTTGTTTTGCCTTAACTAAACCACCAAGACAAAAAGTAAGTGAAAGGAATGTAAGGATCAGAGTTTATCTGCTCTAAAAATGAGCTGTAAATTTTAGCATGATTAACCTAAATCAACCAAATCGATTACAGGATCAGTCAAAGTTGATGGAAAAGTAATCAGTGACCATTTTTATAGTCAATTAATTGTGTAAGTCATTAAGTCAGGTAAAAATTGTGAACAGGGCACATGTATAATTGCTTCATATGTCATTGAAAACTGAATATTTGTTGGTGGTTGTTTTTTTTAACTTTTGAACAAACAAACAAAAAAGACGTTTAAAGAAGTCGCCTGGAGCTAAGCAAAATTTTCCTCTGTTTCATTGACTAAATGATTAATCGATTAATCCAAGGCATTATCAGCAGATTAAAGCAATAACTAAAATGGCCGGTAGATGCAGCCCTGCTATCCGGCTAACTAGCTCACCTGCTACAGTACATCTACTGTACCGGATTTCGGTTTGGCTTTCTCCTATTTTCTATATTTGGTCATTACAGCAAATTGACACAAACGTGCTGTCGCATCCTACAAGGAACTCCAGGAATTGACCACAGAGCTCAGATGCCATCGGCCCGGTGGTGCTCCCTAAAAGTCGCAATCTAAGGGAAAAAAAAAGAAAAAGAAAAAAAAGAACTGGAAATCTCAGCGTTAATGATGGAAAACATCCCGGGAAGATAAAAAAATGACGAGATAAGTAGCTCTAACTTTAGCAAATCTGATAAACTTGAATGTTGTTGAAATACCGGTTCATCCATGTACTTTAAGCCTTTTCTTGTCCAACGTTGAAAGAGAAAAAATACAATTTGAAAATAGGGATCACTGTAGAAGCTAAGCAGCCAAAACAGTGATTTAACAACAAAATAAGAGGCTTGGTCTTACATTTTTCCCCGATCACACTTATAAAACTAGGACTAATTATCTGTAAACTGCAATATAAGAGCAATGCTTATTTATTATTTGTGTTTCTTCTACAAAAGCTGGTGAGAATGTTGACTTTTGGCCTGGGACCTGTTAGCTCTAAGGCCAACTTATGCTTCTTCGTTGAACCTACACCACAGCCTACGCAAGTGTCCTATGCCGTCCTGAGCGTTTATATTTCTGCGTTTGTGTCACTCTGCAATTACACTGCACAACCAATGGTTGCCGGCGTCGTTTATATGCTGCTGTACTGAGTTACTTCTCCATTGTTTACCATGTGTTTGTTGGCGCACTTTGAAAAGAGGACAGCAATCGAGACTGAGCGGATCTCGATGGAGTCGGAGCTGACAGACGTTGAACAGCAATTGGTTTTCTGAATTCTCATGTAACGCAGAAACGAAAGAAGACATCAGAGGAGATGGTCTGTACAACAGCGGCGAAGAAGGAGAGGATGGAAATGCGATGCTACCAATCAGACCAATCACAGTTCCTGCGGTCCGTGTCGCCTTGCATTTTTTTGTGAGGTGTATATCAGGCTATGGCGTAGGTTCCACACAGAGGCATAAACCACTTTCATGGGATTCTTATTTGAAAATGTGTCTGCTGTAAACAACTGGGAAAAAATAAATAGATGAATGAAACCAAGGACTCACTTTTGCTGATGGTAAAATAAAAAGGGGGAATTAAAATGTAAAATTCCTATTTTATTTAATAACATGGTGCAAGTAAATTTACAGACCCTTGTTTGGTTCCAGTTTGACACAGAGAAATTCTGCTCTCCCCTACTATGTTTACAGTTGTAGGTTCTCTTTGTTTGTCTTTTGTGCGTTTTTTGTTTTAAAAGACAAATATTATTAGAAGGAGCATGAAGTGATAGATGGCTCTAATTTCGGTCTGACATATTCACAACCAATTAGACAGTGGTTAAGGAGATGAAGTTAATGAAAAGGACGGAGGGTTCAGGGGGGAGCTAGAGGCGGGGGGGGGGGGGGGCTGTATAAATGAATACACAGCGGGCCTCAATCTGTCTGCACCATTGTCTTAATTGTCACAATATTTTTTTTTTGCGGAGGTTTTACTGTTATCACTGAGGGAGAAGCTGGATAAACACACAGAGTTCATGCATGTTCAGTGGCTGGCAGCACCACTCACAGGTCTAATGCTGTAAATGCAGCCACTGTGTCTGTATGTACAGTAGAGTTATATAGAAACAGATAGACAAATACTGGATTTCCTCAAATAGTGGCTGGGGCATTTATTTAACTCGACTGCAGATGGTACCACTCCTTTATTTCTAATAATCGCGATACGCTGTTAAATACAAACACTTCCTGTCGCCATTTCACATTTAAAGGTCCCGACCCCCCCCCCCCCAATATTTCTTTGCAGGGCTTTTATTGTGAAACATCTGCAGGCATATCATATGCATCAACAGCCTGAAGAGACTGAAAGACGACAAAGCAAAGTGTATCAGAATTAATCAAGTCAAATGCTGGTTTGAACCCTGTAAAACATGCTGGGTAAATTTATTGGAAATACTCTCTTAACACAAGATGTGTAACAGTAGATTACAGCGGGAGGAAATGCCCATTATGCAGTATGACAGGCATTGGGAGTTTTTTCCCTGTTTTTTCCCTGAACAGTATTTGGGGGCCATTATTTGTTTGGGCTGTCCACGGCCCCCAGTTGTGATCAGAGACCTAACTTTTAAGTGATTACTGATTTTTAATTTGAGGAAATATGGTAGTTATGTATGGCTGAAGTGTGTCTCTGAAGTAGGGATTGTAAGATCAAAAGACTTAACTTGCCGCATCGGCATAAAAGTGCGACTGCCCCGATTAAAAACGTGTGCACCGGATACAGTTTCAGAGGCACTCAAAATGTACTCACTCTAACAATTGCATCGTTAAAATTACATTTATTTATCTAAAATTGTAGGAAGCTCTGTTTTTTAGTGTTTTAGTTTTCAGTGTTTTTTAGAAGCTAATTATTTTTTAGAAATCAAAAAGAAACAGCATAAATGAGATGCTAAGAGCTGCACTACTAGAGAAACAAATGTGTGAAGTAAAAGTTGCACTTTGGTTTAAATTATAAATTAAAGAAATAAAATCTTTCAAAATATCTGTACCACATTAAATTGCATAGCATCCTATTCTTTTGCATCGCATCATGTTAAATCGCACTGTGATTAATCAAATCGTGTTGAATCTCACTGCATCGCTAGACGGGTGAATAACATCGTATTGCACTAGTCGCTGCTTCGTATGCATCACGATGCCCATCTCCACTACAAACATTACCCAAGAGTGTCCAGAAGAAGTTTGATGCAAATTCTGCAAACACACCAAACGACATACTGTGAGAGGGGGGAAAAATAAATAAATAAATAAATGAATAAAAATCAGTATAAATAATCACTTCTTGATCATATATGATCATATATAATCATTTTTTGATCAGAGCAGCGTGGGGTCCTGAAGGTGTGGTTGTCCCATCAGCGTCTGAAAGACTCCGCTTAAAATTCACAGAGGTTTATGGTTATTAATTAAAAGCGATTCCCAGCACCTCTAATCCAGGTGTGAGTGATTAACAGCAGTCGGAGAGGCGGAGGACGAGTCCTTCAGCAGGTCCAACACGG
Organism: Istiophorus platypterus; assembly: GCA_016859345.1. Lineage (NCBI taxonomy): Eukaryota > Metazoa > Chordata > Actinopteri > Istiophoriformes > Istiophoridae > Istiophorus > Istiophorus platypterus. The sequence goes on along the minus strand of CM029128.1, from coordinate 2,744,159 downwards.
ATGTAAATCTACACCTCTCAAGGCGAGACAGACGGACGGACCTGGCATTCAGATGCACCCCCGGCCAAACTCGAATCCATCAATCATGTCTTAAGTGTGTGTGTTATTTTTAAAAACTTTATGGAGCTCTTTTTAAAGAACTTTTTATCCCACTACGACGTGCTGTAATCATTGATTTATTAGTGTATTTTCGGGGCCGGTGCCACAGATGTCCACACAGAGGGAGATTTGTTGTAGCTGGTGGCTCTGTGCCACGTATCCTCACGCTGTGCTAGTAGATGCAGGAAGCTGCTCCCACAAGTGAGGAACCCTCCACTCTCCATTTTATTGTCATTGTCATGTAAGTTGTTTTTGTTTTGTTTTTTTTGGGGGGAGGGGGGCAAAATTGCATCTCAATGAAGATGAATTATTACTCACTGAGGATCTGTGCTTTGATTTTTCCCTAATCGAACTGAAGTTTGGCTGCGCAGGATTTCTCAGGCACAACAACACATGCATTTTTCATTTAAAAGAAAGAAAAAAAAAACGGATCATGGAAAGCAGTTCGGAGCTGGATAGCAGTGACATATTCCATGCTGAACATAACATGCATATTTCATAACGAAAAAATGTTTTCTCTCCACTGCACCCCCCCCCCGATGCACAGGCTCTGGAGGGATCGAGCGCTTTTCCCCTGCTGCGAAATACGAGGGTGTGCAGGAATTCGTCTGAGACCCTTTTGGTAACCGTTTGTTATACATACATCGTAAATTTAAATCACAGCCATCTTAAAAATCCCATAGCCAGAAACAATATCCCATTATTGGTATTTGTATTTGTATTTTACCTACATTTCATAAAGTATAATCAATAGGAGGCCATATAACTCTGTAACTACAGAGGCATTAGCGCTCTTATTCTATGGATTTGAAGCAGAGTATTTCACCATAAAACATCAGTGCAACTCAACATTTGTTTGCCATACAACATATTTAAGCTGCAGATTTTGCATTTTCCCATTTCAGTATTTTTTTTTTTAGGGAAATATGAAGGTATAAATAAATACAAATAAAATGCACTCTTTCCACTGTCATCCATTTTAACTAGTTTTATTTCAGAAAAATGCATTTTATTATTTATTTCCCGTATTTCATGGGAATTAAAGAGGAACCCCACACTTAATTACCTTCAAATGTTAATACACTGATTTTTCCAATAATTTATACATTTAAAAAACATTTTCAGGCTAATTGGATTTTACTAGGAATCTGTCCATCTACTATGATACTAAATAATATGCATATCGCTACATTTATGCTGAAATCAACATGACAAATCAATCTACTTTATATATTATATATATATATATATATATATATATATATATATATATAGGCTAGATACATTCAGCATGACTGGGCTAGGCTAGATACATTCAGCATGACTGGGCTAGTTTAGCATTTTAGCCTTTCCTCTGTCGTGATTCACCCTAGCTACTGCGTCATTCAGATAATGTAAGAGGAATAACAAAGCAAATTACTGAGATGCTAGCTCATTAAAAACGGTTATTTTCCAATTACAGACAACAGCTAGGGGAAAAAATGAGCAAGTACATTTCGCTCTCGCTTCAACTAATGCCAATATAGACGACAGCAGTTATTTAAAAATAGATAAACGATGATAAAGTAAAAAACAGGTGTAATGATATAAAATTTGTCTCATAGGGGGAGAAGTTATAGTTGTTGACGGATCCTTTGCTTTAAAATGTTATTCCTTCTTATAACTACACTGTAGTGCGTTATAAATTTATCATATGTTGATATACCACTAATGTCATTAAAATGTCAAAACAGATGTCAAAAAGTCAAATTTCTGTCTTATTCCAAGTTTGCCTATTGTTAATAAATGTAACTGTTTTTGTTATGCAGGAACGGCCTAATGACATGCACACATTTACACATATGTGAAATGTGATGCAGCGCTTACACGACAGCAAATTCCTCCGCCGGCAGTGCAGCAATCACTACAATCAGGCCCCCAATCTCCCCTGCCCCCCAACATCATCTTTCAGCTGTCATCCGCTGCAGTTTGTCACAATCCACAGCGTCCCGCACTGACTCACCGGCTGACAGCTCTGGGGCCCCACCGAGGGGCATCAAATGGATCGCGAGCACAGCGATGTGTGCACAATTGAACGGGGCGCACCCGTTTGTGAAACACACATTTTCAAATAAAAATTGACAAAGAAATTTAATCTCAATTCGGGGGGGGGGGGTGTGAGGCGTTGTCACTGGAGAAAATTAATTGTTGCCCGCGCAGCGGCGGCGTGTGACAGGTTTTGAATAGGCTGGATAATGGCTTTATCATCTCGCCATGAAACAGTCGTATCGAAATAAGTGACAAGCGGTGCAACAGGAAGGGCACGCGAGCCGCTGATAACGGATGGGTTGGCAGAGAGGAATCGATGGAATCATGTTTAAAACAGTGCAGACATCATCTGACGAGGCATCGATTTTTTTTTCCCTTTTTCGGCGTGCCGACGAGTCTCAGAAGTAAGAACGATAAGATTTCATGGCTGCCGGAGACAAAAGGACCCCGCTAAATTTAGCCCAGTTTATGGCCTGGTCGAGGGTGGGTTTGGTGGAGAGAGCATGGCTGGGAGTATTGGATTTCTGTGCCAGACGACTCTAATGCATCTCATTACGGAGCTAGTCCACACAGATTTGGTTCAGGGTGAGTATCAGGTCAGAGAGAAATGTATTAGACGGACTCCATTAGCTGTCCAGAGTGTCCTGCTTCAAAATAAACTCCCCCATTACCAACAGCTTCTTGAAGACACTTCATTTCAACAACTGGATCTAAATTCTAATCAAATCAATTTTACTCTTTTTTCAGAATAGCTTAAACAACAGAATAATAAATGTAAAAGTTATAATACAAGGCCTTTCTCAGACTGAATTCTTAACAGTACGTCCATCTGGTTCTTAACGTCATCAGCAAAAGTTGACTAAGTCATCCAGCCAAGTACAGTCACCCAGTGAATGAACTAATCTTTTCTGATTTTTCGAGTTTGATACTAATCCTGTTTACACTGCTACATACTGCCTCCATGTTACCAAACAAATGTTGGATACATGCTTCTGCCTTGAGTGACCTAGGCCGTCGTGAGCCAGTGGAAGCTCTGCAATTACACTGCCAAGCCGCTAGATGGCGGATGCATTCATATGCCACTGTGTTGAGTTTCGTCACCGCAGTTTACTACAAGTTTGTCGGCACACTTTGAAACAACAGCGACTGAACCCGAGCAAATCTTGATGGAGCTGGAGCTGAGGGACGTTGAACAGTTAGTTTTCCTGAATGTATAGCAACGCAGAAACAAACAAGGCGTCGGAGGAGACGGTCTTTACGACAGCGGGGAAGGAGGAGAAGCCAGAAATATGATGCTACCAGGCTGACCAATCACAGTTCTTGCGGTCCACATCATTGCGACACGTAGGCAAATTTGGCTGTGACTGACCGACGCATTTTCCCTCCTATGGGCTTAGAGCAGCTGTGTGAACTCACTGGTGTGACTGTTCAGTACTAAAAACTCATACAAATTGACTCAACTCAGGTGCTGCCGGTAATCATCAAAACGTCGAGTAAAAACACTTTCTGATTTCATAAGTTATCAGCTTCCTGCCTCTTAATCTTATCCTGATCATGTTGGTGTTTCCCAGCACTGGTACAGTCCAAGGTTATCGTGTTCCACTTGTTTTATGGAAGGAATTCTGGGCGCTAACTCTGTGGACTTGTGCTTGTTGTGATGAAGCCTAATCGCCTGAGCTGAGCCAAGCTGTTTAAAAATCAGGTAAAATGCTTTTCCATTTGCAGACTGATCATACAAATGGATTTTCGTTAATTTAAGCAATCTTGGTCCTTCAAAACTATGCACATAATTCATTAAAAATACCATAATTATGCTACAATCTATTAATTACTCATCATTCAAAAATACCTTCATTTCAACATTATTAATGGGTAAATTCATGAAATTTAGGACCAAAAAGGGTATTTGGATCACATTTCATAGATTGTACGTTAATTCTGAGTTCTGAGGCAGAGAAATAACAATCCTGTATCTTATGATATTTTTGTGTCTCGCTACACTTACCATAATTTTTCTACTTAAAAAGGACGTTTGATGGATATTAAAGTGAACAAAGACACGGATTTAAAAGATAAAGGATCGAGACCATAACAAACATGCAGAGAATGAGAAACAGCGGCAAAGCATCATTAAAGAAGATGATTTTCTCTGTCATTTGCGTGACATAATTTGAACAAAAGAAGCAGGGAGGGGCCCTCCCTCACGAGCAAAGGAGAAAAATTTAATGCAGGGGAACAAGCTTGAAGAAATGTGATGTGATGTCAGTGGCTGAAGGTCGTTACTGAAGCCTGTAAAAGGACGGACCCAGACTCAGGTAGCTTTGGTTCACACGGGCCCACCTCACTAGGACTTGTCAATCAAGGTTTGACAATAAGATACAGTTTTTCTCTATGTGTCAAGGCATCAGCCGGATTCAGAGGGAGCGCTCCTGATGTCAGTGGCATCAATCCACATCGACAGCCGACCTGAAAATACATGAGCGCCTCTGCCTCATTCCTATTCCCCCGGAGTTTCTCTCTCCTGGGCCAAAAGATTCGAGTTGGGCGTCTAGAATCAGCCCATGAAAACATAATGAGCAAACACGGCAGTATAAAAAAAATAAAAAAATAAAAAAAAAGATGATAGATTGGGGGGGGGGTTCTGTGTTGCACACGGTCCCACCACACACTTCAAAGTAAAGCACCCTATCCCTGAAGAAGTCTCTCTCCATTTCTTCCTCTTGGTCTTAAATACTGCAGCAGCATCCTCCTCCTCCTCCTCCTCCTCCTCCTCCTCCTCCTCCTCCTCTCTTCTTCCTCTTCTCCTTTCTCCTCATTTTCTAACCCTCCAATTAAAAAAAAAGGTATCTGTCCCGTTCCCTGACAGTCGCTGTAATGCGGCGCAGACTTCTCGTTTATTTCCAGCACGAATAAAGACACAGCTTTCGTACATGAATTCCAAATTGTCTCATTTCACATTCAATTGACCTGCGCGGTTACAGAAGGACATTGTTTAGCTGAGACAAGGGCCTCTTTTTTTTAAATGCATGAAAGAACAGTGCGCCAGGTTAACGACAAACACACACAATTTTTATATATATATATATATATATATATATATATATTATATATATTATATATATATATATATATATATATATATATATATATATAGTAACCCCCCCTCAATATGACATCAAGGGAAGAGAAACGATAGCTCTAACTGACAATGAAACCGGGGGGTGGGGGGTTGCAGCTCCAGTGAACAGGACTAAGGGCCCCATCGTTGGCAGAAACCATTACCCACCGAACCGCTCCACCGTCACGGCCTCCACCATGGAAATGAAATCAGTAAAATGGACGGTAATTCGATTGCCTCCTCCGTCCTCAGACCTTTCAGTCCTGATTCTTCACCAAGGATCTCCAGCTTTGACAGTGATTATTAATTAGCAGTGGGATTGGTGCCTTTGCGGGGCATGGAGAAGATGATATGTGCCTGCACGGCTCGTCTCGGAGTCAACAGTGCGCTGAACGCTGACATGGCCACCACATCTCACATTAAGCCAGCGGTGGGAAAAGCACTCAGACCCCTTACTTAAGTAAAAAGGGCCATGAAAAAAACAAAATGAATAAAGCAATTAGAAAAAAAATTGCAAAAATATTTCATCGTAAGAGTCCTGTTTTTTGTCATATTTCATAAGTAAAGTGGGTAAAAATCTCTTGAAACTTATAAAAAACATTACAATAACCCCTTAAGTTGTACCTAATGAGGACCTTCCTTTCACATTTCAAGGGAAAAATAAGTATTATAAACCAAACATCAGGATAAGTAATGGATGAAAGAAGAGACTTTAATTTATTAATGTATATGCAGGGTGTATGGGAATTTTAAGGGTTAAAAACCCCTAAAAATTTACATAAAAAATTGAAAATAATGATAATAATGACTTTTATTGTTGTGGTCAATTAAGGGATTCAATTTGGAAATCATTTGGATAAATTAAAGACATACATACATAAAAAAACTAATAAATTGTATTTTAAAAAGGGATCTGTTTTCCAACTAGTATTGAGGTATTTATGCCTCAAAATTGGGATTAATAATGGGTAAATGAACTATTTACAATGTATTAAGGTATCTTAATAGTTTATTGATATAATTTTAAATGCTTTAATGGATTCTGTACAAAGTTTAAGGGTTAAAAAAATGAACCAAATCTTAACAATCATCACTTTATTTTGCCCTTAAATGGAAGTTTGAGGCATTTCAAAAAATAAAAAGGGATAAAATAAGGGTTGTTGGGTTTTTTTAAGTATATTTTTTAAATCTACTAAGATTTTGCCCACTTAAGGAAAAGATCCACCACTGCACATAACTAGTAAACTCCTTATTCACAACTAGACCCCACCCACACCCCCTTTGCACGTCACCCATCAACCTCTCTGACTCTGTCTGTTCATGTCGTCACATGTCTGAATGAAACGCTATGGCAGATTTAATTGTAACACAGACACAGACACACACAGAGACACACACAGACACACACACACACTAGACACACACAGACTCTTAGGGCTCATATTAGCTTCTGCACCCCAGGTGAGTCGCATTATACCTGACTGGAAAGAACAATGCGTCACTGTGTGAATTTACAGGCTATGAAACACAAGAGGCGAGGCCTCTACAAAGCGAAGGCAAGTGTAAGAAAAGGGAATTTCTCGGTCCCAAACCGCCTTCAAAGGATGTTTCGCATGCAGTGTCTGTGCGGATCATGAATTATCCATGATTGCAAAATAGATCCCTTGAAGTGGCTGCACTACATGTAATATTGGTATGTAAAATAATGCGAATGATCCCCAGAAATATGCGGGAACAGTCGGCCTGGGCTCAGTCGGTATTTTGTGCCTGACAAATAAGCTCAGGAGCTTGTTTCCTACAACAGTCAGATGTCAGTCTGGGCTAATGAGGAGTTTCTCCCTTTAGCAGAAGCATGATTGTTCTCAAAATGTAACTCACGTTGGTGATTATTTTCGTTATTTTCGAACCATTTTTGTCTCTGAGATGTCTGAAATTACAAAAAAAAAAAAAAAAAAAAAAAAGGGGGTTATTTTGTAACGTATCAGTTTTTGGTGAGAACAGATAATTTCTCTTTTTTAAAAATTTGACCTTTTTTTGGCTTGAAAAGTGATGAAACGATTAATCGATTTTAAAAACAGGTGTAGACTAAATTTCTGCAGATCGACTAATCCCTGCGGCTCTGTTTCAGTTTGGTTTGCAGCTGCAACGATCAGTTGATTAATCAAATTCTAAGTAACAATGCCAAACATGTTTTCCTCAGATATGATTATTTTGCTGATTAATTTTCCCACTGATCTACTGATTGATTAGCTGACTAATTACTGCAGCTCTAAAAGGCAAAGAAAAAAAAATTGCCGTATTTTGTTTGCACTGCGTCGTCCACACACTTATCCACACAACACAAGAACTCCTAATACACGACCATTAATCCTCTGGAAACCAAAAAGCACCCGGACAACGGACAAAAGCACTCTCTCAAGTCTGACAAGGGAGGCTGCGGTTGCTGGGGAAACAGAGACGGCGATGGCCGGCACCTTGGGGACTGGTAGGACTGATGGGCAGCGAGGGGATATGTCCCTGTTTGTGTGTCTGTCGGTCTGTGCAGAGGCAGAGGGAGAGGGAGCTGGGTGTTGTTAATGAAAGACTGAAGGGGGGGGGGGGGGGGGCGCTGCGAATAAGCCGAGGAGGCAGTCTTCAGTAGTCCTAGCGGATGGACGGATGGCTCGTACGCAGGGGGAGCGACAGCTAACAGCTTAGGGCAGGCTTTTGGATGGCTGTGGGTGGATGGGAAAGCGCCGTGACCAGGCTGACAGATATCTGGACGAGCCCCTGCAAGCGCGTCTCGGCACTCCGGAGCGGGACTGACGCCAGCGATGGCTCTCATCACGGATTAATCTGCTATCACATCTCCAAGAGAAAAGCAGGGGAAACCCCAGAGTCGGGGAGCATTTGGTGCCATTTCGCACGAAAAGTGAATCGAAACAGTTGCCGCTTATTTCCCCGTCGACTGACCGACCCAATTGATCTGGTGTAAACGCGAACCTGAGAGACGTTTAATTTACAGCTGCAAAAACGTTTCGATTAATCAGTTAGTCGATGGATAGAAATTGAATCGGCAACTGTTCTGATAATCAAATACCGATTCTTGAAATCCCAACATCGATCTTGGACCTTTTCTCAGTAAACATGTGCATCTCTGCCAAGTGTTGTGTGTGTGCAGAGGTTATTTGGTGATTCAGTTCGGCCTGCACGATTCGTAAAATTTCGTCTTTGTGGAAATCGAGTTGTTGCAACAACCAGAGGTCATTTTAAGGTTTAAAACAAACAAACAAACAAAAAAACCCCAAGTAGATAACAGCTGCTGTATGAGTCACAATGGTCCAGTAAACCATGACTAGAATAATTACAGTCTATGGGGACCCGCTGAAGTTTACTGGACTGTCATGACCCAGGACGGTGGACTCTGGACATATCGTAGTAAATGTCTTCAAGAGTGACAACATGAAAGAAAAAAAAGACTGCAACCTAAACACATAGAGAATTGCTGAAATGAAATCATGATAGATGATATCTGAAATGCTACAGGGGCCCCAGTTGCTCAGAGGCCAGAGCCCAAAACAGTTGTGAACCACTGGTTCAATCATTATTGAGGCATTTTATTTTTATTTTATAAGCTTTTTTAAAATTAATTTTTCAGTGTAAAATATTAATATGAGAAGCAACCGCAGCAGGGGAATAACTGTCAGTATAAAAAGTAAAATATTCCCCACTGAAGTGTTTGCGTACCGAAAATACAAAGCAGCATAAAATGTAAATATTAAAGCACAGCACATGTACCTTCATAAAATAGTACAACAATCGAGTGAATGGACTTAGTCACTTTCCACTGCTGTCAAGAAAAGCATCACCGAAAGACAACACATATACGTATACACAACAGAAACTCTACCGAAGTACGTTAAGTCAGCGAGTGTGTTGTCGTCCTCACCTGTACGCAGGTGGTTCCGCTCCAGGTTCCGCTTCTCTGCACGGTCACTTTGGTGTAGAATACAACCAGCAGCGTGGATGGAGGCTGTAGAGCAGCGGAGAGGCGTCCCGCACGCCACGCAGGCCAGAAACTCTCAGCCACGCGTGGAAGTCACCGCAGGAGTGGCCGCCATGGACCTTCCAGCGATTAGACGGAGCCGGCGGCCGCCCGCGGGTCACGCAGCGTCGTGGACGTGTTCGTTTTGGGTCGCTTCGCCTACTCGCCGGGCGGTGCATTAAATCGGGGATTAATTAGGGTAGATGCGACCCCCCCTTTCTTCTCAAATTATAGGTAAAGTCACCTTGTCACATATGTCCTCATTTATTCAGTCGAAGATCGAGCTATTCAAGTTGCCATGTGAGAAAACCTCTTTTTTGAGGCAGTTGGGGCTCAAACACATCTCCCTACATCGCCGCCATCTTGTCCCGATGTGCAATTGCGATTTTTTTTAAATCTTCATTTATTCTTTTATTTCTTTAACTTTAATTTTTTTTTCTAATAAATCGTGTCCCTCGTTTCATCATTTTAATTTCCTTTCCCTCACTTTACGACTATTTATTCCTTAACCTTTTCTTTTTTTATGTTTCCATCACCGCTGCACGGTTTAGCTACCTACCGCTCTGATTCCCGCCTCTGACTGGCGTCCTCTCCATGGCAACGGCCGCCCGGGCTTATGGGTAATGTAGTACCTAAACCCGCCTGCCATTCCAAAAATGACAAACAAAACGTGTTATCTCAAAAAACTAAAATGAAATAATGAACATTGGTGGCCGTGACAGAATCCAATAGGGTTGGTACATTATCAGGAAGAATCTGTTAAAAGAGAAAGAATTAAATTGGAATAGAGAATGGATATCGGATTCTTGTTTTTACGCTGTAAAAAATGTGACTTGAAATGCATTGAACAACACTTGAGATAGAAAATACTTAAGCACAAGAAGAATTACTGATTTTACTACTGATCTAAAACTATCCAGATTTTCACAGGTGAAAAGCAAAACTTAGAGGAAAAAAAAAACATTATTTGATGTTCTTTCTTCCTTTCGTCTTCTTTCAATCTGCTTGTCCTTCTAAATTTGAATTGCGTATTAATCCGCATCTGAAATTAGTCCTCAACACATGCACTATTCCCCCTTGTTGGAGTAACATTTTCTAAGAACTAGAGAATTTAGCTAATTTAGGAAACTATTGAGCATTTATTTTAAAGAAACTGCTTGAAAGTAACTGTATAAAGGTTTGTGTACTCAGTAGGAGCCAAGAATGTATACAGAGAAAGCCTAACACTTATTAGGAGACTTTTGGAGGATAACAAAAGTGTAAAATAACCAGAGGAGCCTTACCCTTAAGTGTGCATGAGGAGTGCTTCTGCGATACAAAGGCTTTCTCACAGCAAATCCATGATAATATGAAGGGGCAATTGTTTTGGGTTTTTTTCGTTGTTTTTTTTTTTTACCGTACATAGCCTTTTATCTGATATCCAGTAGATTTATTAGTAACAGACAACCAGAAACTACAAAGAACACATGAACATCCAACTATCTTAAATTATACAATTATATAAATCTAAAACATTAAGTAAGTATTCGGGGGCAAGCAAAATTTACCTAGTAGTTGAGTTCAATTGTTCTTTCGCTTCCTTTTTGCCTTGAAATGATCTATTATCAGGTGCCAGGTGCTCTGAATCATAAACTATAAGGAAATAAATTACATGAAAAGAGGAAACTTACACAATGATGCAACACATCCATCCATCCATCCATCCATCCATCCATCCATCCATCCATCAGCTACAGTAGCTTATAATTGAGGGTTGTGTGAGTTTGAAGATAATCCCAGGGGTGGGATACACCCTGAACAGGTCCCCAGTTAAAAACAGCACAGCGTACTCTACGAACCAGATTCTGCTTCATTCTCTGTGCTGGTCTTTGCTGCCATCCTGTGTTTAAAGGGAGGCACTTAAAACCGATCAACTCAGCTCTCATCTGTATTCTGCTGTATGTAACAAAATAATAATTCTTCAGGACGCATATATATTTATTTTTATCTATAATGTACAACATTTAATATCCAAATAGATTAAAATGTATTAGCTCTAATTGGCCAGCTGTTAACTTCTGACCAGATGCATGCTGTTGCTGTGGGCTCAAGTTGATATAGTTTTTGATGTAGTTTTTAATTGTTACTGACTACATATATTTAGATTTAAGCACTTTAATTTTGAAATGGAATTTGACAGGGAGACTCATTAGTAAATGATAAAACATAAATAATGACTGTAAAATTCATTTTTTTAATTCATCAATCATAGTCAAAGGTATTATGTAATGCATTGTCTTATTTCTTTAATATTTTGATTTTATTCCTCGAATTCAGAATGAATAGATCAACAAACCCTATAACCATCTTTATGAACAACTCTGACCGAAACCTCTGCGTAACTACCTTATTTGCATTTAGACATTTCATTCGATCAACTGAAGCTACATCCTCCGAAATGATCACACAGTTCAATCGAGACCTCTCTGAAACGGTTTCAACAGAAAACTGATATTATAGCCTTCACGGAGGAGGATTTGCTGTCGTATTAGACTATGTTAGCTTCGGCTAGGTGTTCCTAATAAACTGCCGCCTGACTTTACAGTTAGGTTAGTCCAGTGGTTCTCAATGTTGGGGTTTGGCCCCTCCAAAAGGGTCTCAAGATAAATCCAAGGGGTCGTTATAGTAATAATATATTAATATTATTACTATATTGCTACTACTGGTTGAGCACTACTACACAAGTTTGAATTCATTTTTTTGAACCTTTCTCAAATCTTTACCTTAGGATGTATTAGCTGAAAACAGTACCTGAGGACTGTATTTCAGTACTTGAGTAAATCATACTTTCCACCACTGGATCAAATAGAGTATTCTAGTAATGAATGTTTAATTATCGGGTAGAGTTTGACAGAAGATGCCCCCCCCCCCCACAGGCTGCTCCGGGAGACATCAGCCGCGCATGCGCGGCGGCAGCTCGCGTCTCCTTCTGACTGACCGATAGTGACCTCGGCTCCTGCAGCAGCGCAGCTCGGGTTGGCTCTGCTCATAACCCGCACCCGGCTCACGCACACACACGCACACACACACCGGCACACACACACACACACACACGCACGCACACAGAGATAAACTGCACACACACACACACACACACACACCACAGCCGTCCAGAGATGGCCGGGACTTTCGGCAAGATCTTCGTGGGCATCTACGTGGAGATAAAGCGGAGCGACGGTACGTTGACACGCACAGACACCGGGTCTCCATCCGCCTGGTCCGGACGAGCGGCGGCGTTAGCTCCGCTCCCCGCAGCGGGGGGCTTCTAGCTAGCTAGCGGGCTGCTACATCATCTCTTATCCGCAGCGTTTTCATTTGGGTTACCGCGGTAAAAAAAAATAAAATGAATAAACAGATAATGAAGCCCAGCGGGAGACGCGTTACAGGCCTACGGGGGAAAAGCGGCGGAGGTTGCGTTTTTCGCCGCCGTGCTGCTGTCGTCCGTCAGTCAAACAGACACACCCCGGCGGGCCGGACGGCCGGCGAGCCGGTGTTTGCCGGTCGGGCGGGCGGGTCCCGTCCACCTGTCCGGCTGCGACTCGGGTCCCAAAAATGACACCTGCCGCACGCCGTGCCGCCGGCCCCTCTCCCCTCTCCCCTCTCCCCGCTCCGTCTCATCTACTCTCCGTCCGTGGGGCTCCAGCCGGGGATGAGCCGCATGCACCAGCCTGCGCTGCATCATCCAGCGGTGGCCTGTGAATCGTGGGCTGAAGGATGGATGGATGGATGGATGCACGGGGGCCTCTTCCCTCTCTGACCGCATCTTCTCTCTCTTGCACAAAAAAGCCTGTTTTTAAAGCTCATATTTTTTTTTCCCTGCTGCAGATGTGTGACTTTTTTAACCATCGACTTGCCTCCAAGAATCCATCCAGCAGCCAGCAAAATGCAGCTGTTGAAGTTATGTGGCACACATAGTGAATGACAGGAGAGTCTAACCCTCTTCCATCCTGAGCCACACCCACTAGGGTCTTATTTTAAATTGTGGCTGGAGACAGGAGGTGTTGACATCAACTTTTTTTTTCTTGCATGTACAAGAAAAAATTAGCATATGATATCTGGAGCCAGAGATGCTGCGTCTCCTGTTCACGGCTCATTGCATGTGCTTGCGGGCTCAGGCGGCGTCATGGCGCGCGTCCTATGTCACTGCTGATGCCGAGGAAGGCCGAGCATCATTTCACATCCTCTCTCTTTTAACACCGCAGGACGAATACACCAGGCGATGGTCACGTCGCTGCACGAGGACAACGAGAGCGTGACGGTGGAATGGATCGAGAACGGGGACACCAAGGGGAAAGAGGTACAGCTGCACCTTCTTCCCATGGACTTTCCTCGGTTATGTGCAGGAATGTGTCATGAATGAATTTCCCTTTTTTGTCCCTGCCTCAGATTGACCTGGAGAGCATCTTTGCTCTGAATCCAGACCTCGCCCCTGATGAGGAGATACCACAGAGTCCTGAGGTTCCTCTTCCCCCCTCCAGCATTGCCAAAACCAGCAAAGTCCCCAAGGTCAGCCCCCCTGGAAGCTATTAGTTATCAGTCCCTGCTCTCTCATACGTGACATCTCCACAGATCATCACCCTTGATTTTTTTTTAAATTTTCAGACCAGACGGACCACAGCGATACCGAAGGCCGAGAATGCTCCACGGGAGAATAGGGGTATGTTTGATTTAAATGTGCAGGCACCTAGAAACCCACTGACCCATAATCTCGACCTGAGGTAACTAACTCCATGTCCCTGCTGAAATACTGCACTTTTAGAGCAGCGCACACAGTCACGCCATAACTGTAAGTGAGACGTTCATACACCAATGTTATTTTTAGGCCTAGGCATATTATATATTTGCTGCCAGGCTACCCCCGTTTTTTGTGCATGAGCCCAAAAGTAAAGTAGCCCAATAAAAAAGGTCACCGCTCTTCTACTCTTTTTATCAAAGCCATAACCCTGGTCTCCTTTGAAAGGTCACGCTTTAAATTTTACAGAACGAGCAAAAGAGATACTGAACCAAAGTTACAGAGGCAAAAAGAAGGCAGAAATGTAAGTTTTGGGGATTTTTTTGGATGGAAAGGGAATATAAGGCCTGCAGTTAGAGGTCCACAGCCAACAGTCTGAACCAGCTCTGTGTCTGCAGCTGTTGCTGTGAAACAAGGATCCAAAAAAAACTTTGCAAAGATAGAATCCGGAGACTTAGAGCTTTCAAACAATTCACAGTTTGTCAAGGAGACTGGGTCCGGTGCAGACTGGAAAATGCAAAAAGTAGCTGTTCCAAGGCCAAAGCATCCCACTTGGGAAAATGTGTATTTCAAAAAGTTAATAACACTGATGTATATAGCTTATGAGATTGTGCTGTTTCAATGAACAAGCTCCCACTTCTTTATGAGGCTTGATAAACATGTAACGAAAGGTTCAGGCTTTAGGTTTATTGTCATGTCCACACACGCACCTGTCTTTCCAAAGACAGTATCTTTGTTGTTCCTGACAAACCGCTGCTCCCACAGAAAACCATTTCCCATGCATTGTTTCTCCAGTAAAAAAGTGATTTTGGAAAAATGGGCCAAGAAAACTAGCGATTATTTCCATTATCAGTGTTAATATTTACTTGATCAGTCATTTGGTGTGGAGGACGAGAGCAAACCCAGGGACGTTTTTATCAAAGAGGCCCAAGAAAATGAATCTTAAACAACGACATTATTAATCAGTTATCAAAATAGTTACAAATTCATTTTCTATTGATTAAGTGCTTGATTGATTGATCGTTTCAGCTCTAAACAGTAAAACCAAAACTGTCTGCATGCATCGAGACCAGTCGGGGTAAGTCGAAAAACGGTTCCGCTGCTTTATATTTGGGTGAACTGACTCTTTATCTTGCATAAATGGGTGATTATCCTGGACTGTGTGCCACTCAGCTGCAGCGGTGGGGACCACCCGGGCCCGTCCCAGCCAGCACAGCCAGGCGTCGGAGCCGCCGCCACCCGCCATCGCGCCGCAGCCCGCGCTCAACCAGGCCCTGATGCAGCAGCAGCAGAACGGTAACACGCAGCCTGTCTGTCTATGTGGGTGACGCTCAAGTCCACGTGCATCAGTTTTGTGTGTGTGTGTGTGCATTGTTGTTTTCTGGCGGAGGGGTGTGTTTGCCGAGGCCCCGGGCCAGTGATGTCATGCCCCCACACAGCTGTGAGGGTAAAATGGGCCTCAAAGGCTCTTTCACAGCTCCTCGCTGGCTTTGGCTTCAAGTTTTCGACTCATACTGCAGCGCTTGTTGTATTTCTTCCCACTGTGGCTGCTGGAATCAGTGTAAATGTTTGATTCTGTGGAAACAAAATCAGAATTAACACTCGAAGAATGACATTTGGATTCAATTTAATGGATGAGGATACGGTTTTTACTTTTATAAAGACCAAAACTCATATTTTCTCTGTATCCGAAGCCTGATGCATTGTATTATCAGCAAGTATTGTCAGAAAATGTACTTAAAACATTAGATATCAGTGGTAATGCATTGTATTTTATAAGGGTTTCATATAATTAGTATTAAAAATCATAAAGGAAACCACACAGGTATTATTCATTCATGTTGCCTTTACTGACATCTCCCTCGCCGCCATTATGATTGCATTGTACTTGCGCCAACTCACCCACTGTTCTTATCGTAATTGAATAGACCTGTGTTTAATCAGAGACTGTAGCTGTCAAATGAATACGTTGCGGTAAAAAGAGCAATAAATAAGATGTTGTGGGGTGGAAGTATAAAGCGGCAATGAAACGAAAACACTCGAGTAAATAACATTGTCCCTGAGTACAGTACTCGAGTACATGTGCTTAGTTACTTTCCGCTCCTATTAAAAACACTTTAGGTGCCATCAATGACACCGCTAAACGCTCACCACGGCACCAAATCGCACCAATCTGCTGCTAAAAATAGTCCCCAACATAACGCGCTATTTCCTCCTTTTTTAAGCAACATTTACTGAAAACTGCAGTGACAAGGCTGTTAAATTACTTAAAAATGTGATATTATATATATATATATATATTAGTGAGCTGTTTTTAGAGATGACCCTTGTCAGTGGGACTGAAGGAGGCAGCTTGTCAGTGTGATTATTTTTGGTTCTTTTTTTTTTTTTCTCCAGCGCGGAGGAAATCCAACTGTGTGAAGGAGGTGGAGAAACTGCAGGAAAAACGAGAGAAGAGACGACTTCAGCAGCAGGAGCTGAGGGAGAAGAGAGCACAGGTGGGGAGGGGGAGAACACACACACACACCCAGGTACACCCAGCTAAATCATATGAGAGGTGTTGATTCAACAAAACTGAACATTACAACCTTCAAGAATAAATATCTACTGCAGGACTGTTGTATCAGACTGCATCAGTTTTAGCAGGGTGTTCCTAATAAACTGACAGCTGAGTGTACAGTACTCTCACACACACACACAAAGAGACATACATACAGTAGAACCAGTGTCTGACTCTTCATGTTGACTGATCTCAGTAGATGTTTCATTAGTCCACTTGTGCTGATTTTGATTTATTGGCCATAATCTTGAGGAATAATTAGACCTTATAACTGGGTAAAAACCAAGCAGGCCCTCATTTTGAGCTGGAACAGTGGGGAATTTTAGTCCTGGTCTCATTTAAAAACACTGTCCAGTTCCCGGAGACTGTTTTGCCACACATTCATGCCGGAAACCTGCTGTTTCCCAGGATTTGGGATGAGGGTTTTAATCTGTGGAGTAAACAGAAGTCCTGTCTCAGGTTTTGTCCCCTGCAGAACCATATTAGAGTCATTTAGATCCAAGAATGAAGAGGCATTGTGTACAAATGAAGGATATGGTAATTTATTTGCTTCAGGATGTGCACATGCATCTGTGCCTGCGTGCACATATGTAAACCATACAAATTTTTTTTTTGATGTTTCATGTGACTCCTCGGTTCTCTGTTCCATTCCGTTGCAGGAGGTGGACGTTAACCTACCAAACTATGAAATCATGTGCATGATCAGAGACTTCAGGGCCAGTCTGGACTACAGGCCCTTAACCACTAATGATCTGGTAAGTCTGGCTGATGGCTGAGTGGAGATGCGAGGACGACTGGGCTGCGGTCGAAAGGTTTAAAAAAAAAATCTGCTTTCCGAACAACTTTTCCTCGACCTCGGTGGAAAAACGTCATGAGGTCGAGGAAAGATGGCGACCGTGGTGGAAAGAGAGTCCAACTGCACTTACACAAAGATGCGTCATTATGAGACAGCAGATGTTATCGACCCGTATAACACAAGCGATATGAACGCAGACAACCAAACGTACAAAGGCGACCAATGGCGAAAGTTTGATGAAATGGTCGCCACATTGAGAACAGCTGTTTGCGCTCACCCACACGAATCCTATCTACTGCAATCGTATGAAAATAATACTCAAAGTTATACATCTACTACTGAACATGTTATCATTGATAAGTTTTAAACATTTTGAATTGAAAACAGCTTCTGGCTAAGAAACGTCTCGCTTCCCTTTCTCTTGTCAGTTAGAGTCAGAGGGACCAGATCAGTATTTGTACTTCAATACTTTAACTACATTTTGCCACTAGTACAAATGTATGTTTATGATGTAATATTTATACATACTTTTAAATACTTATGAATGATTTTACATAGAGGACTTCTACTTGTACTGGAGTAATTTTAATTTCCTAGTACGCCATTTTTGGGCATTTTTACTCAAGTAAAGGATCTGAATTCTTCTCCCACTGCTGATTATATACATGTAGCTGAAGAGATGGTCTGGTTTGATTTCTTTTCATTCAGCGAGGCAGAGGTTTCATCATCTGTGACTGAAGATACCAAAAAAATACAAAAACGAGACAAAATGATGTTAGACTAAGGCAAACTGAGTGTCGGTTCCGCTGCAACTTTAACTTCACTCTGATTATTTTTAAAGCAGCAGTGCGACGTTGATAGTTCACCTGTGGTTATAAAAACACCGTTAAAGGTTAATAAGTAGCGTTAACTAACATGATGATCTGTGTCCCTCGTCGGTCAGGATGCTTTTTTTTTCGTGAGTGGCCAGATGCTGCTGCTGCAAGGAATCATGGGATGGCGTTATCTCCTTGCCATTCGCGGGGGGGGGGCAATGTTCCTCTGCGTTTAGAGAATCCACACCAGGTCTTCTCATGGCTCCAACTCAGATCCTTCCGGGTCATTTTTTGGCCACAACCCTGGTTCTGGTTCTTCTTCTCCTCCGCAAACGCAAAGGTGTCCCGCTGTTAACGTGTCGGGGGGGGGCTTCAACCTGCTTTTGATTTCATCAGAAGATGAACTCTTGAGTATTGAGGTGTTTAGTTTGTTATCATTAACCACAACTCAGTCTCACAACTTTGCCCCTGAGAAATAGATCTCAAACATTGTTGAGACCCATGTGACCTTATTCCGAATTTTAGATGAGATCCCCAAAGTTTCCAAATGTATCAAATACAATTGAATCTCAGGGGGAAAAGTGTATAAAATGATCCACAAGACATTTAAGAGTATTTTCATCTAATGGAAAACATGTTGTCACCCAGTGTAAACCTCATATAGCGTCAATGAGAAGCTCAAACAAGCTGATACAGGAATATCTGAGTGTTGGTGTGGAAGAAGCAGATTTTTTCCAACCTCAGAGCTACTGGAGAGGAAATAAACGGGGAGAGGTTGCGATGTTGAGGGTTGAAACGCCTATGCCGTTTCCACCGCCTGCAGCATCATATGCCGTTAACAAGCATCAGCCTGCTCCGAGAAATGACCCGCAAATAACTCACCTGCACCCTTTTTGATGTTTCAGATTGAGGAGCACAGGATATGTGTGTGCGTACGTGCTCGTCCCCTCAACAAAAAAGGTGAGAGTGGCTTTATACCCGAGGGTGTGTTCGGAGGGAGAGCTGCTCTGTCAGCGTCAGTCACCGCCGTTTTGTTTGTTTGTTTGTTTGTTTTTCCCCCGCCACCGTCCCCTCAGAGTTGTCGGTGAAGGACCTGGACGTGATCACCATCCCCAGCAAGGACGTGGTGATGGTCCACGAGCCCAAGCAGAAGGTCGACCTGACCCGCTACCTGGAGAACCAGACCTTCCGCTTCGACTACGCCTTTGACGAGAACTCCACCAATGAAATGGTTTACAGGTAACGCGCCGTCTTCCCGTGCGCGGACGATTCAGGGCAGAAAACGCCGTTTCTAAAGATGAACGCCCTTCTTCCTCCTCCTCTTCCTACTTCTCCCCCCTCCACAGGTTCACCGCTCAGCCGCTGGTGGAGACCATTTTTGAGAGGGGGATGGCGACCTGCTTCGCGTACGGACAAACTGGCAGCGGGAAAACACACGTGAGTGCTTTTAATTTGTAACGCAAAAGGGTTCATTGTGTTCGTCCACTTTTCTCGCTGTAACTGGAATTTCCTTTTTGCTTTTTGTTTTTAAGACGATGGGAGGTGACTTTTCCGGGAAGAACCAGGACTGCTCCAAGGGGATCTACGCACTGTCCGGTCAGTCCCCCACCTACACACACACACACACACACACAAACACACACACACACACACACACACACACACACACACACACACACACACACACACACACACACACACACACACACACACACACACACACACGCTTTACCCCACCCCACCCCACCCTCACCTCCGCCGCTGGTCACCGTTATTTGACTCAACTCAAGCGTCTCATTTTTCTCTCCCGTGCAGCCAGGGACGTTTTCCTCATGTTAAAGAAGCCAAATTACAAGAAGCTGGATCTGCAAGTCTTTGCCACATTTTTTGAGATTTACAGCGGGAAGGCAAGTGTCTTTTAATATGATTAGTAATTCATTCATTATAAGAGGATTGAGAAATTGATGTACTAAACTTATCCCCCATTATAAATACATTTTAAGTATTTATTGACATCATGTGCAATACCTTCAACAATGTCCCTTCTCCTAAGGCCACATTACATGTTATATAATTACATTAGTGTAGCATTATATCATCATTCATTGCCTTTTTTTGCGCGAGCAGGGTTTTTAGGTATTGGTGTTGGCCCTGAGGAAGAAAAATCTTTTTTAATAAATCTTGGATGTGCAATGTGTATATGAAACATAATGTTAAAAAAAACAAAAAACAAAAGAAAACACTGATCTCACTTCATTAAACGCCTGTTAACGAGAAGACAGAGGACGGACTGTGGGACGCTCTGCTGGGGGCTGACACTCCATTAGTCTCGTACTATTAACCTGCTGGCTGCCACTTATTTTGCAACTCTGCTTACGTGTTAATGATCAGGTTACTAAGGATAATAAGCTATGACCTGCACCCTGATATTAGAGCAAAGTAATATATGTCCCGAGAAAGGCAGTTCGGGAATTTAGATATCCAGTATTTGGCTACGCACACCCTGATGTTTTCTCCTGGAATGACCGTTAGAAATGCACAACAAGGCACCGACTACCGCGGTGAGCCAGCGGCCCACTGACCCATGAAATACATTGAAACCAAGGTCAGTTTATTGAATAAGATGGCAACGAGCAGAGCGGTCGTTTGGCGTCTGTTTCCGTGACATTCACCCGGTGAGCCGTGTTCCTGACGGTGCTACCGAGGGTCGTAAAAACTGAACGCGTTTGGCTCGTGCCGAGGTCAACGAGCGTCTGTCCGGACCCTCCAGCTCCAAACCATGTCCTCACCCTGGGGTCATTACAGAAACAGGCACGTTGTTGCCGCGAGACGTGTCCGCGTTGCTTTATGGACGTGGGCCTGAAGTTTGCCTGACGAGGGAAACAACATATGTTCAGTTAATTATTGGATCGTGCACATGGTCAGGTCATCCATCAGACAAGGTCTCATAATGATAATAACCTGCAGCCTGGCACAGAAACGACACAGACTGTTAAATTTGGAGTCATGAGAGACTCTCCTGGACAGACAAACAGTAAACTGCATAATGGTAGAACCACAAAGAGATATTGATAACTGGGTTATGTTCTGTATCGCATCCTGATCACAATTACAACCGGGACGAGTCCTTCCTGGGACTGAGGCTGAGATACTCAATCATTAATCCTGTCACAGTGGCGCCAGTGGACAACTTGTCTATGGACCAAAATATGAAATCCAGACATGGTTATGTCACGAGATAAAGTTGTTGACATTTACATTAGGGAACACTTAAGAAGACCCAATAGTCGTTTACAATTACTTCTTAGTGAGTTATAAACCATTTATTAAATATTCATCTGCCCCTAAATAATGTTTTACCCAAGTGGGTAATGAATATTTTCTCAAATTTTTCATGAAGTTAGATGGTTTTTCTTTCCTTTTGTGGTGCAGTAAACGATATGAGTCGGAACCTGCTTGTAAATCTGTGCCTGCATTCGAAGGTGTTCGACCTGCTTAACCGCAAGGCCAAGCTACGGGTCCTGGAGGACGGGAAGCAGCAGGTGCAGGTGGTGGGGCTGCAGGAGAGGGAGGTGAAGTGCACGGAGGACGTCCTTAAGCTCATCGAAGTGGGAAACAGCTGCAGGTGAAGGCGGCAGGTGGTCGGAAACGAGAGCGGTCGAATGAATGAAAGAAAATCGCTTTAAAAAACGAAATCTACCCCCCCGCAGGACCTCGGGCCAGACCTCAGCCAACGCTCACTCCTCCCGGAGCCACGCCGTTTTCCAGATCATCCTGCGTCGGCGGGGAAAGATGCACGGGAAGTTCTCCCTCATCGACCTGGCGGGGAACGAGAGAGGGGCGGACACGTCCAGCGCCGACCGCCAGACCCGCCTCGAGGGAGCCGAGATCAACAAGAGCCTGCTGGCACTCAAGGTCGCCTCCCCTGCACCCCCAGTCCTTAACATATCCTGTGCATCCGATTTTTCAGAGGTTATTCGGTCCCAAAACGCTAGTGAGAAAAGAGTTATGACTCTGGTTAATGTCCATCCCTGAAGGTATCGATATGAAATGAAATTAAATATTAATATCAAATAGACCGTTCGATAAATATCTGAAAAACCTAATAGCTCACTTACTGTAAAAGTAGATCACAGGCAACGCAAACCCAAGAGATCAGTAGGACACTGCAGAATGACACTGCAGACAACTAATGATTTCTGTTGTTTCAGATAATCCATTAATTATCTTTAGACTCACTGTTTAATGTATAAAAATCTCAAGAAATGAAATAAATAAAATGAAAGGAAATGAAAAAAAAATTCTGCAGCCCAAGGTCACTCCTCCAACCAACAGTCAAAAACCAAAGGACTTCTTCATTTAATATGATATAAAAACAGGGAAAAAAACAACAAATCTTCACATTTGAGAAGCTGGAAACGGTGAATATGTTAATGTTCTCTTAATAACAGATTTATACAATTATGAAAAAAATGTGTTTAAAAATTATTTTTTTTTCAGTCTGTGCTGTATAGAAATCAATACTTGCCCTCTGATGGTGTCCCACGTCTTTGTGCAGGAGTGTATTCGAGCCCTGGGCCGGAACAAGCCCCACACCCCCTTTAGAGCCAGCAAGTTAACCCAGGTACTGAGGGACTCCTTCATCGGGGAAAACTCCAGAACGTGCATGGTGAGGAAACAGTGCTGCCATGTGTCGCTGCATCTTCTATGAAAAAAACAAACAAACAAAAAAAATGGACACGTTCAGCAGTTTTAGGATGATGTGTTGATTGACATGGGTCTGATGTCTCCCTGCACAGATCGCCACCATCTCTCCTGGAATGGCCTCCTGCGAAAACACTCTGAATACACTGAGATACGCCAACAGGTAAAAACTGAAAGGTGCCGTCCGGCAGCAGTCAAAAAAGGGTTCCCATGAGGGCGGGGAACGTTTACCAGGTGTAGCGTGGAGGTGTTGGCAGCAAGACCAGAACTAGGGGCTGAAAGACGCTAAAACGCTTCACGGAGCTTTAGGGGAAACGTAGAGTCGGGCGATTATTCTTTGTGGGTTCGGAGCAACAGCTTTCAACTTCCACGTGCTCACTTGATCCATTTTTAATAGAAAAATATTCAATAATGCTGCTTTCATTTGTTTTTAATTGAAAACAATAACGGAACGTGCACAAAATGACTTGCATCGGAAAAGTCTAAAATCGCAGTTTCCTAACAAAGTACATATACTCAAGTACTTGCTATACACTAGTATAATTTTGTATTTGGTACGTTATGCCTTTATTTTACTACAATTCAGTGGCAAATATTGTACTACTGCTGTTACTTGAGTAAACGATCTGATCACTTCCCTTCTTTCACCCCTTGTCCTCTCATGTCTTTCCTTCCCCTGGTTGTGTGTTTCTCTCTCTCTCTCTCTCTCTCTCTCTCTCTCTCTCTCTCTCTCTCTCCCTCCCTCTCTCCCCCACTGTCTCTGTGTTTCCAGGGTGAAGGAGTTTGGGATAAGTCCCTCGGACATTCCCTTCTCCCAGAGCGGGGGTGGAGGGGGTCGTTCCGAGCTGTCACCCACTTACGAGTATGAAATCGCTCCACGTCGCCTTCTCGCCTCCACAGCTAACTTTTTTCAGCGAGTTATTTAACCCATTAATAACCATGGAGACTGTAGTGTGTGTCAGCTTCTTCATCACCGCACCGATGCTCCAGATTTTTTTTTTCTTCATATAACCCAGTTTTTTTAACTGCTTGCTCTCCTCGCATGCCGAGCATTTCCGCCACCCGCACATCTGCATGCAGCTCACGCACCCTTAGTCGCTCATGTCAGAGGCTGCGGCAGTAGCCGGTCGGCGGTGTGGGCGTGTTTAACCTGCGGCGCTGACTGTGTTGTCAGGGTGAAGGAGCTCACGGTGGACCCCGCGGCGGTGATGGAGAGCCGCCAGGGGGCGCATGTCAACCAGCTGGAGGTGCTGGAGGCCCAGTGGGGGGTCGGCAGCTCCCCGCAGAGGGACGACTTGAAGCTGCTCTGTGAACAGAACGTAAGACGCACGTGCACCCACACACACACACACACACACACACACACACACACACACACACACTAACACACACACACACACACACATAGATTCACTCGGTGGTATGTAGGCCTGAAGGACAGTTTCACGTATCATCATTGTTCATACTGGCCGTTATAGGGAGCCCAAGAGAAACAGGAGCCTCCATTGTCTGTTCTAAAAGTATGAAAATCTCATTCAAAATCCTACTGACATTTATAATTACACTATCTTTATATTTTTTTAGAGGTCTTAAAGGAACAGCAGCTCCCATAAGACCAAGACGTTCACAGACCAAAGGTTGCAGGCGAGTTGGGGGGGTCAGGTCAGACATGTCTGTAATAAGAGCAGGACAGAGAGAACCTGACTCTGGGAGGTTTTAGACAGTGAGAGGTTACAGCTAGAAAGGTGAAAGACTTCAGGAGAGAGGGTTGGCAAACGTAAGTCATATGTAAATTCACATGGAAGCTTTACATTTGTTAAAATCATGAAGGTTTCAGGTTCTTACAGCATCTGCTGTGTGGCGGAAGAAAATAGGGAAAAGTAAACCCCAGGAAAACCAATGGAAGAAATGTTGAATGAGATTTTCAGTACAAAAAAAGATATTTCAAAAGTTAATCTCAAAGTGGTTTCACAGGGTATCTGCAGCTCTTAAAAGGTCTTGTTTCTTGAAAAACGTCCTCAAAATGGTAATAAAAGTCTTAAATATCTCCCGTTGCTGCTCTAGGTGTTAATTTTACTTACAAAATGTTTCTGGTGGCAAAGGAGACGTTACACATGGGTAAACAGACGGATTGTGCTGGAGGAGGCTGTTCAGTCCTCTTTTTATTGTGGAGTCTTGGTCCCAGTCCACTTCACTTTAATTGAATTAATTCAGTCATTAGGAGTCACTATTAAATCCTGCTGGGAAGTAGTGAACCATGTGATGTAATAATAAATGATTCTAGCCCATATCATCCCTACGGGTTTTCCAGACACACTGTGGCAGGTAAGATCGTTGAACAGGTGTTAAAATCACATCCTGGGGTTTTTTAAGAACTAAATCCGAGGTCTCCAATTTTATTGTTGAGCCCCACAGAAACCCTGCATGAGCATCTCCCAAAGTCGTCCTGTTTTCTTAGTGCAAACATCTCAGTTCTTTAAAAAGAGTCATGATTTTTTTTTTCTTCCTCTTCTTTAGGAGGAAGAGGTTTCCCCGCAGCTCTTCACCTTCCATGAAGCCGTCTCGCAGCTGGTGGAGATGGAGGAGCAGGTCCTGGAGGATCACAGGGCCGTGTTCCAGGTACGCTAGAAACCCGCAGGGGCCGGGGGACGGGCTGGGGGAGACCCCGGAGGGGACGTCGGGTCGCTGTCTGCCCAGGTGCTGACCCGACACAGCCGGTCCTCTTCAAATACTTTTAATATTTTCTGTTCTGCTCTGCTCGTCTTGCCAAGCTGAAACCTGAATTTGCTCCAATTTAACGGCGCTTTAACGTTAACGCTAAATCTTAGTAACAATGAACTTATCACTCTTATTAAAACAGAAAACAGAGAAATGGTCAAGAAAGAAAGAAACTCCAGAAAAAAAACTGTAGCTCTGCATCTCAAACTTCATTAGATTTAAATCTCAACAAATGACGAACCAAATTAATCCAAATTAAATTATTTCATGTGACAGGAATGACAGTAGGTGGCATAGCTAGCTTTTTTTTTTTAAGTTACAGCCTGATGTTCAAGTGTTGGAATCAGTGTCTGGAGAGGAGATGCATCGTTACCATGGCTCTGTGAAAACTTGACTTGAGTGATCTGTGCCTGCTTGTTTTTCCACGTTCAGGATGCTTTTCACGGGAATTTTACTGCTCTCGCTTAGGCGAAGGCGGATGTTCATGCTCCCCCAGCACGGAAATGACTGGTCAGTCTGAGGTTAGAACCCCACAGAAGGTGCTGAACGGCAGCGTGTCCCTTTTACAGGAGTCCATCCGCTGGCTGGAGGACGAGAAAGTGCTATTGGAAATGACCGAGGAGGTGGACTACGACGTTGAGTCCTACGCAACTCAGCTGGAACAAATCCTGGACCAGAAGATAGACATTCTCACCGAGCTGAGAGGTAAAGCCTGTCGGTTTATGTTTTTTTTTTGATCCGGTCGCCGGATGCTGAGCCCCCTTTTTGATAGGACACCTGATCCTGGTCTCTCTCCCGCAAAAGGCGCCTCGAACGTTTCCGTGTCGCATTCGACATCACAATGCCGTCGGATTGACGCAAAGGCTGCGGCGCGTGAATGGGAAACGGTCGACTCCCCACCGTCCTAGGAAAAGTTTGTTATCTCTGTCCGTATCTTGTCTTATGCTCAAAACAGATAAAAGCAGTTAAATCAGTTCACCGGTTAAATTGTTGAGGAGATTGTTCTCGGATCAGATCAGGCCGTAAAACTGTTCAGTTCATTGTTGTTTCCTTAAACACATAAATAATGAATTAACAACAACGTATTTAAACATATGAAGTGAGCTACTGTTGAGAAAGTTTCTGGATTTCTACTTTTCAGCGTGGTTATAAATTTAAATGGGACTTTGAATGAGTCTTTCTTTCTTCCGGGACAGAACCCGGATGCTCTGGTTTCACTTCGGCTCTCTATAACATTTGCGAGGCTCTTTTGCACCGGAGGCTCATTGGTGAAGGCTTCAGCCACAGAATAGGTTTTTTAAAATCCATCAGCGATTCTGTAGAGAGGACAGAGACAGTTTCCTCTGTCTCTCTCTTGTCGTGGCTCTTTTGCCTGCGTCCTGATGTGACAGCCGTCGCACTACCAGGCAGGTGAAGCCAGCACATTATTAACTGTGCTGCCGTACCTGCTACGTTTTGCACATATCCGGATGTTCTACTGCTGTAACTTTTTATTGTTGTTATGTTCAGAAAGACCCGGTGTTTTTAATGTTTTTAACGTTTTTAATGTTTGTTGTGGTATTTATTACTTATACCGTTACTTTATCTCATACTTAATCTGGGACATTACTTTCTATGCCATTGTTATGTGAGCTGCTGGAATCTATCTCCCTGTCTATCTATCTGTCTATCTCCCTGTCTATCTGTCTCTGTCTATCTGTCCATCTGTCTGTCCGTCTATCTATCTAGATATCTATCTGTATGTCTGTCCGTCTATCCATCTATCTCCCTGTCTATGTATCTATCTATCTGTCTGTGTCTGTCTATCTGTCTGTCCGTCTATCTATCTGTCTGACTTTTTGTCTATCTATCTGTCTCTCCATGTGTCTGTCTTTCTGTCTGCCTGTCTTTCCATCTGTCCGTCTGTCTCTCCATCTACCTGTCTATATCTATAAGCCAGGTGCCTCCTCCCGGCCGTTTCATCCTGAGCTGTGAATCTCTCTTTGTCTTCCAGATAAAGTCAAGTCTTTCCGCTGTGCTTTGCAGGAAGAGGAGCAGGCGAGCAAACAAATCACCCCCAAGAGGCCTCGCGCACTATAGGCCGCCTGTAAAACACAAGCTTAGTCCACTGTAATATTGACTCGCCCCGACAAGCAAAGGTGACGGCCTGTCTGCGAGGAGCCCGGCTGTGATTTTACGACTCTCTGTCTCTGTGTTCGGTTATTTAATTTGATTTTTTTTAATCTTCTCCTCAAACCTCTTTGCTGTACAGGCCGCCGCCGCCACCGCTCCCCATCCATCCATCCGTCCATCTGTACAACCTAAGAGCAGACCGTCTCTGCTCTCCATCTCCCCTGTGAAGTGTATTTACGAGCTTTTTCCGTATGTGTGATGAGTCACATGTGCTTGAACTAAACAAAAAGAGAAAGGTGAATTAAATAGTTGTTTTAAATGAATTTTTTTTAATGGAGCCAGTCATAGCTTGTCCTCGCCACGGCCAATTTTATAAACCGCCGTTGCCATTTTGTGCAATACTTGGGGGACTCGCTCCCCGTCTGTTCACCCCCCTGGTTTCAGCCTCGGGGGGATGAACAGGGCGATGATGTTGAGTTTTGTGTGTAAAATGAGCCACTGTGTGTTTGTGTTGATACAGTGTGTAACAGGGGTCTGACTGAGACGAAGCCAACTACTCTGAACTAACCTGTCGTTACGTTAACTGACCTGAGGGGGGCACTGTAGTCAAAGACAGAGCAGTTGATTTCAGAGCGTCGCAGACGACTTTACAAGAAACATTTGCCATAATAAAGAAATGCTACTTCTTGCTGCTGTACTTGTTTTTATTTATTCTGCAGTTGGACAAGGGGCCACACTTTAAATCAACATATAGTAATAAATGGTCAATAAAACTATCTAATTTAGTAATAAGGAGACTAAGTGTTTATCAATAACCAGCACTTGTCAGCAATTATGTCTTCTCCCATGAAGACGTAGTTTATTTTTTTTTTCAAATGTTTTACCATGTTCATTATCTGTTCACACAGGAGCCACCACTTATGGGAGACTTCAATAAAATTAATAATTAATAAACACTGAGCTGCTTACACCCGCATTATACTGCATTTATTAGAAGTTTCTATTTGGCTTATGGCTGCTAAAGAACAGGAACTAGAAGTAAAGTGTTACTGAACATTTGATGTTGCGAGTTCATAAGTTCAGACTGAATAATGAATTTAGAATTTCTTTTAAACATTTGCTTTACTTGTGAGAGTTAAATGATTTGCAGAAAATTTGGCCAAAGACAGGTTGCAAAACTGGTGTTATTCTACAATAACATTGATATAATCAGATCCAATGAAAAGAAGACCCTAAACTAACAAAATGTTGGTCTAAGAAGTAGTTTCCGACCTAATGACTTTGTCTGTGGCTAAATTTGTTTCTCACTGAAGAAATAAATATGTTTCTCACTGAAGAAATAAATATGAGAAAAGGTCATAAACTCTGAAAATAGATTTTTAAAAACGACTGTCTATCTGCACCCAATTTCATGGCAATCCATCCGATCATTGTCCAGATAGTTCCCAAAGGAACCAGTAAAGCTACAGAGAAAAAATCAGGGGTACACCAAAATCTGTAGGGTCCATCCTCTGGGGACAATAAACATCTATAGAAAATTTAATGAGAATCCATCTGACAACTGTTTAGATTTTTCAGTCTGGACCAAAATAAAAAACCCAAACATGAACTGATCAAGATTTGTAGATGTAATAAAAAACACATGCTCATGTTGAGTTACCATCCAATTGGTTTTATTCCACAGTACAGACAATGGTAGAGGGAGCGCCGGGGTCAGAGGTCAGACCTCTGACCGTGAACTAGGAGACATCGGTACCTACTGCATCCTACGTCTGAAAACAACAACATGTGAGTCAGAAAAATCACTCAGAGAAGTGATCCTGATACTGGTGCCGCTGATTAACTACACACAGTGGTTTAGTCGGTTTCATGGACAAAAAGGAGAACACTGTCAACAACATGTACAGTAGCCCCCCTGTTTAGCATTTATAAAACAGTGTGTAAACATTTGATAAATGGTCTATAACACCCTCTAATGTTTGGTGGGCAGATACCAGCACTTTTTCTAAGTATTTAATATATTTAACAAAAACTAAAACCCATCTTGATGCTACATTAACTGATGTATAAACAGTAAATCAATGCTTTAAAACCCAACAATGTGTCATAAAAGGTGCGACCATGCGTAAATAAATCCTTATGAAGCATTTAATAACTGTAAATACATGTTTAAGAATTGACAGGCAGATTAAATTCTGCTTTTAAGCGTGTTTAAAACCAATGAAAACAAGTATGATTGTCCTATGCTACGTTATGCTATCAAGTATTAATTAACTGTTTATTATCTACTTCCAGATGCTTTAAATTGTAGGAAGTTGTTACAAATAAATACATTAAAAAAGTGCTCACAACCACATTATAGTGTCGAAAACCATTCATTTCTTTTTATACTGCTTATAAATGCCAAATAAGGGGATTAAAATAAAACTTACTCAAATTCGAGCATGTGATTCTAATTCCAAACGCACTGCATATATCCAAAATATATATGAATTATTGCCACCATATATTTTGATAGCTCAACATTTGTCACAGACCTACTGCTCTATAGCATTTTTGATGTTTTAATACAGTTGTGTATGTACAAAAATGGGAGTGATATTACAGCTGGACATCACCAGGCTGCTGTGGGATAAGTAACAGCCTGGAGTTGGTATTTATATATATATACTGTAAATAATAATAAATAATATGAAATGTTGGTACAACTTTGTAATAAGCCTTATGGCAGCTTTATAAGTTATAATTGCTTTATTAATGGCTAATACTATATATAGTTCAGTTATGACCCATAAATGACAACATGAGTTGCCAGGTTGTGACTGGTGTTTAACTTTCCTATTTGCTAATAATAAAGTCATGAATTGGAAAATGTTCATGGGTTTTCTAACTAATTTATATGAGCTTTCAAATAATTGCATTTGTCTCACAGAGTCAATGATCTCACGCCATCACTCAGTCCTAAACACACTGAGGCTATAAATGCTAACTAGTCATTAATAAAGGGTTTTAATCATCAAGTCTGCAGCTGTAAATGTGAATAAGAGGTTAATAGGTGGATTTTAATCCAGATAATCAGCAGATTTTTTACACAACCTGTGTTTTTCCACAGCCTGGCAACCCAAATGTTGTTCTTATTCCCGTGGTTTTTCACTGATCTATAACCCACAAGTAAAATATTGATTATTAAAGGAATAGTTTGACATTTTGGGAGATAAGGTTAATTGCTCTCTGCCCGAAAAGTTTAACTTAGTTTAACGTAAAGGCTGGAAAAAGCGCTCTATCCAAAAGAAACAAAATCCTTTGTGTTGTGTCTCATTTATTCAGTTTAAACAAATAACTGACACCTGATAGAAAGTCGGCCGTTTCACAGTGGGCTGTGTGTGGGCTGTCGCCGGGCTCCAGGGCTAGCTCTATGCTAGGCAAAGCTAAGGCTCCCTGAAGCTTTATACTGAACTGAAATATAAGCGGTCATCTTTTAATCCAACTCTCTGCCTGAGAGAGACTTTTACCAATTTTCCAAATATGTCACACTATTCCTTTAACCGATAAATAACCTTATAACTCCTTAATAAATGGTACCTCGCTATAAACTGATACCACAACATTCCTGTAACCAAAACTAATACTGGAACCGTGGGTTTCAAACTCAGCTGTAGATAATCACATAGGTCTCTATTACTTTTTTTTATCCACAAGTGGCAATAATTGCAATAATCTCAAATATAATCAGCAGAATGTTTATATATGTATATGTATATATATATATATATATATATATATATATATACACATCTATCTCATTGAACAGTGAGGACATAGTAGACAACATAACTGGTTTATCGTCAAGCATGAAGGTTAAGAAGTTCCAATCTGACCGGATGACATGCGACACCTTTTTGAACAGAGCCGCTTCGGTTGCGGGGTTTTTCGCCTTTTTTTTTTCATGCACCCGCTGCTGACCAGAGAAAAACCAGTCATGAGTTGTATTTCAAAGGTTCTGTAAAATACTCCAGTTTGAAAAATAGGTACAGTAAGTCCTATAAAACGCTCAGCAGTTGTTGTAAAGAGACGGCAGAGGTCAACAGCAGCTCGAATAGAAACAGTTTTTTTTGTTTGTTTGTTTTTTGTTTGTTTGTTTTTTTACGAGATGTGACATGGCCGACGCGTGTGTGGTTTCAGACTGTGAAAGGTGCCTGTGGCTTGTGTTGGTCTAGATTGTGCCCCTGCTGCGATAGTGTTCATTTTGCCTGAATGCGATTGGAACAATAATATTGCACTGGTAAAAACAAAAAAAAGAAAACAAAAAATAACAAGAAACCTTCCCGCGTTGGTCCGTCGCCCTAATGACAAATAAAATGCTACATATTTCAAATATATTTGACCTGAAATTTCCATAGTAACATCATGATCTTTAGGTAAATAAATAACTCTCAACCGTATAAGGTCCTACATATACATCTTTACATTATGTACACTGACGCATCCATGGCTCCTGAACAGACTCAGGATCCAAATGGGGAGACATTCAACTCAGCAGCCGAACGGCTGAAAGGGGGAACAATGTGTTTGTGTCTTAAAAAAACAACAAAAAAAACAACACCCAAAGCACAACAGAAACTAAATTCAAAGAAGCTTATTATATTGTGATTACAGAGACTCACTTGACCTTTGCCCTCAATTAAAAGCTTTCGAGACGGATTCATCCTTTTTGTTTCTATTTCTATTAAAGCCTCTTTTTTTTTTCTCCTTTCTCATACCTGGACAACATCAGATTAAAAAAAAGATGTTGTCACCAAAAAACTCAGATCTTAAAAGGCCATCAGTACATATACACCTCCTATTCCTACTGTCATAAAAGCTTGGTCTAAATCAAGGGGGTTTCAAACAGACATGAAACAAAGATACTGTGTTAAACGGGACAGTTGCATGGGGTTTTTTAAAAACAATGGGAATTTAGTCATGGCTAAGTAAAAGTAAGGGACTTGAAGAAATCTCTTCAGCGCCCGATTTTGGATGCTAATACAAAAATCGGGCCCCTTCTCGACGTCATAAATCTGTCAAATCTGAACACATGGAAATAACTCGCACATTCTCTGATTCATGGCAAATTACAATTTTGGGGGAGGGGCGTCATTATTGTCGACTTCCTTCAGGAATAAACCTCCATACATCTTAGAAATCAAAGTAAACAAATACGCTCCTCATTGCTCCAAAACTTGCCTGAGAATTATCACAATTTTAAGTTTTCTTCAGTTTCAGTGAAATCCAGCGATAGTTTTCTCTACAGCCATGGTTAGACTGCAAACAGCAACTGCCGATACATAATTCGGCATTACTTTTATGTTGACAATTTTCCATAATTTAAACAAATATAGACTGAGTTCAAGTATTGGTCCACAGCAGAACTTGGCGAGCCTGTGTCCACAAGACTTAACATCCCCCAGAGCATTTTGGGAACCATAGTTTCAAAACATGGAGCTGGATTAGTACATAGAAGTATGTAGAGTACTGGGGTGTTTAATGGGGGGGTGGGGGGGCAGTTGTGTCAGTGTCAGACTTTGAAACCCCCTTGATCTAAACACCTCTCTGGTCTGTCTACTGTTTGGCACATTAAATGCAGTTTTTTTTCCACATCCTGACGCCATGTGCGCCTGTACTTACTCTACATCCTGAAATAAATAAAAGGTGTCATGCACTACGGTGTTCGAAATGTAGCAACATGAGATGGTAACTACAGTATATCTCCACTGTAGACTAGTGCAAAAAAACCCAACAAAAAACAAGGATGAGGTTACAAGGTTGATTCACTACAGAATAAGAGGATGATTTTGGCTTTTGTGGGTTGGGTCAAAGACGCCGCTGATCACACGGAGAGCGGGAAAAAGATGCTGGGCATGAAGCTACAGCATAGTAAAATGAAGCGAACAGGAGCTACACACTGCTCCACACACCCTGATGCTGAAAGCTCTTGTGGGTTTAAAGGGATAGGTTCCCGACTTTTCCAGTCTGTCCTAAAACCAAGGTCGAGTGCACACTTGATCGGCGAAACAGGGTTTTACTTCCTGCTGTCCACACTGGCTGTGACGTGACCCTTTCCTCAAGCGTTTCCATTGTAAGTGGACGGGGACCAAAAATACCCAAAGCTTCTCTTTCTGTGCAAAAATGGATTGGAAAAGTTTACCTGGAGCTAATGCGAGGCCTCAGCAGGGCCGGAGTTTGGGAACATTGCGGATTCGATTAAAGGATTTCATTTCATACACCACCACCCAGAAAGTAAAGTTAGGGGGGGGGCAGCCGAACTCCATTATTTTATTAGAGCCAAATAACTGGAATAGTTAGCGAACACAGGGCGGTAGGAAAAAAATGCCTGTCGTTTGAAAAGTCCCGTGTGGAGCTGTGGACAATGGCGGGTTTCACTGGTGCCAGCGTTGCACCAACGCTCATTTCTTTACTCTCATACAGGCCAAAGACTGAAATACGCTTTCAAATTGATGCAAGTCATTTTTTTTTTAAATTAAAAGGCCAAAGACAGTGAGTTAAACTTGGACTAGTTAGCTCAACGGCAGGTTGTGCTTCATTCACCGAGGACGCGGCCGGATGATCTGGCACTGTCCCGGCTTTCTCCTTTATTCCGCTCGGAATCCGCTTCGAAATTGGGAATCACTTCTGAACTGAGTCATGACCCGAGAATCGGATTCAGGCCTGGACAGATCAAATTGTTAGACTCGACCCGAAGACGCTCGCCCTCAACAGTCGGAGTTCGAAAAACCAAGTGAATATCTTCCGCAGTGACGTATTTAAAAAGACTGCAACTTTCCGGCAATACACACTTGATTCATCTTACTCAGACTGTTGAATCTTCATATGAGTTAAATGTTTAGTGTCCAATTTCCTGAATACTTTTGTGCAGGGAACAAGGTCTGCGGATTTTGCCCCCCCCGGCAAAACCTGTTTCAGTGTATATGCCGTATGTGCACCTGACTACTGTTTTTAGAGACAGACTCGGAGACCCCTACCCGTTAATGAGCGAGGGTGGCGTGGGCGAAAGGTCGGACGGACTACTCTGTGCACACTGTGTTTTTGGATTGGAGATGTGAGGTGCTCCTCCTCCTCCTTCTTTTTCTTCCTCCTCTTCTTCTGTGTCCCCTTTAAATGAAAACACACAGCTCAGCAGACAGAAGCAAAGAGATGATGTTTCAACGCCACCGGGCGACACCCCCCCACCTGCACATCCAGCAGCGGGAGAGGATCGACGCAGCCTTTTCCATCACTTGTGCCGAATCGCAATCCGGTCCGTTCGGTTAAAATACCGAAACACAGACAGGTGTGTGTGTTTGTGTGTGTGTGTGTGTGTGTGTAAGTGGAAATCCTGCCTCCGCCCCCACCGAGCGTCCAGCCTGACATGAGACAGGCTTCTCAGCAGGTCAAAGCGTCCGGGTCCCTCCCGTGTTCAACGTCCCGTGTTCAACGTCCCTACGAGCATTAAAAAAAAAAAAAAAAAAGAGCGAGAAGCCAGGGGAACACCTGACGAGCGTCCACCTGCAGCAGCACTGCGTGGAAAACGGAGCTCCACCGACAGGTGGCTCAGAGGTATTGCAAGCAGATGAATATATAAAGGGATTGTTGCTGTGGACTGTACAGAGTCTCGGTTGTTGCTTTAATGCTGCATGCCCTGGTTTTGCTGCTTTCCTGTTCCGTCTGCGGGGAAAGTGACTCGTTGGATATATTAAGGCCTTGGTCGGCCCAGAGGCCACGCTGAAGGGGAATAACACTAGTCTCACACACGGTGGAATGAAAACTGGGGCTGGCAGTCCGACTCGGACGTAGGTAAAAGGACAAGAAATACTGATGCAATATATTTCAATATTCCCCAGCTATCCGATATTTAAAGGATCATTTCAAATCAACCATATTTAAAAAAAAAAAAAAAAAAAACATATTTTATCAGTACCCTCATGTGGCGTCTACC
Source organism: Istiophorus platypterus (assembly GCA_016859345.1). NCBI lineage: Eukaryota > Metazoa > Chordata > Actinopteri > Istiophoriformes > Istiophoridae > Istiophorus > Istiophorus platypterus. The sequence goes on along the minus strand of CM029128.1, from coordinate 2,708,442 downwards.
CAAGAGGGTACTTTTTGTTCTATGTGCCCTGGTTTTGAGATTTGAGTCTCCACTTCCGCCCCAATACAACAGAGGTGACTTTCATTTGGTTGGGTGTTTCTTTGCTCTTTCTGTTTTCTGGTTTCTACAGTTACTTAGCTCACACAGCTCCACAAAGAATCAGTCATCAAAGCTTTGGAGTGAAATCACTCGATTCACATGCACTTCGCCATCTGAGCATAATAACGACGACAAAGCAGGAGAGGGTGGAGTTAAAAGGCAGCCTGGATACCCAACCAATTCTCCTCTCAGTACTCTGGGAGTAATACTGAGCAGCACTCAGCATTTTCATCCGTACTTCCAGGTCTGTCTTGAAAAAACAACAACATGTTTCGTCGATTCTCTGATCGATTTTTCAGTTTTAACATCAAGCTCTGTGCTGAAATTGACTCCAATAAAATATAGCAATCCAAAAGGCGAATTACCACCCAGATCTCCCCTCAGCTCTCTGAGTGAGTTTTAGTTCACCGTTTTGGTCTCACAGCCCACAAATGTACCGCTTGTGTTTACCTCTCAGCTGCATCACTTCAGGCAGCATCGGGCAGAGCCACACATTTCCCTCAGGAGCTGGTGGAGACCAAAGCCGGGCCATAAAAGGAGAGCCAGCGCTGGGCCTACATTCATCAGTCATCACCAGTTCTCTGAAATAGGTTAATTGTCGCTTGTACTCTTTGTCAAATCAGTGCTGAGTTTACAGCCTTTTCTGCTGCCCCAAAGAGGCCAAAAATAATAATGCATTAAAAATGATTTGTCGGGATTGCTTCTTCAGTAGAAAACTAGGTCCACTGGCTGTCCTTTTGTCCTCTGTTGTATTTAGGTGAAGGCAGAAGTGTCAGACAGATATCGAACATCCTGGACAGTTTAAAAGCAAAGCTAACTATTTGGCTAAATACAACAAAAGGTAAAAGGGAAAATACGTATATTTTGTGTTTTGGAAGCTCTGACCCGTTCAGATTTTAATCCTCATTTCCTAGTTTTTCGTCTTTCCTTCCTACTGTGCTACGTCTTTTTGTCTATGCATGCGGAGGGTTTTCCTTGCGAGCTCATTGCCGGTCGGTGTTCGAAACATGTTGTTCAGCTGACAACAGGACAGGAAACAGAGGTGAAGGTCGGCAGCATTTTATCTATTTATTATTATTAATCAAATTTTTTTTTTTTTGACGTGGCTGCCAAGCCGACATGGCCTGAAACCCGCACTGGCCTTTCCAGAGCGAGTCTGGCTCTGCAGTTTGTCCTGAGCTCATGAGCGTTAAAGCCTGGACAGTGTATCGTATATGTGTGTGTGTGTTCAGAAAGGGGGAGAGGGATGGGGGGGGGTCCCGTTGTACGAGATTAGTTTAAGGCTTAAAATATTTCACTTAATCGTTCCTTGCTGTTTTTTTTATACCTAGTGATGTCTCCTATAAAAGTATTACTGTAAAAGAGTCATGCTACAGAATTGTCTTTTGTTTGCTGGATCCCACTTTGCCCGATTAGTCCACTCCTCCTGGACAGATCCCCCCCTTCTCCCCCTTCCCTGTTATTCTCTTCAGATCAAGAGGGTTTGTTTATACTGTATCACTCATCTATCACTTATTTCTAAAATACAAACCCTCCACCCCCACCCCCCCACACCTTTTTTCATCCAACCTTTGCCTAAGTCCAGATATCATGGTGGCCCAGGCCGGGTCCTGTAACGCCGTGGCTCCTCTCTGAACTACTTAGGGCCAAGTAACCCTCCGCTGCCCTCCTTGGTGCTCCCGCTACGGCCCCAGCATCCCGCAGCTATGCTCATACTCCTCTGGGTCGCCGCCGCCGCCGTCCCCCGCTCCCGCTCCATCTCGCACTGGCTGTGCGTGCGCTCAGTCCGTCCCGGCTGGTTGGGGGAGGACGACCCCGTCCCGCCGGGCTGCTGAGAGGAGATGGTGCGGAAGATGTGGTTGCGCTTCCGGAGGAAGTCCCCGCCGGCCGCACCCAGACCAAAGCTGCCCTTGCGGAGGACCATGCGGTTGCTGGCGGACTTGGCAGGGCGGGACCTCTGGTTGTACTCCAGCTGGGACAGGTGGGAAGCGTAGCCGTCCGAAATGAACTGGAAAGAAATGTATGATCGATCATATTGGTGTAATAATCCCTTGTGGACAGCTGAAAAAAAATCCCAATGCAAAAAATAATAATAAAAACCTTTTGTCGATCATCAAAAATGGTGAGATATGACAAAAAAGTATATTAAGTACTACAGTTAAAATATTTGTATTTTTTTGATTATTTTCATTTTATGCTGTTTTATACTTGTATTCTACAACATTTCTGAGTGCAAGATTTTACTTTTTTTTGTATGTAAGGAAATGTAAGGAATCACTGTTTATGTTTAAAATATGTTGTTATATGTGTTTTTAAACTCCTAAATTAAACCAGTGGTTTCCAGCTTCTTTGGATTGTGGCTCTTGACACTAGAAAGGAATATCTAGTTGAAGCCCCCTTGAGTTAGCCATTCTACCAAAGAGATATTTTCACATCTTAACTGATGGTTTCATGAGGTAAAATTCTCCGATGGCTAACAAAAAAAGAAAAGATTAGAGAAGCTATTGAAAAATAGCATCTACTTCTGCAGCAGAGTTTTGTTTTTTTCTTGTTTCCTCTTCCATTAATCAACTCACCACCCCTCGGGTTTATCTTGTAACCCTTTGGAAGGGCCTGAGCCCTAGGTTGGGAACCAATTATCCACCTTGTATATAAAGTAGTTAAAAGAAGTTTTATCTGTTGGCCCTCTGGAGGGGCCAAACCCTTATGTTTGGAACCAGTGGACTAAACCATCTACCTATATATAAAGTGGTTAAAGCAGGTTTACCTGGAGCAGCTCCAACAGTAAAAAGCTGCCGAAGCATTGATGCATCAGTGTTAACAATCTAGATATAAGATATAATAAAATATAATAATGTATCAGTCACAGTGGACATTTTACTGCAGGATGAGAACTTTTACTTTTGATATTTCAAGTACACTTTGGCAGTAATAATTAAGTAGGATTCTGAATGCATGACTTTAATTAGTAAGGGAGTATTTATATGGTGATATTAGTACTTTTACTTCAGTAAAAGATCTGAACACCTCTTCCATCACTGAGCTCAACAAAAAATTCATGCTGGCATCAATGTGACAACCTTTTTTGGCATGAGCTGTCACTAGAGCATACTCCATTATTTAACAGTCCTGGGACCCACTTCATCAGCAACATTAGCATTAGCAACCCTCAGTGCCCCCCCCCATATTCCTCAGTGAAAGTTGCTGTTTGCTCAGCAGAACCCCCAACTGCGACTTCAGTTTTTCATTCTGATTGGCTGTCATGCATGTTATGTACCAGCTGGAGGGGGGGGTTGAATTAAAAGGCACAACCAACGCAAAGTTAGTCGTGCGTTACGTCTGTTCAACAGAGCAGATGATTAAATGTTGATTATGATGCACTAACTTGGGCATTCATGACGATTTACCACCCAGGCTTTAACAAAAGAAAAAGTAATGTGCTCCACATTGTACTTCAGTGAATGCGAGCACGTGAATAAGATTTGTGAAATATTTTGAGGGGCCTTTGCCGACAGGATTTACTCCTCACCTGACACTGGTGCTGCATTTTCTTTGTGGGTCTTCCCACTATGTAGATATGGAACGGCGGCAGGCCAATAGACGTGTACACTGAGATGTCCTTGGTGGAGCCGTAGGCCGCAAAGATCCTCATGTGGGCCTGATCAAAGAGCGAGGTCAGCTTCTGGACACTTCAGGGGTTTTCATTATACCGCCGCCTCAAACAAACACACACACACAAGCCTCCCTTACCTCGTTAATGAGGGATTTGAGGAAGTTGGCCTTGTGTCGGAGCGGGTCGTGAACCAGCCCGTCACAGAAGGAGACGATGCCGTGGGGAAAGTTATGCTGAGAGAGCCAGGCCACCACGCGCTGCTTCTGCATGTCCGGCCGACCCGTCACGTACACGATCAAATAGCCCAAGTCCTGCCAGTACCTGCAAATGATAAGAATGATTCAGAGCCGCGGCTGAGCGGAATAGGCTCATTGGTAGATTAAATAGCCTTAAAAATAAAAAGCCCTGTTTAAGAAGCTGTGTCTTGAATTTATTTTTATAGCAACAAGCAAGTTTGATTTGAAGTATTCTGAATAATTTTTATTTCCTCGTAAAGATTTTTTATTTTAATCCACTTAAAATGGTTTATTCTTTTGGTTGTGAGTTTTAAAATCACTTCATGATGTAATCTGTTTGGAAAGATGGTAAAAGCTTCTTTTGACATTACAGTGACTGATAGTATTGCCCAGAGGAAGCTATATAAAGATAAAAAAAAAAAGGGCCCAGAATGCTTCCTTGAGGAACTCCAAGTCTAAAATATTTTTAGATTTCACATCAGCAATACACAGACTTCACTTTGGTGAGTTTGATAAATGCCGTAATCACATGAAATGTCTGCATGTAGTGGTTATAAAAAATAAATGTGGCATCTTTTTTATACCGTTTGTTTATAATTTACTTTTCTAGAGATCTGCGTTGTATCTACTGTTCTGGGTACGATCCATACCTCACCACATCCACGGCTCCAGCCCGAACCTTTGGGTCACTGCCCATTATAGAGACGCTGGCAGCAAATGACCCGTCAATGCTGAAAACAACAAACTCTGTTCCCCGTGGTAAGATAGTTAGATAGCTGTCTGCAAATGTGTGGTCGCCCCTAGCGAGAGAAGGACGGAAAAAAAAAGTTATTGTGTAAGGAGAAGACGCGCAAGTCAAATATATGCTCAGTGGCGAGTTTATTAGGTCCTTCTCTCTAGTAGTGACCCCTTTGACCCAAAAAGCGCCTGAATTCTTTGTGGCAAGGATTTGAAACATGTGAAGCATCAATGGCTCGGCATACCTGACCACCATTTTGACAGGGTACACACCGATACCCAGCCTTTTGCTCTCGGGAAGCGCATAAGAGACACGTCCACTGCTGTTGGTGAGCTCGGTGTCAAAGTACACCCACTCTCCAGAGGGAGGCTGGGTCATGATGTGGATGTCAATCTGCAAGAAACCCGCCGACCCCCCACCACCACCAACAAAGACCTTTTCAACATGACACTTTACTGAATTACCTCAACGACACAGATGGTGACTTCATTACATAACTCATCTTTTTTTTGGGGGGGGGGGTCAAAGCTAAACATGTTGTTACCTTCTCCCCAGTGAGGGTGACCATGTCCAGAGGCCCGTACATGAAACGCCCCATCACCATCTGGGCTCCGTCCTCCGTGAACACAGCATCGTTCACACGATGGTTCGCCGTCACGTTCTAAAACAGCGAATCAGGACATCATTTTTCCCATTTTTTCCCCCAATTCACCCCCCCCTTTTTTTTCTGTTCAGGTGCCAAGATCCAGATGAGAGTGACCCTCATTAAAGATTGATGTAAACAGAAGAGCTTTGCAAGCAGTTGCAAGCAATTTACTGTGTTTTTGCCCTTTCAGGGAATATGGGGATTGACCTAACCTCCTGACTCTAGAAACCGTTTTCATTTTCTGCTAAAAACTTTTAATATAACAATTTGTTTTTATATGATAAATGCATTGTAATTGTTGTAACATCTTAAGAAGTATAAAATATTACAGAGAATAGAGAGTTGACTGTTGACTTTAGCTCTTTTATCTTTGATATTTTTTATTTTTCTTTAATTTGCACAGGAAGTACTGCAATAGTCATCTAAACAAGAAAGAGAAAAAGATAAGTTGTCAGTTTAAAAAAAAAAAGTCTGTATTTCTTCTGGGCCCAGAAACACTTTCTTAGGAGATGCACTTATGGAACAAAGAGGCTCTTACTCTGATTTTAACATGAGTCCTCTTGCGGAGCCACTTCTCACGAGGTTTGGATGGAGTGAACTCAGACACTTCTTTACCGTCCAGCTCCAAAATACTGGAGTTCTCGTGTCTCATCACCTGGGAATAAAAAAGAAAAAAGCCTTTTAAATAAATAGCCCGGAACATTCTCAGTCCCTGTTTCGTACTCAGGTAGTAAATAAGCAGGTTTCAGGTTCATAGCCACCCTGAAAGGACACCGCCCGCCTCAGCTCTCCGCAGCCGCAGCCGTCGCTGCCAATGCATTTTTAAAATGACCATTAAAGCCGATGATAGATCAGCTGTGGCTTCACGTTAGCTTTGGCTGAATCGTGCAGTGTGACAAGATTTGTGGCTTTTTTTTCCCTCCATTAACTGTGAACTCTGGATGGCTGCTGGACCTGAAGAATGGATAACCGTGACAATTAAATCTATTTATAACCTACTGAAAGGGTTAAAAGAGACTGCAGGAATTTTTAAACTATTACTTAAATGAAATAAAGGAGGGGAACACACCTGCGGTCTAAGAGTCTTAAGCTATGCCAGCAGCTCTATGAGGCTGTATTCTCAGCTTAATGCTAACTCCAGCTAACTGCCAGCACGCTTATGTTTAACCATGTCCGCCATTTTAGGGCGAGAGCTCGCTAACACTTGACAGTTAGCACCAAGCGCACAGCACAGCCGAAGCTCGTGGAAATCTCATTTCTTTTGCCGATATTTGGATGAGAAACTAAACTAAGTCTTGCCCCGGTGATAATGGCACTAAATGAAAGAAACCTGGACACGCTAGCTGTAGTGCCTCAACAGAAAACCGGGTTACTGTAACACATAAACACGTCAAACAAGTTTCTGATCATTCTCTGCCAAGCTCGCGGGTGTGTCTTCAATCCAGGCTAAACGGTAGTTCGCCGCTCACACACATAAAGTACGAATAATCATGTATTGTTTGTTGTCTGTTAGAATCACGTAAACAGGGATGCGGAAAACCTAATTTCCCATGGTAAACATAAACACGATTATCCGCAGAATTAGATCAGAACCAGGATGAGACTTGAAAAACTGGGATATTAATGTACCTGTAAACAATATAAACATATAAACAATGTCAACCTGCCGGAGAAGCTAGAATGAAAGTAGGGGACTTAACAAAGTCGGATCAATTCGCGTCTGAACGTATGAATCTCTAAAGTTGTTAGGATTCATCCTCTGGCCACAATGAATATTATTTACCAGATTTCTTGGCAATCTTTCCGATAGTTGGCAACCAACCTACTAGTGGTGCTACCGATCACCGGAGTCAGTAGGATTCATCATATGGGAAATATTTCTGTCAAATATATTTCATTGAAATCCGTTCAATAGCTGCTGCGATATTCTAGTCTGTACGGATCCCATCCCTAGAACCACGCCATCAGCACCACTAATAGAAATTTCTCCTGTAACAACTGGAAACATGAAGGTGACTACAGCTGCAAATTTAAGGTCAGAAAACAACTGCGGGACTCAATGCACCTGTCTCAGTAAGAAGGAAACGACGTCCGTGGACTCCCAGTAGGAGGCATGGAAGAGATGAGGCAGGGCCACGGTTGGAAACGCCGTCAGGGCATCAGGACAGTACAGGGCGTAGTCCATCCTCTTACTGCCCCACCACCTGGAAGCAACTGCAGCAGAGGAGGGAACAAAGAAAAGGTGGGGGGGGTGGGGGGGGCAAACAGAGCGGGTTTAGAAATCGGTGCATCAAGTATCGCGATCCTTCTCTTTCCACTGAAGATCTACATGGCGCCCATATCGAGATGAACAGCTCTGGGTGATCACGAACCGCAGGAAGTCAAGAGACAGCAAAGTTTCAAGGGTTCCACTAGGGGGCACTAGAGTCCGAGCTACGAGTCAAGGCGAACAGTGGTGAAGTTGTGAAGAGGTCTGAAAGGCAGACTCGCAGGAGAGCAAGAGCTCAGACTCAATGCAAAGCCTGGTTCTCATGAGACTGAGCTGAGGAGAAGTCATACCAGAAGGTTTACGGGTCTCGTATTTGGGTTTTTTTTGGAAACAGGACTACTGAGTAGGACTATGCCAGAAGAGGAGGGAAAAGCTTCGGGGAATGAGGATGGAGCCTAGCGTCCTTCCCTCATGTCCTCGTTCTACGGCTCCGCGGGATACCTCGCTCTCCGTTCCTCAGCGCCCCGGGCGACGGCGGCGGTGAGCCAGTGTCTGCGATGTCGGACGAGACATCGGTGAGGTCGGAGGTCCCATCGGAGGTCCCGGCGGAGGTGGCGTCGGAGGTCCCGGCGGAGCTGACGTCCGACCTCCACTCTGACCCCACGCCGTTGGGTCTGGGGACCACCTGCCGGACTTTCCTGCGCAACCGAGGGGACGGGCTCCGAGTTGTGAATTTACCGTAGGGCAGAGCCAGGTGGGACAGCAGGCTGGGCCTTTTAGCGGGACTCGCCTTGTGTGCTGAGGGGGTGTTCGGAGGGAGGAAACGGTTACGTCAACACGTGAACGCCCGCCCCGGAGACCAGATGTCGGGGTCAGAGGTCGACTTACTCGTGGCGATGTTGGAGGCGGTGTAGGAGTCGGCCAGGCCCGACACCTGGCTGGCGATGCTGGCCTCGCTGGCCCTGCGGTTGCAGCGGAGGTGAGGGACCCCCGGCGATGTGGACGGCGGAAACTGGCCATCGGCGAAAACATGTGAGTGAAGAGAATCCGCTGCGCAGACGGGAGAGAGGAGTTAGAATCGTAATCACCGCTGCAAAAATGAACAAACAATGTAGAGACGATGGAGAGTTAATGACTGTGAAATAATGAAATGAAATAAGTGATTTAAAACCTGATTTAAAACTGATATTTTTGGCCACTTGGGGGCAGCAGAAACAAGCTGTGAACAAAATGTTGGCAAATCATCACCTTGTTGATGATTTAATTAATCAATTAGCCGACTGACAGAAAATTATTCAACAGCTATTTTGACAATTGTTCAATCTTTGTTTTTTTAAGATAAAAATGTCAAAAAATTATCTAGTTCCAGCTTTTAAAAATGTGAGGATTTGCTGCATTTCTTTGTCATATAAATTGTAAATTAAATATCTTTTTAGCTTTTGGACTCTTAGTCATCACTGTGGGTTCTGAGAAATTTTGAATTAAGAATTGAATTAAATCAAAAATTAGGTTTTACTTTTTATAGACTAATTACTTGATTAGTTGAGAAAGTAAATAAAAAATTAATCAATTGTGAAAATAAGTGTTAGTTGCAGCCCTAAATCTGGAAAAAGTTTCCAGCCACCCAAGGAGTGTTTCCTGGTCCTTATGTCAAGCTTGTTACCTAAAATGTTTTAATTATTTCTTCAACGTTGTAAGTACAATTCCATCATACCCAATACAAACGAAGCCCAAAACTATGTTTGTAAGACTCAGGATTCAGGTTTCCCTGTTAAAATAAGCCAAAGGTTGCATTAGAAAAAAAAACAAACAGGAGGCAGGTAGAAGAGATGAAGACAACAACAGCACTGGACAAAGCTGAGGGAAACACACTCTCTGTGTGGAGCTGCGAGGTCTGCCAGTTGAGGACGGGCACCGGGATGGAGGTCTCATTGACGGTGCTTTCCAGGCAGCGTTGGGGCGCGGCACCACCGGGCTCCATCAGAAGCTGAGGGTTACTCTGCACGGTCTCGACTGGGTAACCGGACGGAGGCCGAAGGGAGGAGACGCGAGATATGAAAGCTCGTAAACAACAGGACTCACCCGTATGTAGCGTGGAAATAGATCTAATGTAGTGACATGGGTTGGGATGTTGTGTGCAGACGGGGCCTCACCCAGGAGAGCCGAGTGTCCGTCGCCCAGGGGAAAGCGCTGATAGCGGGGGACGCTGAAGGGGGGCAGCATGTGGAACCTCTTGTCCAGGAGGGGCTCGAGGCGCGAGGCCGAGGGGTCGGCCGGGTGGAACAGGTTGTAAACCTGCTGACAGGCCGGACGCAGAGCCGACACTGGAGAGGAGGAGGAAACACAAGGCGAGCTGAGCCGGGCCGACGCTCTATGTTTGCATTGATCGCTCACGTTTTTCTGACTCGCGCCACAGATGTTATTCGGCCTCACTGAAAGACCTGCCGCTGTTTCCTTTACGCTGTTCTGTACAAATCAACTATATTTATAGAATAGTACGATATTCCTGAGAGTACTTTTTTTCCCCTTGCTTTCTTTCCAAGAGCTAGACGAGACAATCCACAACAATAAATATGAGGTAACAGCCAGTACAAAGTTAGCTTATCTTAGCTTAGCTTAGCATAAAGACTAGAATCGGGGGGGAAACTGCTAGCCTGGCTCAGTCTAAGGGCTGAAAAAAATCTACACAGTTTTAGCAACAACATGTAAAATACTACTAAAGTAATTGAAAAACCAGCTCATTTCAGTTCACAACAGATCTTTTGACAGCGGCCACTGCTCCGACTTTCCTAAATAAATCTCAACCCAGCAAAAACAATACAAGTTTATAAAAAAATCCAAAGAAACTTATGGGTGAGAAAACTACAAAATTAAAGCAAAAGGAAGAGAAAAGACACAACAAAAATACAACTATAATTTCATCTGACTGGATACAGATCCAGATGTTAGCCCAACAGCTGCAGCTCAGTAGCCTCTGGCCAAGATACGGCCGGATCCGTGTCAGCAGCAGCTCTGTCTTCAATCACATATTTGTATTGTCTCTCTCACGATGTGTTTATATTATTTATCATTTAAAAAAAACTTTTTCAGCCTTTGAGATCACAAAAGTGACCTCTGACCCCAAAACCCCTGATTTATCCCAAACTGGAGGAAACATCAGAGGCTACGAATAACAACTTCTTGTTCATCTGGCAAAAGAAAAGAGCCTCTGTTTTGAAATCTACAGTACATTGTCTATTAAATACAAGAGGAACATTGTAGAAAAAACTAAAATGAAGGTGCACGGACAAGGGAAAAGAAACCACGCTCACCATCTAGCGAGGGCACCACGGTCTTCCTCAGCGCTAGCACCAAGCCCAGAGGTGAGCCGAAGAGGAAGAAGTCGTTCACCTCGAAGTCGAACTTCCCCAGGGAGCCGCCCTCCAGCATGGTGCTGTTGCTGGAGCGCCGCGACCCGGGCTCGCCGTGGAGCACGCTGGAGTGGAGGCTGCTCGGAGAGAAGAGTGTTAGAATATAGAAAAATATAAAAAAACATTTTTAGCTCACATGAAGATCTGACCGAATTTTTCAGACAAATTTTGCACGTGAATGCAGATAACTGCAAAGGTTTCACTTCACTCAGGGTTTTGATGAGTACGGAGCGGAGGGAGCATAAATGGGCCAGAGCTTTATCGGATTTCCTTTTTTTTCGTGTCCATTTTCCCCCATCTCACCTGGACAGGAAGGCCTGGTGGTGCTTGATGGTGTCCAGCTCGTACGTGGAGGAGTCGCTGCGCTTGCGCGGGAGCTGCCTCTTGGGGTCGTCGGGCCCCGAGCAGCGGGGGATGTCGATGTTGCTGCGGCTGAGGTGGCGGCTGCCCTCCAGGGACGGCGCGACGCTGTTTATGACGATACCCGGGGAGAGGAGGTCCGTGTCCTGGGACACAGGGACAGAGAGGGGGAGGGGTGGGACACAGTCGGGCTTGAAACATGGCATTAAATTTTTACAGTTTTACGGGTTATCAAAGGAAATCTGTACATCTGCCCGATGGATTTTTCACAGCCGTGAATTCTATTGAATTTCCCATCGACATTAACATTTTCTGTTCGGTAGAACGGTCTCCACAAAATCACGTTCTTCTCGAGATGGACTGCAACAACCTGGATGATGCACTGATTTTGCGGCCGCACTTTTGTGATTTCAGCGCTCATTGGTGTCTGTTTCCAGCTCCGCCCTCTGGGAGGCGCCACAGGTTTCTCCCTGCTCAAACGTCCAGACGGACGAAGGAAGGAATTCTATCCTTCAATTTCTATTCCTTGCTCCGTGCAGATCTTCATTTTCTTTATATGTTATTATCTATTGTGCGACGCGTTTTGTCTGGCAAACCGACTCCAGCGATTTCGTCGATGGCGCTTCGGGCTGATACCTGCACGCTGATGGCGCTGCCCCGTCTGCTGCTGTTTTGACTCTCGGACACCGTCACAGAGCTGCTGCACAAGGCGTCGAACCCCAGGATGCCCCCGACGCAGTCCCCGATCACACACACCTGCGTGAGGACACGAGGGACACGGGGGAAAAAAACAGAAAACAGAACATGAACACACACAGGTGAATCCGCTTCATCTGCACGTGCGCCAGCAAGCCGACCCCCACCTCCAGGGGAACCGCACCGACCTGGCCGTTGAAGGACGCTCCCTCCAAAGACCTGATGAAGTCCCCGTACACCTGATTGGCTCGTAGGATGACGGTTGCCACGGCGTCCTGATACTGTGGCGCGGAGGTGGCCAGCAGAGGCAGGGCGGCCAGCGGGATGTGGTCCTGGCTGCTGGACAGGCAGCCCTCGTCGTAGCTGTACGGGCTCAGGCTGCAGAGAGGAGAGAGGACATGTCGTTATCAGCCTGACTTCAGGCGGACGCGTCACGGAGAAGGAGAATATCGTCGCTGAACGCTCGAGGACTATCGCTCACTTGGAGACTAGCGAGAACGCGTCGACACACACGGCGGGGCAGGGGACCACGCGGATGGCGATGCGGCCCAGTGCCGTGGGGTAGTGGACCCTCATCACCGTCTCAAAGGCCCCGCTCAGCGTGTTGACATCTCCCTGCTTGTTGTTCTGTTCACCTGCAGAAAAAAAAAGACAGATTCTGGTCTGTTTTATTCTTTTTCTCCACAGGAATCAAATCTTTTTCAACTTGTCACCCTTAAAAAGACAGAAATACAAATACAACTCTAAACCTTGAAGGTTACAAGCGAGGAATTCATGTGGAGGCGGCTTTTAAACTCGCATTTCAAATGAAAAACAGGTTAAATTTATCAAAAAATAAACCAAAATGGAGTGCTGCAAAAAAGGTTTCTTTCCCCCTTTTTCCTAATATTTTTCTTACAAAAAACATCTGAATTACTCAAATAGTCAATCAAGATAAGATCAAATTTTTCAAGTAATCATTTATTGAAGAAAAAAAATACAAAATATTTGCTGGTTCAAGCCTCTCAAATATGTCAAATGTGAGGATTTGCGGCTCGCGTCTAATGTCATTTTAAAGGTGATATTTTGGGGTTTTGGACTTTTGTTAAGATAAAAAAAAGTTCTGTGTTACTTGTGTATTATTAATTATTGCACCACTGAAAAAGGAGAAAATAATCGTTACAGCACTTTCCCTGATCCACATGTTGGGAACCACAGCTCTAGTTTGGAGCTCTGAGGATGTGCTTTCCCAAAGAGAAGGTCAACGGTTTCTGAGCCTCAAGATTTGGGATTTTAAGAATTGACAGTGTTTGACTTTAGTGTCTGAGTGTTAACTTCCAGAACAGTGTCAGAGGATTCGGTCGGTGCCGTACCGGAGCCCGTGTCCAGAATGTTCCCCCCGTGGAGGACCAGGACCAGGACGTGGATTTTGGACGGCTGGAGGCACTGCTGGGACGAACAATCCTGCGAGTGAGAGGAGGAGGAGGAGGCACGGAGACAAGGGGGGGCAACAGAGGGGAAGAAAAGGACAGAAGGTTAACCAGGATGAAGAAGCGAGAAAGTACAGGAGGAGCAGGAGGGAGGAGGAGCAAAGAGGGAGACGAAGGAGCAGAATGCAGGGAAAGACACTAGCCACAAATCTATCAGACAATCAACAGAAGAATAATCGACAACAATTCAGATAATCAATTAATCGCTGAGGTCAATAACAAAAAAAATGGGAAAACATTCATAGTTTTAGTGTCTCGGATGAGATTTTTCTGCGTTTCTCTGTTTTAAATCCTAGAAAAACAGATCTTTCCACTGTCGGTCGGACAAAAAACAAAGCTTCCCGGAGGCATCGCTTTTGGGCTCTGGTCCAGAGGGCGTTTTTCACTATTTTCTGACACTTTAATCAAATGAAACGATGATAAAAATAATATTTACTTGGAACCCGAGAAAATTCTCCAAGCGACACAAAAAAAAAAAGAAAAGAAAGAAAAGACAAATCGATGATTTGCGTTTGAGTATATTTTTAATATCAGTAAAAGCAGCTGGCAAAACAAACAAATCTCTCTCCTGTGGAGGACTGCATGACGTGATCGAAAGCTGCAGCGCAGCCACCTAATGGCGAGTCAGGAGCGAATTTCAAAGCCGAGGCGAACGCGAAGCACCACGGGCGCTCGGAGGTTCGAACATCCGCCAGTTCCGTCACAGCTGGGTGGAGTCCACGCCGAGGAAGGGGGGGGAGATATGATCGAAAGCTCCGGGATGCCGCCGCCGCAACGGACCTCTTGCTAAGATACGTATTATGCCTTCACCAGGACGAACTGCTGTTAAAGGGCCATTGTGCCACTTTTACACATTGCAGCTGCATGACGTCTTCTCTGGCTCCAGAGACGATTTCTTTCTTTTTTCTAATGTCTCCTGCAGATTCAATACTTGACCACCCGAGAGATTCTTTCATGGATCCTGGTCTTATTTGCTTTCGTCATATCTGCGGCTAAGACAACGGATATTTCCCGGAGGAAATATTGTGGTTCATACCAAGCTCATCAGAATCAGTGAGAGTTAATTTGGGGGGGGGGGGGGTCTACATGCCGTTTAATGAAGGGCGTCAGCGCAAGAGGGACATGAACGAAGTGAGAAGGGTGGCGGGGAAACCGTACCTCCATCTGCGCCTCCTCATTACTCATCGCGGCGTATTCGCCCCCCGACTCCTGGTACAAGGTTTCTGTGGAAAGAAAATGATTCACTCACTCGGTCGTTGGCATTTAAAGTAAAAAATAAAAAGTAAAAGGCTTAAAATATGGGTCCAGGGATTCATCATTTAACAGGTGTGATCATGTGGATGCCTTGTTCTGTTTGAAATAACACGTGTAAACGCACACACACACAGAGGGAGTGGGATTTCGGGGGGGGGGTCCTACCTTGTGCTTCGTCCACCTCTATTCTCTCTATCTTGTCCATCAGATCGTTGGAGCTCCACTTGGTGATCTCTTTGGTGAACATCTCCTCATTGTCAGAGAAATCCTCTGAGTGAAAACATGGAAAAGAACCTTCATTATAATCGAAAATACCTTTCTGCCGGTTACGTTCTGGACAATCAGGTCCATAACACAGACCGGAATCAGAGGGGCGACGGTGGGGGGTGTCCTTTATGAAACCTCAAACCTACTCCGGTGGGGGGGGGGCTGTCTGGGTGCTGGGGATGAGGCCCAAGGCACCAGGGAGAACAGGAAACTCGGTCTAAGTAACAGATCCATGACTATTTATTTAAGTTTTCATCAGTGAATCCGACACAACAACCAACGACTGCTCCTCAATAAATTTGACGTTCTCACACATCTGACATTCTGATGCAATCACTCCCAAAAAGAAACGCCTTTTAAACTAATCAGAACAGAACAGAATAAGGGGGGAACATCAAGCCACACAACCGACCTGAGATATGAGACCGATAAATGAATCAGTCGAGATAACGTTTGAGTCTAGTGAAACCGGAACGAAGCAGGAGGACACAAACAGTTCGTGTCTGAATTACACAGCAAAGCCGGCGGTGCCCGAGCAGTAAAGGTCACTCAGGTGTCACGCAGGAAGCGTTGATTTTTACCGTGAGCGTCGAAGAACTCGTCGTCGGTGCTGTCCTCCGAGTCCCGGGCGATGCTCTGCATCCTCCACTCTGAAATGCTCTGGTGCGACGGGCTACCTGCGGAAATGGAGGAAGTAGGCAGACGCCTCCGGGTCAGAGGTTACTTCGATAGCGACGTCCGACTAGTTAATACTTAGGCCCATAAGGGATAAAAGATAGCGAATGTTTAATATTACAGTTACACAGCAAGAGTTTTTGTTCGAGGAGGTGATATCACACCTCAGATTAGGAGCAAACAGCTTCACATAAATGACAGTCAATCCTACATCTCTCACAGAGATTAACATGTTGGTGAAAGAAAACAGCCGATGCAAAAGTTTGAGTAAATTTCGTTCTGAACATGTTCCACCTTGAGAGACGTTTTAGGCTCTGAGGTCCTCAAGGGCAAATTAAATTGATTCTGTAATCTGGAGTAGTGACAGAAGAAGCAGAATTAAGAGGCAAACGTGTAAAATGGGGGTCAAAGAAACAACACGGACACTTGTAAATATCAGTAGAAATAGATGACAATTCCAGACACATTGTTATTATTATTGTTATTATAAATCTTATCATCAAAATTTCTCCCAGAGTATAAAAACGAGGTAAAACCAGGAAGTGCTGACCTCCCCTCTTCGACGACCTGTTGGAGGACCTGGAGGAGGTCGACCACTGCTTGGTCAGCTCCCCCCGCGACTCCAAAGAATCCCCCAGCTTCCCCGCCTCTCCTCCTCCTCCTCCTCCTCCTCCTCCTCCTCCTCCTGCTCCTCCTCCTCCTCCCTCCTCCGCATTGGACTCAGCCGCCTCGGCCCCCGGCTCCTGGTCCTGGCCGACGGAGGAGCCGTTGGTCTCCGCGCCCCCCTCCTCGCTGAGGCTGTACTGGGCCATCTTCTTGGCCAGAGCCAGCTGGGTCTCCAGCTCCAGCTGCCGGATGTCTTCGATGGTCAGGCCGTACCACTCGTCCTGCCAGCACCAAGCCTGCCGGTGGGCCCGCACCATCACTTTGCGCAGACCTGGGGGGGGGCAGCCGGGGAATCATTTCAATGCATAAACAAACCACGTTTCTGGGACATGAATCAAACAAAAGTGGATTAACCTTGAAAAATAAATACAGCCAATGATGGAATGTGGAGTGTGGAGTGTGCGTCCTCAGGCCTGAGCAGCCTCCATGCTTCACGTCATCCATCAGCACCCGAGCCAAAATCCGACATAATGAGCGGTTTGATTATACTTTGTCACTTTTCATTGCGTAGATGCGTCGCCAGGACAACCAGCGGGTGACCTTGCCACCCTTCCTGCCGTTTTTCTCCATGGTTTTTTGGTTTTGTATTGGGTTTTATTTAGCAACCAACCTGCTGGGTCTCTTTCAGTCCACGTCACTTGATGCTGATTATGAACATAAGCATTTATTTTACACCATGAGAATGTGAAGTCTGCAGTTTTGCAGACAATGGTTTCAATCGGACAGTTATCTTAATTTTTATATATATGTGTCCATGTGTGTATATACATATATAGGTAAATGGCAAATGACCAGAGAGAGCCGGTCGCTCATCTACATCAGCATCTTTGATGAATGAAACAAGCCCCCCCCCCCCCCCCTCCAAAACCCCTTTGAGTAGACGAAGATTCAAATATCCACCCTTGGCAATGAAAGCCAAAATTAGCAAAACAGAGAAAGCTGTTATATCAATATCCAGTCAAAATGGGTGACACGTTATCCATTTGGATTGGATTTTCATTTCCATGAAAAGTGGAAATTGCTGATTATTAAAAAACCTTGAATGGGTCTGAATTATACAACCCCCCCCCCAAAAAAAAAACCCTTTCAACACAATTTAGAGCAAAGACGCCAAGTTGGAGCTGATGTGTTATAATATTCATGATGCAGACGAAGGAAAAGTTTCACCGGAGGGAAAGAGAAAAAAGAAAGCCGGGTGTTTCATAGGTGCCGATCTGTCGGACAAAAAGCGGCGTGAAGATGGAGGAGCTGCTGCTTCGTCATTAGCGTGGAGGCGGGCGCTGTGAGGGAGGGGGCCGTGGCCCGTTAGAGCGTACGATGGGCGGCGACCACAGCGGTCGGCGGCATAACCGAGGGGGGGGCTCTGCTGCTGTCTCCGATTTTTCAGGACTATTCCTGACTATATAGGATTATTCCAACATTTCCTATGGTTATCACAGACCTTTAATTTCAGTCTCTAACTTTTCAGTTTTGTTTGATCCCAATTTTTCAGGATTACTTGGGATTATTCTTTGATTTTCTGGGTGTCTCCTGACTTTACAGGGTTATTTTTGCCTCACTTTTCAAAGTCATTCACTATTAGTTGTTTCTGTCATGATTTTTAAAAATTATTCTCACATTTTCCAGGGTTATTACTGACTTTCTTGGTAATAAGAAGACTTAATTTTTAAAGTCCTTGACTTTAAAAGGGTTTATACCATTGTTTGTTTTGCTTTAAGCAGTATTCTCAATTTCTCAGCATTTTTCAGCTGTTACTTTTCAGGATCATTTTCAGGGTGTTCACCGACTTTCCAGGTTTATTCTGGACATTAACTTTTTTATTTGCTCTTCCCATAATTTACATTTTTTTTTAAATGTTTTTATGTCTTTTTTAACATTTTATAGCCTTTTTAAAGCACTCTGAATTGCTTCTGTCTATAAAATGTGCCACAAGAATAACCTGCTTTGCATTTTTCAGGATCTTTTCAAGGTTATCCCTGATTTTTTAGGGAACAGATACGACTTTAGGGTTAATGTTACGACTTGTCTCAGAGATAAAGAGAACACAAGGAAGACATAGTCTCAAACATGTCTCACTCCCCCTCACACACACACACACACACACACACACACCAGGACCTACCCACATCATGTATGAAGCGTTCGATCTTTGACTGCATGCCCCAGTATCTGAACTCCACCTTGCAGAGCTTGTAGGCACACATGACCGGGTTCTGACCGGGGTTCTGGTTGATCTCCTCAATCCAGTCCTCCGACAGCGGGCCCCGTTTGGTCTTGACAGACTGATACAGCTTCGGGTCTTCTTCCACCAGGTACTCATGGGGGGCGATGTAGTCCTTCACGATGTCTATGGGGTCTGGGCAGGGGGCACATAAACAGTATGAGTCACACGGATGCAAAAAAACTGACGAGGATCCAAGCAGCAGGTACAACAGGACAGATGTCGTGATGCCCTCGCCCAACATCTGCCTCCAGAGGTAGGTGTGTGTGTGTGTGTGTGTGTGTGTGTGTGTGTGTGTGTGTGCACGTGTGTGTGTTACGTAACCATTCCCTGCAGGGAACCCGTCTGGAGCAGTCCGCACATTTTCCCTGCAACCTGGTGAATTTTAATATTCGGAGGCTCAACACAAGCTCTTCCACTACCACCTGTGTTTACGCCACCGTGTACATCCGGCCCTGCTCATGAAGAGACCAGGACCAGGACCGGATCCGAGTTCTGGAAGTTTCCCAGACGGTGATGAGAGGGAGTGCGTCTCTGTGTGTGCGGTGATCTACTCACCGACGGTCCTTTGTCTCTTCTCGGCGGAGGACAGATTGAAGACGTCCCCTTGGTTTCCGGTGTCCGGTTTATAGTACGTCTCGATGTCTATGGAGAATTTCTCCACGAAGGGACAGGTGTACCTGAGGGACAGGAAACGGACATTTATTTAGGGAGATGAGATGCACTGTAGAAGACCTTCTATCAATTTGTCATGATTTGTTATGATCCGAAAAAATAAATAAATGATATACTTGGAGGAACACACACCTCTTGAATGATGGTAAAATACCAAAATCAGCAATGTGTCTCTTGTAAATAATTAGACACCAAATTTGTTGTTAATAGTCTGAGTCTAGAATTATCTATAATGAACATCGATTCTGCAACCTCTGCACCAACATCCGTCACCGAAATCAAAGCATCCACATGTGGTTACCCATTTCTGTCCTGATGAAACTGTCAGGGAAGCAGTTTTCAGGCATGTTCTCGGTTCGATGAGACAAACTACCCACCAGCTCGCTTTCCTCCCGGCCCGAGATATCTCAACAACCGTCCGATGGATCGTCACATGACCCGAAGCCCTTTAAAGCTGATCCCCCGGCTGACCTCTCCTCCAGCGCCACCAGCAGGTTCAAAATTTTCCGGCTAGATATCTCAACATCCACCAGAAGGACTGGCACGATAAAAAAAAAACCCTGAGCAGACGTTCACGGTTCCCTGACGAGGAACTCCGATGACTCTGGTGATTGCTGGGCTCTTTACTCCAGCGCCACCATGAGGCTGGGAGCATCTCTACAGCCCCAGTGGAAGAGTCTGAATCAGACATTCACGTTCTCAACAGGATGAGATCTAATGACATAACTTCGGTTATTCCCTAATCGAAATAAACTAAATTTTGACATATACCTGCAGAACAGCTTTCATTTGTGTTTCAGGCTCATTAGCGAATCCCAGCGATCTAACGTACCTCTTAAGATGGTTAAGGTGTAAATGAGCGGATGTCCGACCACTACCACATGGGTTGAACCAGGCCTGAGACTCACAGAGGGGGGGCAGTAAAATGCTGCTTTTTAGCCAGATGTTATGTTTACTCTCTAACCAGCTGCCACTGGGGGTTATAAAACATGTAATGATAGGTGAATGGGATAAACTTTAAGTGATATAAAATTATGGAAATGCTGGACAAAAAAAATGCAATTTTACAATTGCATTTAAGAATTATTTGCTACCCCCCCTTCCTCTGCAGGAGCTACAAAGCTTATATCAAGTCCTGCATAAGCTAATCTGAGAGCATCAGCATTAAACTGGAATAACCTGGTGCCAAGCGCATAAAATCTCGCTGCGCTGAGGAAGAAGAAGAGGAAATAGCTGGAAGAGTCGGTTTATAGATATTTAGTCAGTGGCTAGGACTAAAAAAAGTCCTGAAATCTGGCACAGAGCTGGTTACAGTGTGTGCGGCGACGAATATGATTATTAGGCTGATATTAAAAAAAAACAAAAAAACGCTACTTCAGCAATATGCTGTAATAAGTGAACATTACTTCATCTGTCAATTTTATGAATCTGCGAGCCAAGTAATGGGAACCACTGGCAAAGTTTTATTACTGAGAGGTCGGCCTTTTCTACTTTGGGTAATGCCAGCTGCCTCAACATTGGCCGATGTGATGTATGCGTCGAGCCAATGCGGAGCAAAACCTTTTAAAGTGTCCATTTGCTGGAAGTCTCAGCAGTTTTACAACAGGCACGGTGCTTTCCGAGCGACCCATCATCATCTTCAACGTCCTCACGCACGGACCAAAAAAAATCCTTGCATTTTATTCTTATTTTTTTTTCTTATTTTTTGCATGTTGTTCTGCAAAAAAATTATACGGCTGTAATTATTAAAAAAATGAATAAAAATCACAAGTTGATTTTATTCTCCAGGAATAATTAACCGTGGAAATTACAACAATCTAATGTAATTACAACGTATAAATATATCAGTAGGGAAGAAATAACAGGAAATTGTCTGAAATGGAAACTGAACTCCGCTGAGGGACGTCCTGCTGTTGGTAGATGACGCGCGTCGGGGAAATAATACAATATGAGGAGTTTATTGCCACACTGACGAGTGCAGACAGTGAAGATGTGCAACTGCAAATAGTACGGAGGCCATGTTTAAGCTCGTTGTTTGTTTGAACCCATCATAACCCCCCCCCCCAAAAAAAAAGAAAAAAAGAAGAAGTGGTGTTAAACCGTATCATTTAAATGAAAATCATCATTTGAATCATACTTTTATTCTTAATTATGCCGCTTCAGACCATGTATAGTCATCATTATTAATATATGAGGATATTTTTTGCTGTCGTCTTGGCCCAGCTTTGGCGTGGCCGTCTCACCGGGTCCGCGTGTAGGGGTAGGCGTTCCAGGACTCCTCCTCCACTCGCAGGGCGGCCTGGGGCAGGATGGCGCAGAACCAGGACGGGATGTGTTTGCCGATGTGGTAGACCTTGTGCGTGTACTGGCCCGAGCCCCCGGGGCCGTCGTCGTAGGGCTTGTTCTCCAGGATCTCCACGCCGCTGCCCTCGCCACAGCTCTCCTCCCTGCTCTTTTTCTGCAAAGGGGGTGGTGGCAGGATAGAGGGAGGTGGTGAGAGTGAAAGAAAAAGTAAAAGAAAAAATACCACACTGTAAAAGTACCCCTGCATTCTGGACATCACTTAAGTAAAACTACATAAATATAGGCAACTAAATGTATATTCAGTATAAAAGTATTCCCTATCGAGCAAAATGGCTTCTGTGTTACATTATGAGATGACTGGATTTTTACTACAGATACATTAATATTGTAAGTAGCATATTTATGTTGTAGCTGGCTCTGGCGGAGGAGCGAATTCTGGGTTGGTTTAATGGGCTGTATAACTGCACCATATTTTACACTCTTGTCAAAGGTTCTTTCAAATCGTAATCTGAAGTGCAACTTTTAACCACAGCGGCGGAGTGAAATGCACAATATTAGCCTCCGAGATGCAGCTGAGGGGAAACATTAGGCAGCATAAAACAGAAATACTCAAGTGAGGGACAAGCGCCTTGAATTTGTACTAAGTCCGGTACTTGTGAAGGAAAGTAAATGTACTTAGGTACTAGCAACAGGTGGATTAGATGAATGTATCTACATTTATATCATCTTTCACTTTGTTTTATTTTAGTTTCAGCTGTCAGGGTGTGTGTGTGTGTGGGGGGGGGGGGGGGTGTTTGACAATGGGACGGATGCAGCAGAGGTGAAGTGATGAGCTGCGAGGGTAGAAACAGAGACACTTCTTTTCTTTTAATTCTTTTATTTAGGCTCTATTGTTCCTCCTAACTCCTCCACAGCTCAACGACTACAACTCAACTTTTTCTCTCCACTCTGTAAAGTAATCCAAACTCTGCTGAGTGTTTCATTTCTAACCGTTGGGTGTAAGGTGACCCAGACCTTTAAAAAAAAAAGAAAAAAAAAGGCCATTTTGGCTTTTCCCTTTTCCACCCAGCATGCGACATCCTTCAACCAAAGGCAGCAGATGGTTCGACCCCGCAGATCCGGTAAGACGGAGCTGTGTATTAAGCCTATTGCTCCACGCAGGGAGTTGGGATTACGGCATCGGTTTATAAACACACCACATCTCCTTAAGAGGCTCTGCATTTAGACTGTGGCGACACTCGGCTGTACAGAAAAACAAAAACTGCAGTTAGTTTTTGCAGAGTGAACAAATAAATAAATAAACCAAAGATAAAATGTTGCTGTTCTACAGTCTTTTAGGCATCATCCCGGTCTCCTTTGAAATGGAGCTATTTAACTTTTACAACTAAAAGATTCAGAATGAGTGAGAGATAGTGAACCAAAGTAAAAAACGTGGTAAAAAAATTTCCCCTCTTGTTTTTAATACAAGACCAGGTCAAAACCCTTGTATGTGGCTAAACCACCCTTTAGCCAGTGGCTTCCTGCTCTCTGTGCTCACATACGCAATATTTCAATTTTGAATTCCCAATAAAGTTATGAGCTCATTCATGTCTGTATTTGCTGCTGTGTGGGCAATTATATGGGACGCATTAACAGATGAAAGAAGTCAACCTCGCACTCAAGGGGGCAACACTGTTGAGTCTCTGGAAAGTAGCTAAGGTTTGTCCAGAAAGTGAGATCAGATTTCTCACCAAGTGCTTTTCGAAAGAAACATCACCAAAGGGTGTGAAAAGTCATTAAATCTAGAGATAAAGCCGCTGATTTGACATCACTGTAGCCGACCCCCTTATGAAGCAATGGAAACTGTTTGCATCAATTCGTTTGGAGAGACCGACGGCCAATGGTCTAACTTCCGCCCACAGTCGTGTGGTATTCTGCTGACAAATGGTGAATGTTATCATTCAGTCAGCCAGTTGCAGACATTTCTGTTTAAAAGGGAATATGAGAGCTGCAGTTGGACCTTTTGTGTGGAAAACACTTTTAAAGTCTAAACCTGGCCTGTGTCGGCAGCTGTTACTGTTATACAAGGATTCTAAAACACTTTGTACAGACAGATCAGGAGATGTGGAGCTTTCTAACACTGTATAGTTTGTCGAGGTTGTGTGAAGGCTGAGTCCGGTACAAACCATAGCAAAACTTTCGTAGCGCTGCCAAGGCCAACGCAAAGAAAAGATCCGACTGATCGTCAGATCTGAAGGGTCTGAAGGCAGAGAAGGTCAATACGAGCTAAGACATAAACTGACTGGTGTCGGTCAATGAAAACACAGAGTTTTCACTGGCAACCGGTAAAGGGAGACCAGTGCAGAGGAGACACCAGTGGTCCGTCCTCACGGTTCCAGTGAGGATTCTCGCTGCAGCGTTTTGAATCGAGTGCTGGTGACGTAAGACTGACGGACCAATTACCGCATGGAGAGGATCAGAATAGCTGAGACAAGACGAAGCAAAAGCCTGTTCTGTGGCCCCTAAGTCTGTTCCACGCTGAAATTCCTCTCTCGGAGGTCGACATTACAAAACAGACCTTGGTTTTATTCTTGCTTGGCTTCAGGGGGGTTTTACATCCTCAATGCGGTTTGGGGAAGGGGGGGGACGACGTGGGCCTCAGGGCCAGACATATAAATGATGCACACACACAAAAACCATGCGTGGTACGTTTATTAGCACATAAACTGGTGCTTCTAAAGGCAGAATGCGCAAACCTCATGCATACTTCAGACACTTCTGCTGAAATGAAACGGAGGAGATAAAATATAAAAAACAAAATTATTACACGGTTTGTTTCGTTGTTTTGCCATTTTTCCTGATTGTGCTTATTCTTTGTGAGTCGAGTGTAAAATTCTCATCAAAGGTTCATTCATGAGTCTAATTTTAACTGTTTACAAGAGATGAACTTCACCATTCATCTCATTTACATTTGAGCCACAGTTTCCCCGTTACTGCGAGGTCGTCCACTTTTAAACGACGGACTACAGTTTAAACGCTGATCATCTTTCAGACATTTAATAATGTTCCTGAGATACTAAAAAGAACACTAAAGAAAAGAACAAATCCTTTTTTTGAATTTGTCACCCCCGAGACAGTGCCTTGGCGTACCCTGAAAATCGACTGAAAATTGTGCATGAAATTGTGAATTTGCCCAAAAGGGAGATGAGTTGAGGTCCTAAGAGATTAGAGGTTGATGATTATTGGGAACGGGCTCAATCAAAACTGACACAGTGATGGAGTAACAGGTACTTTCAGGTGCCGATAAGGAGTTAAAATATGTGTCTGTTATATGTTTCAGGTCCCAGTTGGCCCAAAAAAATCACAGCGATGATAAAAACCGGTGCTCAAAATATAAATTACCCAACGGCCTGCAAGTTTAATTAACAATTAAAACCTTAGATCTACGTTTTAGTCTTGTTGCCGGTGTGAATGCTGTCGGATGACAAGACCGGAGACACCATACTCTGGTTTCACAAACCGATGATTGAAAAGCAGTTTTATTCCTTCCATTGTAAATGTGCCGTGGGGGTCGAGGAGCAGCGCTGCGTGAATACAAATCACCTCGATCATTATTAACAGCAAGAGTGGGGCGCCCGGGGTCAAGAACGAGGGCTCAGATTGAACACGGAGCTCTCTCTCCTGGAGACTTCGGGGAGGCGATATCGGTAATGAAGGTCAGAGGAGGCAAACAGCTGGAAAATTGCTGTAATCTAGCAGGTAATGTAATTTAGGTGAGGAGCTAAGGGCCTGAAATTACACTCCCCGCGTCCGCGTCCGCGTCCCTTCTGCCGGAGCACATTGGGAGACGGCGTGGAAGATCCGTGGTTTCGGCGCAAATCTCAGGGCCCGGGGAAAAGGGCCGAGCGGTGTAACCCCTTTCTCCAGAGGTCTTCGCTGTGTAGAAAGTTAAAAGTTGTTATCTGGCAAAGGAGACCGAAGATCTGAGGCTTAAGACGGAGCCGTTCCAACCACCAGTCCTGCAGTCAGCAGTGCTAGTATATCCACCTCATTATAATATAACCTTCAACCCCTCAAATGGAGGCATTTGGTCTTTTTTCACCTCACGTGCACTTTTCCCAAATACGAAGACATAACTGCAGTTTCATGGAAAATGTGAAGGTGAAGAAAGACACTGAACAGGAAGAAAGTCCATATTGTCCTGAACTGTTTGCCAATAATTCCCTGGAAAGAACTTCTTTAATATCATACTAATTTTAGGCATTAAAGAGAAAGTGATCAATTTGTATATTATTAACTAATTAACTCAAAGTAATTTTTATAAAAGTCTTTGAGTCCAGCTGAATATACAAAAAAAAAAAAAAGTGAAATTTGTCTACAGTGCAACTAATAATTATTTCCAAAAATGTAAAAAAAATCCTCATCACAGCTTTTGGGGAGTTAATCTGAAATCCCCAAATGTCTTGTTTTGTTTGTCCAAAAGTCCTAATAACCAAAGATATTAAGTTCAGAATGGTATTTGACAAAGTAAAGCAGGAAGTTCTCTCATCTGAGAAGCCGGAGCCTGGAGAATATCTACAGGCCTGCAGAGTCACGAGTTATAAGGAGTCTCGAAGCCCTTCAACGTGATGTGTGAACAGAGCCGAGCGGCTGACCACCGAAAAACATACGCAGAAGGAAAGACGAGTCAGAGCTGGACCGCGAAGCGTGAAGAGGAGCTCGTCTGGTTTGATAACAAATTTAAAAAAAAAGAAGAAAGAAAACTTTCAAGGGAAGGAAATAAAAGTCTGAGGAAATGTTTCAAAGAGCCTCAAGCGGCACAAAGGAGGAAGAGGAGGGTTCCAGTGGCTGACAGGGGAAGAAAGATGAGGGGGAGAAGTGAGAGAAAACACGGCCCGTGTCCAATTTGAGAAGTGCTGCTGGGTTGAGCGGACGCTGCGAGGACCACGTCCGCGGAATTATAATGGGCCGCGGCTTCGCTGAGGGTCTCGTTTCTGCGGGGCTGAGCCGTCCCTGAATAATTTATGTGACACCACAAGGTTAGCATAAACCAGGGGTGCACAACCCCCCCCCCCCCCAGAGCAACGGTGGAACCTCATGCATCAAACCTTATCAGTGGCGGCTCAGAGGCCTCAAAACACAACCTTCCATTACCCGCGCCGCCATTTTTCATCCTCCGCGGCCGCTCTCAGCCAGGAAATGACGCTCGCTGCCTGAACTGTATAAAAACGCAGTGAGAACTCATACACAAGTGGGCAAGAAAACAAAGAGAAAAAGCCTGAAGTGCAGAAAAAGAAAGGAAATCATCGACAGGTCCAAATTAAAACGGAGAGATTACTTGTTTTTGGTTATTTTTATCTGCACTGGCTAACATTTGCTCCAGACTGAAATAATAAAACAACTATGGGGTGGACTGACACAGATTTGGGTACAGACATTCATGGTTCCCAGATCATTAACCCTAATGACTGTGGAGATCTTCTGACACAAATGTCCCCTCAGGGTGAACCGGAGGAATCTTGCACCGCTATTGGGTCAAAACTAAAAAAAAAAAGAAAACGTCCCGTACTTTCTTTACGACCAAGTATTTGCCAAACACGTTACCGTGTATCTTTAAGTGCCCTTTTATTGTGAGTGAAAACTTTTCAGTTTTCAAGTTCAAGAGCTGGAAAAACAAATAATCCTTTTCCGCCCGACAGTAAAATGAGTGCGGCGAGCAATGGGTTTTCTTTGCCCTGAGCTTGGGCTTGCAGATTTACCCCCACAGAACTGGGCTGAGCAGAATCCTCCACGTCTTCACGAATCCGACCGAGATCCAGTTTCACAGCTCCCCGCACACGCATTTGTAAATAATATTGATACGATAATACCCCGGCGAAATGTGTTACAACACACCGTGAGGTGTTCATGCAACCGTGCCCCCCCAGGTACAGTACAAGAGTGATACACATGACTGAAAACGTATCCGGTACTGAGAGCGAGATATATTGTTGTCATGGCGATGTCGACAGCACCATCGTTTCTGGCCCCCCCCTCCCTTTCGGATCCTCCCTTTCTGTCTCTCTGTCTCTCTCTCTCTCTCTCTCTCTCTCCTCCATATCGCAAACATATGATGGCAGCCGCTGCCATGCTGAAGCTGATGTCAGTGGTTACCATGGCAACCCGGCTCTCGGCCGTGACGTGGGACCGGCAGTGGATCTGTGTGTGTGTGTGTGTGTGTGTAAGTAATACTGTTCATTATCAAAGCTGACATCCAGTAGGATTTGTTTGAGATCTTCAACTCAAGTGCGCAGGTTTGGTTTCAGAAGAGGGGGGGGTTAGATGTTCTGCATTTTTATACTGTTCTGTGCAAAAGTTTTAGATGTTTCGATTCTAATCCATCACATAACAACATAAGGGACATGGCTGATCGGTCCCAGATTTGTTCTGCAGCAGAACAATGTACCCCAACACTCAGAGTCATAAAGAATCGTCTTCGGAGACCAGAGGGACAAGGAGTCCTGCAGCAGACAGTCTGCCCCCCCCACCCCCCCACAGAGACCTGATCCCCACATCATGGAGTCACTCTGGGGTCAGATGGAAAGACTGAAGACACTGAGACCGACTGAATCCACAGAACAACTGTGGCAGGTTCTCCTAAACACCTGGAACAAACAATAGCCAAGAACCTGAAAAACTGTGTGCAGGTAGAACTGGTACTGTTTCAAAGGCAAAGGAGGGGGGGCAGGGGGGGGGGGTCCACAGCAAATAGTGATCTGGTTTGGGTTTTTTTTTTTACTGCACTTTTATAGGAAGTTAACTGATAAGTTAAAACAATTCATTACAAATTATCTTTGAAACATCATCACCATCTTGTAAACAACATAATAAACTACAATAATGTAAGTATACACAAAATGCTATGTAAAATGCTGCATTATTAATGGACTGACCCCTATAATCACCTGGGGTTTCTTTTGATAAATACATTATAAGTTTATATAAAAATGTATAGTCCTATAAAAAAAAAGAGAAGAAAAAAAGGGCGGGGTCCTGCCAGAAACCCGTCTTCTGCTTATCCCACTGGCGCCAGTACAAACAGGTTTTCAGCACAAGAACAAATAAATACAGGCGTTCCCCACCAACAACAAACAGAATAATCACACGGAAATAATTTGCATGTTAACAGAGTCAGCACTGCAATTTATATTTGGTTCACGCTCTTAAAATGATCAGCGTTTATAACAAACTCTTCTACATTCACTCGCTAAACAGAAAAACAAATTCTGTCATTTTTTAAATGTAATTTTTAGTGTGTATAGGTGTGTGTGTGTGTGTGTGTGTGTGTGCACAAAATTATTAAATGAAACACTATCTGCAGGCATATGGAGCGCCATCTGTTCTGCAGAACCACGCTGCCCCCCCCAGGTCACCCTCTAACCACGCTCTCGCCGCTCCTGTTCAGGTGCAGTATGACACGATGACATCTTAAACTCCTGACCCCCACCCCACGCCCCCACCCCCACCCCGCCACCCCCATCCCACTTTCCTTACGCCTCATTAACAAGCAGCCTCACACTGACCTCTCTCAGCGCTGACCTTAAATTTGAGACGACACGATCAGCTTTTTTAATAAATTGTTCCCATTATTATTCTACCATTTTTTTCATGTATTAATCTCTTCCTTACAAACTTTGACATATTCCTGCTTTACAGCCAGAATAAATCTCCTATAATTAAAAGTGCATTATAAGCACTTTATTAAATATTTATATGATGCTAATAAATGCTAAATTTAAAGTAAAACCTTACCGTCTGGGGTTAATACTTTTATTTTAACAGTTTATTGCCATATTTTTCCAAATATTAATCCAAAGATCAGATGTCTCTCTTTTAAAATTAAATCACTGATTCGTTATTCTGTATTTTTTTTTTAAGTTTTGGTTTGTTACTTGGAAAGAAACTAAAAAACTAAAAGCCTTGCTTTTCTAATATGTCAGTTGGACTAATTCTTTGTCTTGTGAAGGTTGTCCTACACTTTTTTCTCCACTTTTACAACTTATTTTTGTCTTTGCATTTAAATTTAAAAAAGAAAAATGTTAAATTGTACATTCAATAATCTATTAAAAGTAATTGTCAGTGATTATATCCCTAAAATGTCAAATTGCTTTTTGCTTCCAGGTCGTCAAATTTGGTATTTTGCTGTCAGCTGTAAAAAGCAGGTCGATGGGAGGATTGTGCTCCATTGATACCAGATATTTTTATCCAGCTTTAAGCCTCAGTACAGGAGTCAACGTAAACCTCCTCTTTGGTTTTTTGTTCCAATTTGCTCCTTGATTGTTTTCCCAGCCTTTAATAAGAGTGTGGTAAAGGCAGAATGTGACTGTTTGCCGATGAAGAAAGAGAGAAAAGTAAACCGACCTGGATCATGTAGAGCTGAGCGATGCGGTACTCCTCCACGCTCATCGGCATGGGGATACGATATTCCTTGATCAGCATGGCTGTGCTTGAATGGGGCCCGGCTCTGCGAGTGTGTGTGTGTGTGTGTGTGTGTGTGTGTGTGTGTGTGTGTGTGTGTCCAGAGGGTGGGGGGGGTATAAGAGGGTAGACGCTCCTCTCGGTCGGCTTCGTTACCCAAGCAGCATGTTCAGACAGCGAGGACGAGATTCGTGGTCATTCACACCTGAGAGAGACGGAAAAGAAAACAGGCTTTTAGTTGGGGAGAAGGTGTGAAACAACACATAGTTAAAGCCTCGAGCGTTACCTACAAACCCGAGGAGGGCGTTCCCATGTTTGTTTCAAGGATTAAACCCCCCACCACCACCACCACCAGCATGCCCCCACACACGAGCCAACACATCCGGTGTGTGCTCTCCAGCCGGCCCTCCTACAGATCTATTACAAGGTAATCCACCGACCTCGCGACATCCCCTGAAATCCTCCGGCAACCTCAATCCAGACTCTGTCCTTGTGCCTGAGACTCGGCCAAGTTGTGATCGGGAAGGCCTACAGATCCAACCTAGCCCATGACCGCCGGTCGGGGAAGCGCGTTTTCTAGCACCGTGCCCAAGAACGGCGCTGAGGTAGCTGTAGTTCACGTGAGGGAGGGAAATATTCCACTTTCTGCCACGCTGCATTTATTCAACGCCAGCTTTACATCATCAGCTTCTACATACGAAACATATGATCAATTTGTAAAATATGATACATCTGATTAATCAACGTGATCCTCAATTGGTCATAAACTTTGAACCTGCAATAGCTGTTTTCTATGGCCACTTGGGGGCAGCGCAAACAAGTTTTGAACACAACACTGAAGTATCATCGCCTTATAACGGCTTTTATGCACATGCAACAGTTACAGAGCAACATGGTGATTCATCAATATCTGGTCTCTGAGTCCAATTGATGACTCTAAATCCAATAATCCATCTCTTTTAGCTCTGATTTTGGTCCCCACCACCAAATCTCTGGGTCTTTTTAGCTGCTAAATGTTTCACCATGTTCACCAGCTGGTCCCTGACTGTGTCTGTTTGCTGCTGAGCAGGTAGCAGACAGTGGTTTGTTTGTTTTTTTTACATCTACGACTCTACAAGAGCTGTGAGACTTAAACAGGAGAGTAAAACTGTGGTCCAGATTACTGATCATATTATTGATTATTCTCTGTATATTCCTTTTAATTTGACAATTATATTCACATTATCATTTAAAATACGATTAATATTGAAATATTGCTTCCAAGTTTTATTTTCTTTAAATATGATAATATATGCCAGTTCTGCAAGAATAATCCAACTTGTGTGTTTATTAAGCAAATCTAAGATCTAGTTTTTCAGAATTGGTGTTAAGAATTTTTCTTAATCTTAGAATGTTTTTAAAATGGATTAATATATTTAAATATCTATTTATATACATATACATATGAATATATATATATACACATATATATATATATATATATATATATATATATATATATATATATATATTATATATATATATATATATATATATATATATATATATATATACACACACACACACACACACACACATATAAACAGAAAACAACGAACGAAGCAATTTTCAGCATGAGACTTTTACTTTATCTAAAGTAAAGCACATTGTGATCATATTGTTCTTGTCGTACTTCTGTGCTAGTGAGAGCTTACACTGACAGTTTTTATCATATTGTGGTATTTTTACTCAAATAAAAGTGTTGGGCACTTATTGCACCACTGGCCTTCTGCTCTATATGTTCCTCTGCTCCCCCTCTGAGTTCATTAAGAAAACAGATGTAAAGGTAACGGCTCATAAAAAAAAAAAAAGGTCAACACAGCCATTTTGTCTCCCAGCATCAAGGCTGATCTATGAAAGTAGCAGTGAGGGAGCGTGATGTTCGTTAGGGCTGCAGCATCGTCCGTCCACCTGCTGCTGGTGAAACAAACGTCACGAACCAGCCAGCAGACAGGGATGAGTATTGGGGGGGGGGGGTCACATGACAATGGCTGCTTAATCTCACACAGATTAAGACGGACTGTAAATCTGATGCCGTCTTAACATGAGCGAGGGAAGAGGAAGATGTCGAGGAGTAGTGTGTGTGAGCGTGTGTGTGTGAGTCTGTGTGTGTGTGTGTGAGATCGTGCGTGGTCGAGTCCCACAGTCTGTCCATCTGTGTGTGTGATTAGGTTATGCATGTTTGGTCAAGCTGCCGTAGCAGATGAGCCGTGGAGGTCAAGATGTGCAGTAAAGCAGTGAAGACGGCCTCAGTGCTTTTCCTGCAAATGACATGAGGCTTCATTTATTTATCATTATCATTATTTATTATCCTTCATGACCACATCGATCTAAGCTGAGCAACATCATATTCCCAAGAGAAAAAGTGATGAACGAATATGTTTATTCGGACAAGTTATACGTCATGTAGTTGCCATTGGGAGTGAACACAACACAGATGTATTATCATCTTAGAATTCGTCGCGGTGATCGTGTCGGGAAATTCACTCACCGAGCAGTTTATTAGGGACACCTGCTTATTCGTGCAATCAGCCAATCACGTGGCAGCAACGCAGCTT
The DNA here is from genome assembly GCA_016859345.1 of Istiophorus platypterus. NCBI lineage: Eukaryota > Metazoa > Chordata > Actinopteri > Istiophoriformes > Istiophoridae > Istiophorus > Istiophorus platypterus. Next base: position 2,675,870 of record CM029128.1, on the reverse strand, counting down.
CATAAAATCCTGCAGATACAGGTCTGGAGCTTCGGTTAATGTTTGAATTAAAAATCAGAATGAGGGGAAAAATGTTGCCTTTGAACGTGACAGGGTCGTTGGTTTGAGTGTTTCCGAAACTGTGGCTCCCCCTGGAATTTTCACCCACAAAAGTCTCCTGGAGTTTTTTTTTACTTAGAACGGAGGCAAAAACAGAACAAAAAGAAAAAAGAAAAAAAAAATCCATCGAGCGGCATTTCTGCAAACGGAAACACCTCATAGATGAGAGGGGTCGGAGGAAAAAGTAGCTACACAGGAAAAGGGCTTCGGTGACTCCGAAAACCAGGAGTAGGTGAGAAATGAAGCGGCGCTTCTCACTGAATCCAGGCGACGAATGAGTCCTTGACCTACAGGGGAACTGCCGTGAAGAGGGAGGCGGTGATCCTCACGAAGCGAAATGTGAGACGGAGACAGATGGAAACTGACAGACAGACAGACAGACAGGCAGACAAGAGTCGTGAAGCGAGACAGAGCTCTTTGGGGGTTTTTTTTTGCCTTCACCAGCAAAGCGGGTGATGAGTCAGCCCATCAGAGGCGGCAGCCTGCATTCACTGAAAAGAAAAAAGAAAGACAAGCCCCAAAGAGGACGACGGACGTCGGCTGACACAGAGATTGACAGGAAATCAACCCACAACTATCTAAATAATCGATTGAATTATTCAAGTCATTTATTTAAGACAATACTTTCACGATTCATCTACACCGCTGTGAAGGGAATATCTTTGCGTTTGGAACTGTCACTCAGACAACATAAGACAAACCTGAAAACGTCAGCTCGGGCTCCTGGAAGAATGTGGAGAAGATTTTTCAACATTCTGGGGCAAAACGATTAATAGAAAGGGGCGAAGACGAAGGCTGAAAGGCTGAGGCCCATTAAAATGTGCCTCAATGCGCGGTGACAGCGATGGCGGTGACAAAACCGACACCCATTCAAAAGCCTTTATGGTCTCAATCACTAAATTCTCGCCTTCCAGTGAAAATGCAGGTGGCTATTGTGAAACATATGGAGTCATTATTAAGATATTAAGGTTATAAGGTGGCATGTTTACAGCCGTACAGGCTTTGATTGTAAGGTGCCATTATACACAGTCTGGCTCTAGACCTGGGTGTTGTTTAATTGAGGCAAAAAATGCATTTAAAAATTACTGTAGCTTTTAAATTCACTGATGAAATTAATTTAAATTAATCATATTTTTATATCAATGATGGATCATGTGTCTTTGTGTGAGACTTGTTGCTTGTAGTGACGTAAGATTAACGTGACGTAAGAGTAAAAAAAAACAAACAAACAGACAACAACAGCAATTAAAAAAAACCCTGTCGAGTGCCTGCTCAGCACCAAACAGCAGATGGTTGCTGGAGGATGTGGATCATTAGCAAAATATTTCACTCAGGAGGTGGAGGAGACCAAAAATGGAGCTCAAAGAGAAGAAGTGCTGGACTTAGATCCATCAGGTGGACGCAGTCAACACTCAAAAATATATAATAATGTTGCCCATGTCTGCTAGATGTCTAAATTTGCCATATCAACTTAAAAGGTGATGATATGTCAGTCATGTGTTTACAAATTGTTTCCACAGCCCCCAAGTGGCCAAAAATTCTTTTAATGCAGCTTAAAACTATAAAACTTTACAAAATACTAAAGTTATGTTCATCACAAGGTCCCAAAAGGCAATTATTTAAATCCCTTACTATGTCCAACCCCAATCCTTGAGTCTGAAACATCTCAAGGATTCCACAAGGTTCAGTGAGTCAAATTTAAGATCTTTTTCCAATCACATAGAATGAATGGAATTTAAAACCTGTTTCACGGCCACATGACCAAAAGCATGAAAGATATCAATTTAAAGAAAAAAGCTGCAGGGAAGATGAGGCCTAGAATTATAAACAATGTCAAAATTATTTACGTGAATTTCTCATTTTTGTCTTTACTTCTTGACATATTCCCTAATAATATAATGAATGCATCACTAAACATGAACTGGACCTAAGTAGGCATCTGAAAACTGGTAGATGAATGAATGGATGGATGGATTAAATAAAACAGCTAATCAAGTTAAGATCAGAGGTCTGCAACAACAGTACTGGAAATTTACACATAAAAACATTTTATAGCTGACATTACTCCCCACAGCGGGCTAGACTCAAAGATATTCAATTCACAGTTACACATGACAATGAAATGAGGTAAATCTGCATGTTTTTCATGGCTGTGATTGACAACCTCTTTTGCAATTTCCTTCCACAAATGAGACTTAGTCGACTATTAAAAAAATTTCCATCACTTGACCAATCGAAATCAAAAAAAAAAAAAGGTTATCATCCACCATCATCTGTTGAGCCTACACAACTTCGTCTATTTTGCGTCTCAAACAAGAGAGAACACTGGACATAGTGCAGTAGTTTGTGTGCTAAAAGAGCGAAAGAGCATATTCATTATTTCGTTCTTTTAAGTTTTTAAGAGACGTACAGTGAACCATTTCAGTACTCACTAATAAGCAGAGCACTTAGCCCTGAAACTGGAACATTAAAATCCTCGAGTCTGACTTGGAAGAAAACCACATATTTTTTTAAATTTCTTTATTTTTTTACAGGGAGTATTTTATCAAGATGTGATGTAAATGCTCTTCAGCATCACTGCATCCTTCACTATCTCTTTCTCTCTGTCTCTCAGGGCCTAAAATATGGCTCTTTCCCCCCTAATTTGGGAATGTCCACTGCCGAGTTCAAACTTAAACAAAGATCCCTTGGGCCTTTGGCCAATTTCCCACACAGCTTCCAAACCGCAGCACGTCTTCCTCTCTGATCCACTGCACTGATGAAGTTTGCACGTTGTATTGTACCAGGAATAGGAATAAAATAAAAAGGGAGACTGGCCTCTAAGTGCAGCTCAAATTGAAGCAATGGCGTGAAAATATTTTCACAGCCACAAAATCCACCGGGGGACTGTCTCAATGTCGCTTCTGGGGAAAGACCAAATAATCCCATCTTTCCCTGGTTACATCTGAAAGCTTCCTAATTGAACTCCCGGCGGTAAAAAAAAAAAAAAACCACAGTCAGTGTCCGCCGCAGCCGCCACCACAGGGAAAGCAAAATGCCTCATCTGAGCCGCTAAGAGGGTTTGCCGGCTGCCAGCGGCCCCCCCATCGAAGTGCCGCGAGAGCCCACGGCTTAAATTGCACCAAATTTGCCACCGAGGCGGCCGACTCGGAGGGGGAGCGGCTCCTGGTCCATTAGACGCGGCACCGCCTGCCAGCAGCAGCTTGTTCCCGGGGGCCGACTTTCTGCCCCCCCCCCACCGTACCCCGACTAACACACCCCAGCGTACCGTACCACCCACACATCAGAAATGAACTCAGGCCCCGTCTGAGCGTCCCACGGGGGGGACGGACTGCAGATGTCTCGGCCTGGCTGTCGGGAGCTGAGACCACTTGTCGGCCCTCTGCAGGATTTTACTGCAGCTACCATCGCTCTAAGAAACACTGCAAATAGGATCTTTTGTGCTCAGATATGAAAATTTTTATGAATAATTCTATTAAAACCACAATATTGTACAGGACAACATAGAACATAGTTGTTGAGTCAGGACAGGTCAGGCTTTTTGGGCCATTTGGGGGCGGCAGACACGAGCTGTACACACATTACATATATTATCACCTGCAAATTGATTTTAGCAAAAAGTTTACACATCCATCAGGAAAGGAGCTACATTATTATCTATTTGTATTAATATCTGTTTCCACCTGATGCATTTAAGTCCAATATTCACGCTCTTTTTGCTCTGTTTTTGATCTTCACCAGCTCCTGAGGGAAATATCTGGCTCTTTAGGTGCTAAACGAATTTCTGCATGTACGTATTTGCGACGCCTGCTGGTACCGTGAACACATGTTATGAGACCGGTGAGAGTGAATCAAAACAGTAAAGCTGCAAAAGACGCTAAAACGTAGAAGTAAGAGTCGCGTACAAGTCGCGTACGAGTGACACCTTTCGAGTATGTTAAGTTGACCGACTAATGACAACTGGAAATATATTGCTTGTTGACACTTTAATTTTTAATTTCCCCACGAGCACATCGATGCTCATTAGGACAGTGTGCTGTGTCAAATGTTATTCTAGTATCACTATGCCGAGGCAGAACTTGACTAATAAGAAAACTATGTCAGTTCTGGATATATTAAGTGTTATCTGTTAGCTGTGGAGGATCATGAAGAGAGACTCTGTGCCCTTTTGTGCTTTTACTTCCTCACCCATTTCTGCGCCAGTCTACCCCCCCCCCCATAAAAAATCCAGATCCCTGAGCCGATTCCTACATGTTAATGTCTAATCCCGCACTCTGAGCTGAAAGGGACATTTCCTTCTGGAGATATTAAAACATTTTCCACCTGTTACTTGGCGATTTGTGCCGTTTAAGGCTCGGAAGCCACCCCTCTGTTTTCATCTCCCCGCAGGCTCTAATTCGTTGCGGTTTGTCTTCTACTCTTGCGTGCGATCCCATACAATAACGTTGCTCCTACACCTGTCTACATGTGATGTCTTGCAAATCTCTGTGTGATGTGCGACAGTCGTGTTTAATCAAAGCTACTTTTAGAACATATTGGCAGAATGCATTTCCAATTAAGCACCAATCTCATGAGGGCACCTGGGGGAAAAGCATATATATAAATGATCCGCATGCACAAGCAAATTTAAGAGCGGGAAGCAGATGCGTCGTCTCTTTGTTACACATCACAGTTTGATCCACCAGGATGAATCTTGATTCCATCCTTCAGCGGTGAGGGGAGCTACACGAGTCCTGCTGCACTAACAAGATCCCCTGACGAGACTTGTCTCTCTTTCCGGTGATCAAAAAAAAAAAAAAAAAAGCCTGCAGCATTATTTACATCCGACGGGAACGCGGCAGCATGCCGAGCGGGTTCGGACGACGTCCGCCGTGCACACGGGGCATCAGGGTGCAGTTTTTCCCCTCTGGGGTTTTCATGAAAACCCCCCTTGGGAGTGGAGCGTTGCGCCTTGCGCTTCCGTGGCGCGCTCCGACCAAGATTTCGCTTGATGGACGACAACGGAGGCGGAGATGGAAACATGCTACAGCGCAGCGGCTGTGGCTAAACAAAAGATACAGTACAAAACAGCAAAAGATGAGGACCAGCTTCAAATGGTGTTTAATGCGTCTTCTATGCAAAGTATCACCCTCCTCTAATCACACATTTTTTTTGCAGCGTCCCCAACACCACCACATCATCGCACGGACACGCACACGCACACGCACACACACACACACACACACACACTCCTAAGAAACACACCAAACCTGCATCACAGCCACAGCCGCCCAATACGATCAGTGAACATGTGTTGCACACAAGGCAGCAGCTTCGCTGCAGCAGCTCAAAAAAAAGAAAAAGAAACTTCCATGCAGAAGAATCAGACGTCTCAAACAGAAGCCACCTGCAGACCCTCCAGCTAATCCTCCAGGCAGCCCAGTGATTTACCTGCGTTTTTTTCAGGACGGTGCAGCGGAGAGGGAGGAGGCTGGAGGAGGAAACATCTCCGGCGCGGGCAAGAGGAGCCGGACGCCGGCCTCTGCGGAGGGACCCCGCCTGAACGCGGCTCACCCCGAGCGGCTCCGCCGGGCGGCGGGCTCAGGGGCGGCTGCCGATCCCGGCCCCACGGAGGCTCCCAGCCCAGGCATCCTTTCAGCCCCCGTCCCTGCTCTCTGCTCCTTCCTCTGTCCGTCTGCGGTCAGCCGATCCACGCCGGCTCGCCCTCTCGCCCCACCCCTCCCCCCTCCATTCAGGAAGGGAGCCTCTTTTTAAACCCTCGCTGTGAAATAGCAGAAAGTATCGATTCTCTCTCCTCCTCCACCTCTTCCTCTCTGACTCCCCCCGTCCACCTCTTTTCTCTTCTGCCCCCCCTCCACTGTCTCCACCTCCCTGGGACTGAGGAAGCTCTGTTACCATGGCGATGCATGAGGCTGACGCCTGATTGGTGAGGTTTGTTGTGATGCAGCGAGTCGTGGCGCAGCCCATCGGATTGATTGCCTTTTTCCTTTCAGTGTACTTCGTCCTCTAACGCTGATCCGGAATCAGCTCTCTGCTCGTTCGATGGTTATTTTTGATCTATTTGTCATTTTTAGACGCATATACAGGAACTTGTCTTCGATGGGAGACAGTGGAACATTAATCTGGATTTAACACTGATGCCTTGTGTTTTATTTTAAATCCCAGTGGTGGAAAAACAAACTGCTGCATAGTGAAAAAACAGAAACAAATTCAGAAATCCAGCGTGTCTGTGTTTGGTCTTAGTTTTCAAATGGTTTTACGTCCCCAAACTTTTTTCTTTTTAAAGGTCTTTCTTAGTTTTAAAAACCTGTTGTTTTTAAATGAAAAAGTTCCCATACTCAACTTATAAGTACAAAAAAAACCCATTATTGTATTTTGAGGACATTATTTATTTCCATCTTACTACTGGATTAGAATTCTACTTTTTTATCATTACTCTTCATTTACCCCTATTCAGTAAAAAAAGCAAGAAAAACAAAAAACAAAACCAAAAACATAAACTGTGTTTTCTTTCTTTTCCTTTCTCTTTCTTTCTCTCTCTCTAACCAACTGCTGCAACAGTCAAAATGATTGTTGTCAGCATTAATTATCATTTTCTCTATTAAATAATCACTCATTCATTCGACCGAATGCCAGAAAACAGTGACAACTGTCCATCGTCCGCAACGAAAAAGAATTAAACGGAAAACTAAGCATTGATGCGACTCATCTCTGCAGCTCCTGTTTTGAAAACCTGAGAGTGGCGATTTTATTTTAAAATGCGAGAGTGCAGACGCGTGGTGACGCCGCGGGGGGGCACGGATCCCTTTCATCCGACCACCTGCTCTGCTGATCATTCACCGATGGTCGTGGTCATGCCGCTTCTCCTGCTGCGTGCTTTTTAATTTAAAATAAAAAATAAAAACACAGATTGTCGACACGAGCACAGACAAACGAGGGAAACCGGGACCTTTACAAGTGCTGTTATTCCCGCCGCCACTCTGGCGCCTTGCGACTGATACGACCTGCATTTACACACGGCCACCTCAGCAGCTTTTTCTAGAATTGAATGCTTTAAATCGAGGCTCTTTCAAACATGGTAAGTCCAAATACAAAAATTTAAGCCGATATGCAGAGAAAAATAAATAAAGGTTTTATGTTAATATGACCGGTTTTCCAGCTTTTGAGAAACATGACTGCTCGTTAATCTCTGAAAAACCTGGATGTAAAGTAAAAAATATTCTGTCTGTTGCATGATAAAAGATTTTTCCGCCAATTTAGAAGTTTAGGGTCGAGAAATGAACGGTGAGCGCTGGTGGTTTTGGTTCAAGCGTGAACTTTTTCTGAATCAAACCAGACCAGGATCTCTCCACTGATCCTGGACCAGGGGCTGCTAAGCTATGCTAACTGCCTCCCGGCCCATAATGAATGGACAGGCGTGAGATGTTGAGACGTTGTATCGACATTCACATCTACCTTTATGTTAGAGAACAAACAAGCGTGTTTCCAAAAATATCCTGAGCTACTTTATGGATTCTAGAAATGCTTTGGGTTCTGTCCGACAATCTTCCGGGTTCCGCTGGGTTCTTAATTTCCCAGAAAACATCGATGTTTGGGGCTCTGTGACTCGAAGGCAACGGTGAGCGTGAAAGGCACAAGCCGCCGCAGGCGTAGGATAAACTCTGTGACTCACATGTCTAGGCTTTATAAACGCCTCTTTAAATACACCCATTTAAAAATACCCCACCTGCAGCCCAGACGCCTTCTGTCAGGGGGATTGCGAATCTGCCCCCCCCAGGACGTTTCAAGTGGCTTCGGGTACGGTGGGTTTTTGTGAGCCCCGGTCGGCTCGGAGGGTGAGGATGAAGACGTGCACTACAGGAGTTCACAAAAGGTGAAAAGGTGAAAAGCCGGACCTGCGGAGCATCGCTCTCCTCGCTCTCAGCCTGTGGTTTTATCCGCGAGCCGCGACATCCTCCAAATGAAATGACTTGTTGATGGGTACTCCGCCCAGCACGCGCACACACACACACACACACACACACGCCCACACACTTAATCTGAGCATCAGCAGAGCACACGCTAACAGAATCAGCCCCTGATCTCTAAACACCGCAGCCCCGCTGTACGTGAACATCTGCTGCTAATTTGCGATCTTGTCAAACGCGTCTTTCCTTGCCAGACCCTCCTGTTATTCATCCTGCAAACGCAGCATCAGAACCTGGGTCTCGGGTTGCCCCCGCACGCCGGCTCCCGTGGCGTTACTGACGGTATTTGTCACCGTGTTGGGGGGGGGGGGATTACTGCGTCTATTGTTCACTGGTCACATGGTTCTAAATCATTCGGTGGTGGAGAGCGACATTTGACTTTTACCTGAGTATTTCTCTCGTCTGAATCCTATCTGAGGCCCAGAGAGGTCGAATTATCACAAAACCTCTCACAGAAAAATCAAAAGGTTGGAGAAAAGTCTGAAACGAATAAACATATTTGTGGATCGTAACTTTGTTTTTCCTTCTTTTCTTTATCATTAATCTTTAAATTTTAAGCATCATCAACGTGGATGACTCACTCATAACGAGTACTTCTTTTTCTTCTTTCTCTCAAATGTGCTTGTTTTTATTTTGAACTGTGTTTATTTTCATTTTTCATTTCTTGTTAGTTCTGCACAGAGGATTCTCGTGACAGAGACGCAGGACTTGTGGTTTGAGAATATGTTTCATTTAATTGTTAGTGATTACCTCTATTTCTTTTCTTTTCTTTTCCCTGGTGCAAACCAAGACGGTTCATCTCAAAAGGCCTGTCCTCAAATTAAACTTTTCTAATCTTCCCACGACCCCTCAGGTTTATCCGGTGACCCCTGTGGAGGGTCCCGACCCCCAGGTTGGGAACCATTGAGCCCAACTGTCCGACTGTATATGGAGTAGATAGAAGCAGCTCCACCTGGGGCAACTACGACAGTAAAATGCTGCTGAAGCCTCCATGACTCAGGGTCAAAGATCTGATAATGTCTGATACGATGAAACAGGATCAGTCGCATTTTACTGCGGATCAAGTACTTTTACTTTGATACTTTATATATGTTTTGCTGGTGATACTTTAGTAGGATTTTGAGGGTCTTTTTTGTTGTCACATTGTTGCATTGTTTGTCTCACTTACCAACGCTGCTCAGCTGACAGGAAATGTTTTCCGAGCGGCAGATACGAGTCGCGGTCGCTGACCTGCGGTCCATCTCCGGCGACGGCTTCCACCCTCCCTCCTGCGAACGAGGAACAGCTGTGATGAGGCTCGGCAGGCGGCCAATCTCCCGCTAATGTTTTTCCCCTAACGAGGCACGGACGGAAACAGGGATACGGAGCCGCAGGGGCCGACGCGCCGCCCCGTCAAAGAGTAGGTTTGTTGGAAATGTCATGCTCATGTTCCGTAAATGCCCCCACGGTGCGGGGCAAGCGCTCATGTTCCGAGACGGTTTGCCCCCTCAGTCCAGCTCGAGAGGCGAAACGGAAAGACGCAGCCGGACTCGCAGAGAGCGGATCAAAGCAGGGAAGCGGACGACACCCCACTGAAGCGCCTGTTTCTGCGAATGGAATGAGCCGGGGAGTCTCCTTCTCCTGGACGGACGCCAAGCATGTTGCTCACCCGCCGCCGCCGCCGCCGCCGCGATCATCTGACGCTGTCAAAACACCACGACATGCGAAGGAGGCGTGGGCAGGGGATGAGAGCTGACGCGGCCCTGACGTGACGGCCGGGTGACGAGGGAGGGAGGGAGAGAGAGACGGGCTATTTTTAGCCGGGGGGGCAGGGGTGGGGGCTGAGGTGGGGGCTGAGTCGGGGCGGCGGCGTTGAGCAGCGTGACAGCGGCGGTGGGGGCTGCTCGCAGGGGTTAGTGGTGATGCTTCTCAAATTGCTCTGCCTTCCAGCATCTCAGGGCTGGGGGGGGGCTCAGCCGATCACCGCTCGCTGCTCATCCGGGTCGCGGTCGCTCCTCGTCTCTTTTCACACCGTCGACCAAACACACCAGAGCTAACTTGTCTCTTAAAGCTTAGAGGAACAGCAACTGAATTTTAAGCATTTTTAATAAAGTGAAGAAAAATTCATGTTTGTCTTGAACATTCCTCTTTAAAAATCAATGGATGCAATTATTTTTTGTTACTTGAAGCAGTGGAAGATGCTATTAATTGAACAATACATGTCTATTATTTTCATTACATTGATACTGAATATATTGTGTGTATATTTGCATATATACAAGTAGATAAGTAACTGCATGTCTACCTCGAAAACATTTGCTTTCCGTTTTTCCCTACTTTAGTCGTACTTGTTTATATCCTGTTCTATTTTATTGCTTATGTGTTTTATCCTATTCTAATATAAAATATCTGAATATCTGTTCATAAATTTTTGTCGTGTGAGGTGAGAAGGGGGCTACAGCCGCATTTCGCCATGAGCCTGTGTTGTATGATGATAATAAAGCTGAGCCTTGAACGCGACACCAGGTGCGATAGGAAAATCACCGACAACTGTCGGCTCTGGTTCTAGCGGTTTTAAAAGCGAATAGAGAAGCGATAAACTGAGGCGACATTTTCAGGAGAAATTTATTTTCAAAAAAGTTGTGAGATTGCAGAACTGTTTTTTGTTTTGTTTTTTCAAACGCGCAGGATGCAACAATGAGCATGATTTTTATCTCTCGTGAAGAAACTCGAAGCACAATTGTAGTTGTTTTTTTAAGGGTTGAGCAGCGTGAGAATAAAGGATGTAACGATCGGTTTCCTGTTCTCAACACACACACTCGCTTCACCCTGGTGTTAGAAACACGTTTCCTTCCTCAGTTTCGTTGCCAGTTGCTCAACACCTTCTTTTTCTTACTTTTCTTTTTTTTCTTTAATTGAAAACTGCTGTCTGGCCAAATTTACAGATATTTACTGGACGATTTCAGTGTCAGTGCCGCTGAGTGTGAGAGTGTGAGCTGGAATAACTGTACTTCTTGGTGATAAAATATGTTTTGTACAAGCTTTTTTTAATTGGCTATTAAAATTGTTTATTATATACTAAGTTTATATTTTGCTGATACGATGTAAAGTTACATTTCATCCAGTTTCTCAGTGACATAATTAACAAATAGGAAAAACCTCAACAAAAGGTCGTATCGTTCTATCGTGGGAGAACTGTATGGCTGAAACAATTATTTTCATTATCAATATATCAAATGATTAATTGCTTTAATAGCTGGTCAATCAATGAGTAAATAGTCAGAAAATAAATGAAAAATGTCCATCGATATTTCCTCAAGCCCAGAATGATCAACTATTTAACTTCTGGACTACTGGCTGGTTTGTTGGAGTGAAAGTGCCACAACACAGTGGGGCTCAAAGGGACAAGAAACTTTGTTGTGGGGCCCCTTTTGAGCCCCCATGTGAGTTTGAATCAGCCACGACGCAGTAAGAAAGTGAATAAGCCTATTTCCAAAATAGAGGGGGGGCTGCTGTTAATGAGATACAGAGAAGGAAACAGCAAGACCGCAGAAGACAGCACTGTTGTTAATTGAGCCGAGAGATTCGAGGGCCCGGAGATGAAGCGCTGGGGGGGGGGGGTTCCCCCCCTCGACCCAATGCCATTACCGTTTGGCCCAGGTCCAGGGCCCCCGGGGGCCAGCTAATATGCGACCGACCTCGGACCGGTGCAGCGCGGCCGGGGCTGGACTGCGACAACACCGGGGTCCTTTAACCTGCTTTCATTTTGTCACAGAGATTGTGCCTCTATTAAGACCGAAGATCCATCTGCTGATTACTCACTTTCAGAGCGTGAGCTGGCGGAGAGCCTCTGCTGAGGCAGGACGTTTTACCCACGCACACAGTCGGCCCACGGCTCCGTTGCTGCAAGGCGCCGGCGTTGGCAACGTCGGCCGGTCCGTCGCTTTATGCTCCACGCTGAAACCCCCCTCAGCAGCTGCTGGTCGGGTCGCCGTGACATTTGCCAAAGACATTCCTACCTCCCCGATGGTGAATCCCAACAATGTGTCAGATTCCCCGACTTCATCTGGCACCAACGGCACATCGAAGTTTAAGCCTAACAAGTGCATTTCTTGCTTTTTAGTACAATGTCTCGGATTGTCGTTTAGTTTGGGACGGATGTTCAAGTTCCCCAGGGGATGAGCCCTAATGGCTTGCTCCGATCCACTGTGCCATTAGCAGGTTTAACCGTATTTTCCCCACTTTATCCGGTGAAATATCTGAACGTCACCCGAATCAAATCAGCACAGAGAGGTGAACAGACTTTGGAACCCGACCTTCGGCTGCCACCGAAAAAGTCTCTAGCGTATCCGTGTGGCAGGACCTCTCCACTCTTAGTCCTTCCACATATATCCTACTGTTCAACATGAAAAATGTGAAAACGGTAGAAACGTAATGGAGCAAAACGCAAAACGACAAAATGACAAAATCTGTCGCCACATTTACCCGCAATCACACCGACGCTGAGTTTCAACTCTGCCCATTTTGCCTTTTTTAAAAAAAAAAATAAAAAAGAGTGGACCTGGGTTTAAGATATTAATCCTCTAACTGCTTTAAAAATTGTCTGGATGAGAATAAAAAGGATTATTTTAGCCTGGATTAGTTGAGCTGCATCTTATTTTTTTTTTTTTTTTAAACGACAACCTGTGCACGCAAACGCTTCCTCTGACCAGCCAGGAAACAACACGTGTTGACAACAGGTCTAGTCTCTGGGGAAACAGACGCAGGGAAATTAGTTTTAATTAACACTAACACTCCGAGTATCAAGTGAGTGTGGGTGCTCCTCTTCATACGTACCCCTCAGTATGTGTGTCTGTGAGTCTGAATATTTGATGAGGAAACGACGGCTCGCTGCATCCGAACAAAGCCCGGGGAATGTTAATTAGAGTAAGTGCACAAACCTGGAAGCTCTGGATTCTTAGGACACCCCCCCCCCCAACCCCACCCCAGCCCAACCTTTGTCTCACATGACCTCATGACCATTTTTTTTATAAGCAAAATCAAAACTCAAACGAGCTGCTGGTTCTGTTGTATCAGCTCATTTGTTCAGCTGGAAATTAGCTTCACCCTGACGCCCGGGACACATTAAACATGTCGCTTTTCTTGTTTTGTGTGTGAAAATTTTTTACCTGCATAATGGTTACTGGTGACTCTCCAGCACTGGTGCGCAGACTGTTCCCTGAGTGCGTGCCTGAGGGGCGGCGTGAGGAGCAGGAAGCCACGGACGAAGCCGTGACCGTGACGGTCTATTTGCGGCGAAGCTTTTTGCCCCGACAGGCAGAGGCGCTGGGGCGGGGAGGGGAGGGATGGGAGCGACGGCCGAGTGTGACAGACGGGGCTAAACACGAGCGTTGTTCATTCACATCCAGAGCCCAAAACACACACACACACAAACACACTCATCCACACACTGCAGCCCCCCCCATCCCAATAACGCTGCACGGCCCTGACTGCGAAGCCATGATCGCAGGGCTGGAATCCCTTCTGTTTACGCTGCTAAAAATAGATTTCACACACACTGCTATGACGTGGCATCTCGTGACAAGACCCCCGCCACCCCATCACCACCCTCCTCCTCCTCCTCCTCCTCCACCTCTTCCTCTCCTCTCATCCAGACTGTAGGGCTGAGCGAGTCATGCCACTGCCGTTGGTATGCAATGCTCGACCCAGCCCCCCCCCCCCCCCAAGGGTCCTGTCCCGTCGCTTCCTCTGGACGAGACAATCCGGCATGTCCCATGAGGGGGAAAAAAAATAATAATAAAAAGGCAAAGCAGAGATTAGAGCAAAATATGAATTTGAAGGGGGTGAGATAACAGGAAAAGAGAAGGCTAGATGGATGTAGAGACAAAAGCAAGGGGGGTGGGGGTTGGGGGGGAGCAGAGAGAGAGGGAGCAAGTGAGGGAGGGGGTGGCAATCAATACTATGACTCACTCTTTCTGCGGTGGCTACTTCCTAACAGCATTCATTAAAGCAAACCTAATCATTTTGGCCTGATAATCAGATCCTGTCAGACTCCATCTTCTTTCATTCCCCACCACACACGTTAAAACCGTGTACAATGAGGCCGGACCCGGGGGGAAATGGCACTGGTACATTATGCGATAGAGCTGATCGTTGTGGTGAATTTGGGGGGGGGGGGTCCCGGAGGATTAATCCTGATGGCTTGAGTTTTACATTTGATGATTTTGAAGGAAACATCTACAACCTTCGGATGGATTTCTATATAAAATTTGAAACAGACCAACATCACATGGTTCAAAATGTGCGCCGCATTTTCCCAGAGCCATAAGTGATGTTTTCCAATTATCTATTGTACCTTAAATTACCAAATTTATTTAATTTACTATATAAAAGGAAAAAAAAAAGAAGAAGCAGCAGCAAATCCTCCTATTTGAAAAGGTGGAACCAGCAAAGGTTTCGCATTTTCATTACTGATGGCAATGTCAGTATGTTAGTCCACCGCCATTGGTCCACACTGAAATATCTCAACAACTATCGGATGGACGGCTGTCAAATTTGCATCCGGTATTCATGATCCCAAGAGGACGAATCCTATTGACTTTGACGATCCCCTGGCTTTTCCTCTAGCGCCACCACGAGGTTGAAATTTGTAGTTTTGAGACATATTTGCAGAACTATAGGATGGATTGCAATGAAATTTGCTTCAGATGTTCGTGTTCCCCTCAGGATGAACTGTAACGACAATGACCCCTTAAATTTCCCACAAGCGCCATCATGAGGTGAAAACTTCAGTTGTAATGAAATTCCAATCAGCCTCTTCCTATGTAAAGAAAAGCTAAAAACAAACAAAAAAACAAAAACAAAAAACAAACAAAAACTCGGCTTCCTACTTACTAATTAAGGCCTTAAAGGCCTGAATGTCTGTGGACTCTCCACCTGCACATATACTCATTAAAAAGCAGCATTTGCCGTTGAAAGAAATCACCAAATAAAAAAATAATGATTGTAAATCCCTGCATTTTATGGACAATTTATTTTGTGCATTGCCGTCTGGACACGTACAGTTAGTTTAATATAATTCTTTCACTCTGCTGCACACAAAACCATGTGGCTAAACTAGATTATTTAAGGCACTGAGGTGACAAGTGGGCAGGTGATCGCTTTCCAGGTTTCGAGCGCGCTTCCTAGAAAGTCGGCGGTTAAGCGGGGATCAAACGTGCAAAGAGCTGCTTCGTACACAGCGCCTGCGGCAAGGACGGTTGGGGGTCTCACATGGAATATACAGGGGGTAAGGGGGCATTTAAAAGTGATTTGCACAACGCTTCACGGAAAAAAGGGCAATGACATGGACACATACGAGCCAAAAGGGGGAAAAAGCAACAGAGCACCAGAGCATTTTCGGCGTCTTCGAGGCTTTAAGGGGAAGCCGGTCCGGTGTCGAGGGGCAACAATGGCGTTCATGTTGGTTTATGTCTGGACATACAAAGGCAGGCGACCGACCGCACCGGAGCTAGCGTCCCATGGATCCGGCTCATGATCGGCAGGCTGGCGTAGAAATCCGCTAAACACAACGAGGTCCCGTGAAACCCCAAATTCTACTGGCTGTCACTTGGTTTTCGGCTGAGTTTCATTCGCTATATCATTTGTTGGGACATTACAGCAAAATATCAACTACCATATTCTTCCATGGTCTAGCCTGAAGACTTCAAAGGTGCACTGTTGGGTTACTGACCACTAGCACAGGCTGTTCTGCTTGTATGGTGCATGAATTAGACAATGAAGGTGACGCACTTGTTCGCCACTATTTTCACAACCCCCCAGTTTTATTTTTTTTTAGCTAGTCACACACCAAGAAGTCGAGCAATGTGCAGACAAAGGGAAGGAAGTTAGGTAAAACGGCAATTTGGCAAAGAAAGATATCTGTAAAAAGAAAATCTAATTTAGAAAATCATGTTTCAAGAGGAAGGAAATGCGATCAACGCGTTTTTTCGACTTCCAAGGACCCAAACCATGAGTTTTGGTTTGAATTTTAACTTTTGTCCGGTTACCAGAAGAAAACAAGAACAAAAGAAACACAAACCTCAGGACACCTTTGATTATTTTTGTCTAAATCCTGCTCACATAGCTCATATTCCTTAATGATATGTAATCAGAGTGAATCTGGGGCCATTTACAGTTGTTAGGTGCACTAACTAGGGCTGGGGGGGGGTGTCTCTAAATCTGTAGGGGCCAAACAGCAAAAGGAAAAACCAGCAAGTTAATCCAGCAATTCACATTGAAACACAGCCATTTAACGCCCCTGTCCCCGGAGGTTTCACAAATATTTGGGTGTGTTATGTGCAGAATCGGACTAGTCTGAAGACCCGGTACCTGCCTCGGTTGTATCGTCTGGTTTGAAAAGCTGCGTGCGAGCTGGAATTTTAGTGCTTTGAGGGCTGATGCGCCCGCAAACGATGATATGGTTTTAAAGTGCAGCGGATGAGATCAGATTCCCGCAGCGGACGCAAACCGAGCGCCGCCAGAAACCAGCCGGAGCTCCGGCGGTTACTTAGCGGCGACGCCGCGTTACCGGGTCCGGGCGGCGACTCACCTGCAGCCTCCGAGCGCGTCCCCAAGCCCCGGTCGTCCCGCTGCGTCCCCGCGGCTCGTCCCGCTGCGTCCCCGCGGCTCGTTCAGCTGCGTCCCCGCGGTGGAGCCCTGGAGCCCGTGCGCCACGTCGCCGTCGGGGAGAGCTGCGTTTTCACGGCCGACGAGGCGGCGTCGGTGGCGGCGTCGGTGGCGTTTATGTTCTGCCGCGGTGGGGGAGCGCCGCCCGCCCTCTCGTCCCCGCGCACGGCGTTCATTCCCCGGCGTGCGTCCGCCGGCCAGTCCCCGCTGCTGTGGACGGTCACCGCTGCGCCTCCATCGCCCAGGCGTCCTGTCCCGGGCGGTTCTGGCTGCGGTGTTGTCACCGGTGGCCGACGAGATGGACGCGGGTGGGCGGTTACATGAGAAGACGGGACATCCCTCCGCAGGACCAGGGAGTAGGAAGGCGCCCCCCAGCGGCCACGGCCGCCCCGGGGTTAGACAAACACTGGCAGCATGAGATTCCTGTTGACAGATTTCAGTCGTCAGGGATGGAAGATGGAGTCCGATGCTTTACCCAGTAACGGTAGTTTCAACAGGGTAGAAAAGCCCGGTTGCAGGTTAAAGTCCGGCCCCGGAGGGAACCGAGCACAGGCGCCTCAGGCACAGCTTCGGGTTGAAGCCGAGTGTCAACGCTTCCTGTCGGGGAGTTAGTCAGATGACCGCAAAGACACAAAAGGACCGAAAGACAGAGAAGAAGACCACAAAATACACAAAAGGACCAGAGAGAGACACGAACCGACCACAAAGACGCACACGACGACCTCAAAGAGGCAGAACATGACCACAAAGACACACAGGACGACATCAAAGAGGCATAATACGACAACAGACACGCAAACCGACCACAAAGACACAAAAACCACCTCAAAGAGATACAACACGACCACAAAGACACACAAACCGACCACAAAGACACAAAAACCACCTCAAAGAGACACAACACGACCACAAACACACAAACCGACCACAAAGACACAAAAACAAAGACACACAAACCGACCACAAAGACACAAAAACCACCTCAAAGAGACACAACACGACCACAAAGACACACAAACCGACCACAAAGACACAACACGACCAAAAGACAGAGAAGAAGACCACAAAATACACAAAAGGACCAGAGAGAGACACGAACCGACCACAAAGACGCACACGACGACCTCAAAGAGGCATAATACGACGACAGACACGCAAACCGACCATAAAGACACAAAAAACACCCCAAAAAGACACAACACGACCACAAAGACACAAAAACCACCTCAAAGAGACACAACACGACCACAAAGACACACAATCTGACCACAAAGACGCACACGACGACCTCAAAGAGGCACAACATGACCAAGAAGACACACAGGACGACATCAAAGAGGCATAATACGACAACAGACACGCAAACCGACCACAAAGACACAAAAACCACCTCAAAGAGACACAACACGACCACAAAGACACACAAACCGACCACAAAGACACAAAAACCACCTCAAAGAGACACAACACGACCACAAAGACACAAAAACCACCACAAAATACACAAAAGGACCAGAGAGAGACACGAACCGACCACAAAGACGCACACGACGACCTCAAAGAGGCATAATACGACGACAGACACGCAAACCGACCATAAAGACACAAAAACCACCCCAAAGAGACACAACACGACCACAAAGACACACAAACCGACCACAAAGACACAAAAACCACCTCAAAGAGACACAACACGACCACAAAGACACACAAACCGACCACAAAGACACAAAAACCACCTCAAAGAGACACAACACGACCACAAATACACAGAGACAGAAGACAGACCACAAAGACAGAAAATGACCAAAAGACAAAGAAGAGGACCACAAAGAAACACAAACCAACCACTAAGACAAACAACACAATGACAAAGAAACACTCAACGACCACAAAGACACAAAAAATGACCTCAGAGACACAAAACAACAACAAAGACCGAGAAAATGAATAAAAACTGACCACAGAAAGATACAAACTGATTACAAAGAGGCGGAAAACAACCACAAAGACACACAAACTGACCACAAAGACACACTTGATGAAAGCCCACTATCACCACAGCCGAGCCATAACAGCCAGAGCGCAACACTGACCTGCCTGGTCTACTTGGACGACATGACCGTGCTAGGCCAGGACATGCCAAGGACGCTGCTTCGCAAAGCCAACCTGAAGGTAAAACCTGCTAAAAGCTGCCTCTTCAACCACCGAGGGGCCAACCTGGGCCACGTTGCCTCAGAGGACGGTTTGATCACCGAGTCAACCACAATACGGAAGGTGCAGGAGTGGCCTGCACCCACATCACCTCAGGAGGTCCATCGGTTCATTGACCTGGCGTCACAGTGTCGACGGTTTGTGAAAGAGCCGAACCCGTCCGTGCCCCGACCAAGGAACATGCCGGTTTCCATGGTCTACCGGTCGTCAAGGTGGCATTCGACAGACTCAAGCACCTGCTAACTACCGCGCTGGTCATTAGACCCGGGTATCATGACACTGGACAATGATGCAAGTGATGTTGGCACGGTTGCCGTCCTGTGCCCGGTTCAGCACGGCATGGACCCTTTGCTGGCTTACGGGAGTCACCAACTGTCCCAAACCGAACAGGGCTGCTGCCCCACGTGGCGAGAACTGTCAGCCGTGGTGGAGGTCACATCACGTTTCTGACAGTACCTCAGGGGCGTCCTTTCACTGTGCGCACCGACCGTAGCGCTCCCTGTTGGTTTGACCAAAATGAAGGCGCCGGAGGGACAGCTCGCCAGACGGTTTAAGACACTGGGCGGGTGCGATTTTTAGATTCATACATCGTCCCGGTCGGCTGAACAACACAGACTCTCCAGGAGGCCTTGTCGCCGGCCCTGCCCAAGTCAGCTGGCGGGTCCCTCATCCGAGGAAGGTCAGCCACCAGGAAGACAGACAGACAGGCAGACAGACAGGTAGAAAGATAGATAGACAGAAGACAGATAGATAGAAAGAAGACAGATAGACAGACAGAAGACAGATAGGCACATAGAAAGAGAGAGAGAGAGACAGACAGACGGACAGGCAGACAGGCGGGCAGAGGGATAGATAGATAAGATAGATGGACAGATAGTTGGACAGACAGGCAGACACATTTGTCCCCATGGGGACACTTGGTTTGCAGCACAGTCGCAGGTCATCACTTCACAGGGTCTTAAACACAAGGTATAATCACATCATCGTAGAGTCACCGATGGATATAACCACGCATGCTCCTGGACCATGGACATACTCACATACATACCCATACATGTCTCACACCCTGCACCAGATGTAAACTGGCCAGACCAGCTGGACGACCTGCTTGTTTTTAATTTTTTGCAAACTTAATGAACATGTGGATCTATTTTCGGTGAAGGGCCGAAGGCAAAATGTCGCCCAGATGCCAACAATTTAAACAACGAGGACAAGGGGGCGTCTCCAGTCACCAACAGTGATATTTTCATATTTCAGGTGAGAGTGACGAGCCTGCTGGTTTCTTCATTTTTGATCAAAACCCTTTTATTTATGTGTCAAATACCCAAGAATCATTTGGGTTCTACTGCAGGAATAATAAACTAATCTGTCACAAAAAAAGGCTTCACAGAGGAGCGATGCTTCCAGTTATCAGAACTTCATTTATTGTGCAACAACAATATTATAAATCCAGTGAAGTCCATATCATTGTAGGAAAACTGCATGGGCAATATAAGCAGTGCAAAGAAACAAAACAAAAAAAACATTCATGCGCAAACATTGCTAGTTGAGAAATAACGGACCGAGGATTTGACACTGTGTGTGTGTGCTGAGGAAATGTGCTGGTTTGGATTTTACAAGTGGCTCTAATCCAGACGGTCCAGTCCTGTGGCAAATATAAAACATGAGCTTTAAAAAAGAAAAAAAAGTGACAAGCAATAGCAGAAATGAGGAAAAGTCAAAAAGGCGATTTGATTCAAGTAAATAAATATTTCCTTCAAGTTTGATCATTTGGCCCAAAGCATTGAAAAAAAAAACCTACAACTAAGAGAAAGAAGCATTTAAAATGGGGCAACATCAAAATCTAAAAACATTAAATAAATACATTTTGTGACACATCAAGTGGGAAAAACATTTAAAAAAAAAATAACGGAAGAACAAAAATGGCAGTTACATTTCTCAAGTGGGTGAACGTCTCTGCTGGGATCTCTCACGTTTACATTGAAACGCAGCAGATTTAACAATCTACACCTGAATATGGCAAGTAAAACATAACATATCTATACTTCTGTGGGACTAAAAAAGTAAACGACTTTACAAATCTGTGTATTACTAAAAAATATATCCTCCAAAAATTGCTATATCTTTCCGACATATAAAAAAAACATCCCTGAGTAATACTGAATACGTATAAAAGGGAGATGCTGTGGGGTTACCGAGCAGATGGGTTTATGGCACGGAGGGAGACACAGAAGGACAATCAGTGTTGCGTGCGGCTGCTTTCACGCCCGACTCGTCTGATCCGGACCTTTCGGACTTTTCAGTTTGGTCCGAACCAAACTAGCAGGTGTGAAAGGAGCCTCGGACCAACGGCCCGGACCGAAAGGGTCAAAAATTACGTCCGATTAAAAGCGTCCGGATCAAACCAAACCATGCTTCGGTTCGTTTGCGGTGTGATGAAAAAAAAAACTCTTTTTTTTTTTAAAACAATAAAAGAAGAGTGACCAGAAAGAAGAAGAATGACCAGAAAAAAAAAAAAAAGCCGCGGTAGCACAAGGGGAGAGGAAGGAGACAAAATATTTAATATCAGTTTGGTCAGAGGAAGACATAAAAACGCATCAAAGCGCAGATATGTTCAACATAATCTCAAAGAGGATATGAGAGGATATTTTCTTAATTTCTCCACTCAGTCGGAAAAGGCTACCCGTCGAATTAACGACACGCCGACGTCAGACACGAGCTGGTCCACCAACCAATCAATGTCAAGTTTAGGGAGACGCAGGTGACATAGGTGATGACGGCAGGGCATAGGTAAGTCATGCAAAGGTTCGTAGTGCGTGTTAGCAAAACTGCAACGTGAAACTAAACCTAACTGGATCAAATGTAACAAAAGCCTGAACCTTGATCCAGACTTCCAGTTGTGAAAAGGCCCTAAAAATCCTAAGACACCAAGCCGTAGCATCTACACTTTAATGTAAAAGGACAGACATATGCTATGTGCTATACGTTGGCAGAGGAGCGGAGGACGTGGAATCTCTTCAGGGTCATTCGGATGGATCCCAGCTCACGGTTCAGTCTCTCCAGACGATCCTCTAAGGCCGCCTGAGGAGGACAGCAAAGCCGAAACTATTTTACCATCAATGGTCGAATTAATTTATCCTGAAAAAAATTGTCAAATGTGCTCTGGTTCCAGCTTCTCAAACCTGAAGACTAGCTGCCATTTAACCCTAACACCTAAAGGTTTGGGGGTTTGGTGTGGGATGGCCTGATGTCAGCCTGTTGCTCGGTTCTTTGTCAACAGCTTCGCTCCAGACTGAAAATATCTCAACAACTGGATGGATGGTCCTGAAATCTTGGCACGGACATCCATGATCCCCAGAGGATGCATCCTACTGGTGTTGTGGCTTGGAGTCAATGAGCAGGCGTAACAGTCTTCGTTGATGCTGCGCTCTTAAAAAGCCTTGCGCCATTAGGTGGCTTATGTATGATTACAGCCCTTCTGTTGT
Organism: Istiophorus platypterus; assembly: GCA_016859345.1. NCBI lineage: Eukaryota > Metazoa > Chordata > Actinopteri > Istiophoriformes > Istiophoridae > Istiophorus > Istiophorus platypterus. Next base: position 2,653,459 of record CM029128.1, on the reverse strand, counting down.
ACAAAGTTCCGTGGCAACCCAGAGATCCGAACCATCTGAAGCGGACTGCCTGAGAGCTCCTGCTGTCCATAGAGTCACACTGCTGGAATTGCTAAAAATGAGCTAACTGTATTAAAAAAAATAATTAATTGCCAAAATTACCAAATTACTGTAGATGGTTTTGTCATTAACTCACCATTGCTCACTGTTTAAATGTGGGAAAATTTAATTGAAAAGGTATACGAGGACCGTTTTTTTTTCCCTAGGTAATCAATAATTGTTTGCTTTATGAAATAATTGAAAATGCCCACCATAATTTCCAAGGGCTCAAGGTGATGTCTTAAATTTCCTTTTTTTTTTTTTTTTAATCCGAAACCCAAAGATTCTTACTTTATACCGATGGAAAACGAGGACAAGCAGCATAAACCTTGTCGACTGAGAAGCTGAAACAAGCACAAGTTTTTCATTCTGGCTTTAGAGATGATTTATATAATTTATTCACGAACCTATTCAGCTCCAACTCAAAAACGAACAACATGGGGAAGCTTACATAAACATAATCAATACCTGATTGGTCTTACCTCATCTAACCGGGCCTGCAGAGTGACTCTGCCCCCTGCTCCGGGCATCCGGCTCAAAGCTGCCTCAATCTGCCCCCACACACACACACACACACACACACACACACACACACACACACACACACACACACAAAAATAAATAATAATTTATCATATAACTCATCAGCAAAAATAATTATATCGACCGGCACATGAACGGCTGAAAGACTTTCACTGGACTCATTAGGTGAGCTGGCTGGGACATGGTGTGTGTGTGTGTGTGTGTGTGTGTGTGTGTGTGTGTGTGTATATATATATATATGTGCGTGTGTGTGTGTGTGTGTGAGTGTGTAAACTGGGAGGTAAACGTCCTGATAAGACCAGGACAGAGTTGGGGGGAGTGTGGATATGGACCTTCTAAAAATAGAAGTAATTCAGGGTTGATATGAAAAACGATGAAGTCTGCGTTATGTAAGAGATCAGGTGGGGATTAGAGTTGTTTTGTTTCGGCCTGTGTGTCAGAGATACAAGCCTCTTTAAACGGAACAAGCGTCCCATCACACACAGCCTGAGTCAAGAGATAAAGAAATGTCCCGGTTGACAGGTGGAGAGCGAGTGACGTGGCCCGTCGCAGTAACGACACTCACATGAAGTTTCTCCTGCGTCAGCTCGTCAAACAGCTTCTCGACGTCGGCCAGCGAGTGCAGTCTGTCCAGGACAAGCGGCGCCGAGAGCTCGCAGGACTCCTGTGGGTCCGGTCCAGCGCCGGCCCCCGGCTCGGCCCAGCCTGGCCGGGAGCCCCCGTCGGGCGGGTTTGTGTTGCCGGAGATGTCCGGCTGGTGAAGGTCTGAGGGAGAGGAAGACACAGAATCTGAGCAGATTCCTCCACCACCTGAAATACAGCATTAGGAACACCTATCAATAGAGTGTACTCCAGCACAACGCCACCACCCACCGTGACCTCAATAAAAAAACAGGAATCAGAATTATCACTGTGGTCGCTGCCTTACATTGCTCCACTTAGTCTGGAGATATCCGGGTTTGTTCCCCTGAATTAAAATCCAACCCGACGTCCTCACAATGTCCAGGAAGCAGGACCGCGGTTTAACGAGGGTTCATTAACATCATGGCAGATGATGAAAACAATAAAATTACACGTCAGCATGGTTCTTGTTGTTCCTGATCACCTGATGTTCCTGTCTTATTTACCAGACACTAAATAGCCTTTGTTCCACTCTCTCACAGAGTCAGAAGCTTATTTTGCAGACTTCGCTTCAGCCTGCAACAACCTCAATAGTTCCTAAACTATTAAAAAAAAACAACAAAAAAACGCCTCGTGGCGCTATCGTCTGTCAGAAAAATATATCCACCTGTATTCTGGCACTTAAAAACAGAAAAATTAGTAGCAAATATAGAGTCCACCTGTGATACACCATTATACTGTACATAAATATACTGTACATAAATTATTAGAAATTACCAAACAAAAATTCTGTATGTGTTTAAGTAGCTCTTACAGTCAACCTGTAAGCTACCGTGAAGTAATTTTACAAATCTAAATCTGAACTGAACTATTAAGACTGTATCACCATCTCTTTCCCCCTCTTTCCCTCTCTTCCCCTCCGTAGGCATCTGATAAAACACTGCCGTGGGTTTTATACCAAATTTTCCCCGACGTTAAATTTCAGATGGAGCAGTGTTTAGTCGGTAGTGAATATAAACAAATAAATAAATAAAAATCAGCCAAAGCCCTTAAATACATTTAGCATGGGACCACGCACACACAATTTTCAGCAGAGTCGCTCTTTCTCCTCATGGATAAAAATCAAAACCTGGTTCAAGTACCTAGTGCTCTACTGTTTTTTTTCCCCTCACAGTTAAGAATTATTTCCACTGGTCTGGTGTTAATGTTAAGACCATATATCACAAAAATGTGAGGTTCAAACCACAGAAAACACATGAGCTAAAAATACTTTAACCCAGGACTAAATTCTAACCTGATCCAGGACTAAATTCTAACCTGATCTGAGCATCAGGCAGAACTTTCTTTAATTTTACAGTCAGATTTTTAATAACCTACCATCTTCTCTGTCCTCTGACGTGAACTGAAGTCTCTTCATGGCGCCGCTCTGGTGGAAGGAATGACGCCTCTGGTCAAATTGTCCGTCACACCTGTACCCGATGACACACAATGTGAATTTTCTATTCACTTCACAACGAGTGGAATGTGGAAGATCCAGGGCAATAATGACAACCGCATCCCCTGAACACCCCCCCCCCTTTGCATTTGGGATTAAATAATAAAAAACTTGCTCTACGACTTTAAATTCCTAAAGCGGATCAATACTTTCAACGCCTCCTAAGGTTCTATTGAGATTTTGCAGGTTTTAATTGTTAAATCTGTAAGTTGTTATTCATTCAAACTAGTGTTATTAGTGACATCCCTGGAGTAGACGGAGGCTTTGAAATAGGCCATGAAGTGAGGAGAGAAAGTGTACAAAAGGTAATTTAGCCGCTCCTTTAAGTTTAGGCTTTCGCCTCTGATGGGACGTGTGTGACGTGCCTCTCACCTTTTGGGCAGGTGCTCCTCTCTTGGCATCAGGTGACCAAAAGCAGTGGAGTAGTTCTCGGTGGGGCAGCGTTTGGGGCTGGACTTGGCAGACAGCGGCATGAGTAAAGATTTTCTCTTTGCTGGAAAGGAGGGAAAGGGCACTCTGTTAAATAAAACTTCAATAAACCAACACGGCATTAATTAAAAACTGCATTTTTGAGGGGAGTTATTCGTGACCCATTAACATTTAGAAGGATATGACAGTCTTGCTTTCGTGGTGGATTTACTGAGTTGGTCATTTACTTTGTTAAAACAAACATTATCTACAATCTCTACAATATATCTGCAGTGTCAAATATACTATTAAGGAGGTTGGACAAAGAATTTCTTCTAATTCATCACAACTTCACATTTTGGAGTTCGTTGGCTGAAAGGTTTATTCTGAATGAAAGAACAGTGTGTTAAAAAAAAAAAATCTGCAAAACCTTCTGTGTTTATTTTCATTTATTCCTTTTCAGCTCATTAGTTTAATGTGTCCAAAATGTAACATTTTAATGAGGAAGAAAGGGCTAGAGGGCTGAGAGCACATTTGCAGCTAATAGGACCTTGACGCTAACACAGGTAAATGCATGTTTTTCTCTCCATTTCACCCCCCCCCCCCAAATCATGACTAAAATGTCCTTTTTCCTCCCAGAATATGAGCTTTACCACAGCCGCCTTCAGACAGCGGAAATCTTAAAAAGCTGCCTCAGTGTTAGTGTGCGTGGAGGAGAAGAACAGATGAGCTGAGGATGGTCCCCCATTTTCTCTGTGATCCTTCATTTTCTAGCTGGATTTATGCTGATTTTTGTTGACCAACAGAAAAACACATCAATGAGAGCGAATATATCCCGAATCTGACTGCATTTTTTAAAATAAACAATACATGTGACCACAGGGAGCAGGAGCAGACTCAGCAGAGGAGAAACAGGCCGACACTCTGCAGAGTAACTGGCTTCATGTGTAGCTGACCTGTCACAGCCACCTGTGTTGAAGTGAAGTTAAGATTTTGTCAGACGAACCCAACCATGAAATAACAGCTTGGTCAAGCTGAGCTGTCCGTTTGACACGAGGACAAAGAAGAGGAAGAAGAAAAAGAAGAGATTCAGGCAGTTTTTGTTTTAATGGAGACGGAGTCCAAGTCACTGTATGTGTTTGGATTTGATTGTAATTCTGTCACTTAAAGCTACGGAGAAAGAAGAAATCCTGTTTCCTTTATAAATAAATGACATTTAAATTCAAACTTCCATAAGGAACCAACCTCGAGATCTTCCCTTAACACACAAGTTGTGTTTTCATACATACACTCATAGAGAAGTCGAGGTAAAGCCTTGAAGACAAGGTGAGTGTGAAAGCACTGGGAGAACATACTGGGTGTGGTGGTGAGTACGTTTCGATGTGCTGGAGGCAGTGAGGAGGATCTGTGGCCCTCCGGAGACAGACTCCTCTGAGCCCTCAGCCGAGCCGTAGCTCCTCCCGCTCCGCTGCGGCTTTTTGCTCCTCTGCCTGCTCCTGCTTCTTCTGCTGCTGCTGCTGCTGCTGCTGCTGCTGCTGCTGCTGCTGCTGCTGCTGCTCCTGCTCCTCCTCCCCCACGCTCAGTTCCATCCACAGCGCCTCCGGGTTTTTCCACCTCCCTGTCTGCCTGAAGCCCGACCCGCTCCTGGATCGCCTCCTTGTGCCTCTGCTCCACAAAACCCACTGTGGTCCTCTGACTGCCGACCCCTGCAGAGACGGATGATAGCATGACGATTCAGAAACGCCAGCATGGTGCACAACATGAGGTTACTTGTGCTGTAAACCTAAATCCATAGTTTTAGGTTCCTGTAATGAATTAATAAAACAGTTTACAGCTGTAAACATCTGCTGATTCACCGATTTATCATTACGAGAGGCCTGATTTACTTTTCCTGACATTTTTAAACATTCTAACATATGATTAATGTGAAAGTAACTGGAGGATTGGCCTGAAACGAATAATTATCATCTCCGTATGTCAAGTCTGTGATTCTCACTACACTAATTCTTTGTGAGCATCATCTAAGAGACAAAGGGCATTTTTGATACTATAAAAATAATTCGCTTTTTTTTTTAATTACACGGCACAAAGTAAGAGTCTTGGAAGGACTCTTACTGTAGTTATTCTGTAAATAGCCAGTCTCTTTTTAAAAGGTAACCTCTCCGGCTTTGCTATGACTGACAACTTGAGACTAGCTGCCCTGGTTTGGTTCCAGCCACTTCACAGCAAGGTCTAAGATCCCGCAGCTTAAGAAGTACATGCAGCCACTGTCCCTGTCTTTCTCCTGCTTGGAGGCTAAATCATCCCCCACCCCCAGGCCTTGTGAACTCAGTCCTCGTGGGCTTCAGTCATATGTACTGCGTATATTATGCCCACTACAAAATGTCAACTGCTCCACATTGTAGATGGTCCGAGAGAGAGAGAGAGAGAGAGAGAGATTTATTTATTTTTAATTTTAATTTGCTTTGCTTTGCTTGTCTCACTCTGAGGATTAAAAACAGACTAATGCAAATTAAAGGGCCTGTGCACATCCTGCCTGTGTGAAATATCAAACCTCACTACATCCATTAACTTTGACATTAGAAATGAAAATAGAAACAGATGCTGTTGATAATGATAACGCCAGTTCCTCCTACACTATGAATTTTTGGATAATTTTCGAAGCAAAGTCTGCTGAAGTCTGTACTCTATCCTACTCTTTGTAAGTCCATGGAAAATTTGCCTGAGGTCCTGTGGATCTGCTGGATTCTGGTCTCTAAGGGTCCTCAGCACTCAAGGACTTCCTAGGAAAGCGTCTGCAAAGAGCGGTGAACCCCCGACGCTTGGATTCAGCCTTGTCTCACTCACGCTTGCTTCCAGCCGTTTTTAAGAGTAAACACACATGGATATATGAAGACTTTGTTTGGTTTATCTAAGTTCCCCAAAATTTCTAAACGCATTAAGTATTTTCTGTTGTTACTAATGTCGCATCTTGTGTCCTTCTTGTTCAATTTCCCTCAAAACCTTGGCAAATTCAACTGTAACTAAATAAGTTACTACTAGAGCAGTGTTTCTTCTGAGCAGAACTGGTTTGAGGACTGTTTATAATCTACAACTATTTAAGTGTTAAAGTGTAAACTGTGACATAATTCAAACTGAAACTACAAAGACACAAATTCTACCAAGGGTTAAAGGTTAACTTTGGTCTTTGTGTTAAATTCAGGCAAAATTATTTCAGAGAAAATAAGGCAGACATGAGTTTGAAATATGAGTGTCGCGTGAGAGCGTAAGTCATACTGTGGGTGGTGGAGCTGTTCTTACAGGGGGCCCGGCTCTCTGTGGCTCTGGTCCCCTCCAGCTCTATCAGGGCCCTCATCATGGGCGTCAGGGTGCAGGACGCCTCTTTCCGACCGGCCTCCCGCTGGCTCTGCTCCCGGTGTCTGGTCTGGGGCAGAGACTGCTCACACTCCGGCGGGGACGCGCCCCTGCGGAACAGGATCTCGGTAAATTGACTTAAAATCTCCACTAAGTTTGACCGAGGATGTACCCACAACGACAAAAACTCACCTCCAGCTTTCGCCGGACGAAGAAGTGTCCACGGAGCTCCCAGGTCCTGATGATTCATCAGCGGATTTATACAGCGTCTTCCTGTGAAGACTTGACTGGTTAGTCTGAGGGAGCGGGGATTTTCGGCCGCCGTTCAGCTGGTCGGACAGAGGACCCGGTGACTTCCTGCGGGCGACGTCCGGGTCTACCTTGCATTTACTTGGCGACGGCAGCAGGTCAGGATGGTGGAAAAGACTGTAGATGTGTCCAGGGGAAATTCAATATTTGGCAGGCATCCATTGTTATGAACATCCAACAGGAGCAGATATAATGACAAATTAAAATTTTAAGCGCTTACCCAGCCCCAGAGGGTTGTGCCTTACTGCGGGAAGAATAACGGGTCCTGGCCTGGTTCTCATGAACCAGCTGCCGTATCTGAGACTCCAGTTTAGAGATTATTCTGAGGGGACAGAGACAGAGAAAGAGGCGCACATGGTCAACAAACAGAGGGATTTAAGGTCCATATGAGCTGTTGGAAAAAGCGTCATGGGAAGCCTGAGATCTTTGGCTAAAATACACAGAAATCGAAAAAGCCATTATGAGGATGTGGGGAAGGTGGCAGCCTCAACAACAGACTAATGGCTAATGGCTTGAGGAAATCTCCTTAGTGGTAAAAATGACGCATTCTTCAGGCAACAAGAAGTACGACTGGGAAGAAGATGGACGTTACCCAAGAATCAAAGAAAATAATATATCAATCCGAGTAATAAATGACATGGACAGATCAATGAAGAAGCTGAAGTGGTTCTGCAGGTCAAACCGTCACTGTCCCTTAGAGATGAAATACAGACAGTATAGTAAAACAGCTCAAACTCATGACGGGGCCGTAACACAAAAATCCTCTGTGCTAGTCTGATATTTGGCACCTGGTTTGGCACAAGACTGGCAGGGTGTGTGTGTGTGGGGGGGGGCTGCTTGAGAACAGCGGAGAGTTAAAAAAAATGAAAAAAGAACAGATCATATCAGGGAAGACGACTGTATCCCACATACTCATGAGCACGAGCGTCACTTGTCCTTGCTTCTCGACTGATAAAATTCTGCTGTATTTTCTAATGTTACAGATATTATAAAATAAATGGTGTCTATGGTGACTATGTCTATTTAAATGCTGTGCATGATATTCAGTCCCTCATCCATGCAGCAGCCATGAATGCAGGCATAGTGCGGGTCAGGTATGTATTGTACTCATGAGGCCTGTGGCTGTAAACGTCTTTTTCCTGCACCACATCAGGAAAACTATCATTTTTATAGACTGATTTGAGCCGAGGAGAATTTTCTTAATGATTAAAAATTGGCTCATTCACCAAATTTTATGGTTTATTTCACTGATTTTATTCTCTGTACCTAAGAGATGGTACTTAAGTATTACATTTATTTGAATGATCTTAAATTGACCAATTGGGATAGGGATTCAAATTTGTGCATTCAGTTCAGACTTTTGCATAAAGGACCAGAGAAATGTTCCTAGGTCTGAACAAGTGAGATTTGCCGTTGAGACTTTTTTCGGTAAAAGTGACCAGAAAGCTGAGTCAAACACAAGACTGAGCACCACCTCATTCATGATACAAGGTAGTGAAGGTGTCTCAAGAGGATGAGGGAAATATTTATCATTTGACAAAGAAGCCCTATTGATCCGTCTGACATAGAAGTGTAAACGGTTAAAAAAAAAAAAAGAAGAAGCTTGTTTCGGGTCTAGAAATACAACATGGGTCTTTGTGCTCAGGGCATCCTGAGGAGTTCCTTCTTTACGTGCTCCTGAATCAATCATCCTCACTGAAACTGTTTCCCCCTACAAAGAGGAGTAACATGCTTTGGCTCGTGAGGATTATAAAAAAATCTCTGAGCTGCCAACAACCTGGCCTCGGTCTGCTTCTCCTGTTTTACTTTGACAGGCCTCAATAACAGTGCTGAGACATCTCCTGGAGGTTTTTAGAGTGCGGTTCACCGTCAGACCCTGAGGCCGGAAATGTCCGTGCATATCTTACCGCATTTTACAGTCTCTCCTATTTGACCGTCCAACATCGACTTGTAGCCCCAGCTCTGTGACTGACAGGACACCTGGAATGATCCTCATGTCGCCACAATTTTCCTAATTTCTGGGTCTTTTTGGGGTCACGTCTTAGCTTTCACACTCTTCTTTTACTTGGCACAAGAGAATTAGCTAAATCTAATATATTCTTACAGAGACGCCGACCCTGCTTCTCTGCTTCTTGTCTTTTCCAGTTTGTTCTCAGAGTTCTCCGACATCCTCCTCATATGCAATAACCTGATAACTGTTTAAGTGTGTCTGGGCCTCATCATCTTTTTTTCCCCCTTGGCTGCCAGACCCGCCCTCCCTCCAGGGCTGAGGTTACGGCAATGAAACCCTCCTACGACACACATATCAATGTTCTCCAAGCTGCAGTTTGCATTGATGAAGTCTCATCAAGTCAGTTCAGTGAATTCCCTGACAGACAAACGAGTCAAGGCGCTGATGGAGGAGGCTACGATTTGCCAGCAGAGCAAGGTTGCTGCGCAAAGAAGGTTGTTGCGCTGTGTCAACAGCACTATCATTGCTTCTCAATGGCAAAGAGACCATCATTAGGCTCTATCGATTAACTCTCTCATCACCGCCTTGCCCCTGACGACGAGCTTCGCTTTTCATGAAGACTGGGAACAGTTAGCCTGGCCCTTTCCAAAGGTTAAATTTGATAATAATCTTCTTGTCACTATGATCTTGCCATTAAACTTGGAAAACCACCAAAGTCACTGCTCACAGCCGAGAAACAGTCCATTACATGCTCCTTTAAAACCTAAACTCGTGGTTTTTGCACTTTGGCCTTTGTTCTGATTAAAGTTATGAGACATAACATATGAATTACTGAGCTTAGGTAGTAGTTGGGCTGATTTTTTTAACCTCTGGTTCCAAATTCAGAAGGCGAATAAGGCTGTTAAGTGATTTTTACTGTGGCTCACAAAAATGCGAACCAACGCCAACAGCTGCATTTTGTGACACCCACTGGAGCCACTTTATTGTCGTTGTTCATTCATTAAGTACTAGAAACTAGAAGAAAATATTTCACTGTGTGGTGACTCCACATAACACAGGGCTGAATTTAAGTAGTAGAGCAACAGAAACAGAAAAGGGACTTATTTCATGACTCCTTCGATATTTTCCAGAATAGAAAAATAAAAAACAGAAAAGAGATCTGATTTAAAAAAAAAAAAATGAACTGATAAGCCTAATAAAAAATAGAATTTATAAAATTCATACAGTACCCACACCTAATTGACAGCTCTTGTTGTGTCACATCCGCTCACCTGTTCATTTTAGACATCTGATCCTTGACACCAACAAGCTTGTTCTCTGCTGCCACCAGTTCGTCCTGCAGACACGAAAAATGTCAAGAACCACATGAGGCTGAGGGAAGACACGTTGAGAAGTGATTTTGTTTGTCACTGTTGAAATTATGAACATATTTTACCTTGGTGTCCTCATGCTTCTTCATCAGAGAGTAATATTCTCCACGCAGCTGAGGAAACAAAACAACAGAGACCTTAATCATGAACATAAGTGACTGACAGGCAGTTTTTTTCCCCCAGTAGAACAGGGATGCACTGATCAAAACCAGATCTTTCCCTCCTCATTCAAAACCTAAACTCAGGGTATTAATACAGAGCACCGATCCGACACCAGCGCAGTCTTTTCCCCATTCAGGATCTGCATAATGGTCTCTTAGCAGTGGGATCAATCTCATGTAACTTAGCGTGACAGTGTAACTGTGTAACGCATCGCTTCACAACAAACAAAGCTGCACTGCTGCTGTGATAAACAAGGCTCTTTTTTTTATCCTTTCTCCTCAGAAACCAAAACCAACCTGCTAAACTAAAACTGCAGAGCTCCGTAGTGTTAGTTTAACCCAGCTGGTAAGGGTCGTTGTTAATAAGATGTGAGGTCAGACTTTGTTTTCAGAGGCATTTTCCCTTTATTGAGCGTCGTGAAGCATGTAATGAAAACCAAACATTACTTTGTCCAGGGTTTAAAAATGAAATTCCCTTGAAAAGTGCAAAAAATTGTACTTTGAGAACATTTGGACTAAGTCAATCTTTGGTAACAGCGGCTAAACACAAAAAGCCTTGACTAACAATTCTGGTTTCACGGTGGATGTGTAATGTGAATAAGTCAAATCTGGTTAATGCTGGATGTGATTAGTATGATTCGTATTGGAGCAGATACGAATCAGGGGAGTGATCGCCTGAGTACATCAGCCAGATGATTCCAGCCTAGTTTCAAGTAATTTTAAAGTGCAGATTATGGACAACAGCAATATAACATTTCTGTTTGGGAAAAAGATTTAACATTAAAAAACAGAACAAAATACTGATAACAACAAGGTTCCAGTGCATAAAAGAACTATAGAGGCTATAGTTTATATGGTTTCCTGGAGGTACTACTGATTTTTCTTATCTCATTGCATTCTCTCCCACAGCCTGCTCAGACTCACATCCTGAAGCATCTGGTACTCGCTCTCCCTCCTGGCCTCCTTCTCCTCCGCCTCCCTGCAGGCTTTCTGCGCCGCCTCCTCCAGCTGCCGCACGCGGGTCTTCAAACGCGCCGCCAGGGCGTCCTTCTCTCTGCCCGAGCATCTGCTCTCCTCCAGCTGCTGCTGCAGAGACTTCACAGTGGCGCCCGCCACGGCGTACCGCTCCGGCCATTCGGCCTAACGGAGGGAAGACGCATCAAAATGAAGGAACGGGTCAATATCAACTGAATGCATAAGTGTAACATTACACTAACTAACATTTACACAACAAAGTGAGTTGAGGAAAAGACCAAAGGCAACATGAACCTCTGATTTTATTTTCAAAAGTTTAGTTTTCAGACATGAAGACAGGACTTTGCTGATGTTCATTTTCTACCAGAGTTCTTAAGTTCCAAAAATATGAGTCCATCATCAAGCTTTATTTGGGAACCCTTGATTAGGGTCAATGCTCCTCTTCCGAATAGATTAAATACAGGGGGTCTGCAGATTGATTAACAAAAGTCAGAAAATTAACTACTTTTTTTTTAGAAGGGTCACAGCAAGTTCACAATATGAGAGAGGCAAATTTAAAAAAAATGTAAAATTTAAAAAAAGTTGCTCTAGTATAGTTTACTCAATTTAAATTTACTCAATTTAAAGTACCTAATTATTGATATTATTGATATTATTTTCTACTGATTTTATCCATTGCCCAGAAAAGTAAATTTCAGGTTTGAAATTAAGTTTTTATAAATCCAATTCCAACAGTTTAATGACTGTTAAGATCTTTATTGAATTGAATTATTTCAGGGCCCAGAGACACTGAAACATTGGTCTTGTTTTTTAATTTTTTCTAAGTAATAAAACTTTCCTCTATGAAATAGTAAATTCTAGATAACAGAAGACTTTAATCAGTTCAAACGTAAGCACAAACATTACAGATTCTTTTTGCTATACTAAGACAAACACTAATTATGAAAATAAATCAGGGTAAAAATAATTTGAGGAACGATACCAGTTTTTTCTCCAGCAAGCTGTTTGTTGCCTCCAGCTCTTGAATACGACTGGTGGCCTCAGCCAGAGCCTTTTCTAGCCGCTTACACCTGTGAGTAAACAAACAACACCTTAATACAGGGGTTACACAACTATTCAAAGTGACCCAGAACAGAGGGGTAATATCTCACTGGGGGAATGTGGGGTCCTACAGGACTTAATTTTAATGTTTTCATATGCAACAACTTTGATGTAGTGATCAATATGATCAAGGATCATTCTTAGAATCAAGCTCATACCTCAGACCTACCAATATGTGTAATTTATCATTTTACTTAATTTTTTTCCTCCAACAAAATTCAATTTTTTTTAAAAAAATTTTTTTTTTATTAATTTGATTTTGTAAACATACTAAGTTCTGGACCTTGAAAACAAAATTTGGACAGGTGAATTAAAAATTAATGAAGTGTATAGTATAGAGTATTACATTATTCATTTATGTTATATATTTTTGTTGTATATCCTGTAGATGTTTTGAGGAAAAAAAACACAAACCTCTCTGCTAGGGCTTGGTTGCTCTTCTCTAAATCCTGGGGCGGTTCTCTGAGTTTGAGTTTGTCCTTCAGGATTTGGATCTCAGACTCATAATATGCTTTCAGATCAGCCACATGTCGCGAGTGCTTCTCTCTCAGGTTCTGCCGTAGTCTTAAGAGAAAAAAAAAAAAAAAAAGGAGGAGAATGAGCTTATGAGTCGGTTTAAGTGGATAATTTCTCTGTGATGAGCCTGATGAGATATCACACTACAGCAATGCATACAAAACACCATCAGAAACACTAAGCAAATAAGATACACACGTGTACATTTACATGTGTATGCATATAAAACAAAATAATATAATAATTAGATTTTACATCAAGCATCAGCATCCTTGGGTGACTGCAGCCTGTGTATGATACACTCACATAGAAAGGACAACAGGATCCTCTAGTGACAAAGTTCTGTCCATGCGTGGATTGACTGCAGGCTGCAGAGTGGCACCGGAGGCTGAACAAGGCTTCAGGGTGCTGGTATGGGTGTGACTGCCCTCCTCCTCACTGGCTAAGGGGGCGCTGGCTCTACGCTGCTGGCTGGCCATGTGGGAGCAGGGCTGGGGCTTATCCTGTGGTAAGATAGACAGGGAAACGCCTGGGAGAGCCTGGGACGAGTTTCCCCACAGGCTCTGCATCTTCGAGGGGGAAAGTCCGGCAACCGAAACACTGGAGCTGTCAGAGATATAGTCTGTATCTGCAGGGTTCGGGCTGCACTCCACCAGGCTGTCGGGGGTGACGGGGGTCCCGACTCTGGGGTAGCGGTGGGGCTGAGTGGCAAACGTGGGACTGCTGAAGTGAGAGGGTGAGGTGAAGCCGGAGGTGCAATCTGAGTGCCGCATGTTCACCGCTGGGTCCAAGGTGAACACCTGAAGTACAAGGAGGAAGAGAGTGCGTCAGAGGCTCAGCCGAGGACTGAACCTTTTATTTCTTTTTTTCCCCTCACACTTCATTTAAGACATATATCACACTTCATCTTCATGCTGAGGACTGAACCGATCACCGAGGCGTGAGTCATTTGAAAATACCTGTGATGACGAAGGGCCGGACGTAACTGAGCCTTCCCAGTCTGACCGTCTACAGTCAGACCTTTGGTTGTTCTGATAGATCTCTCTGAGAGACAGCGGGGGCTCCTGGGATGGAGTCTAAAATAGGACATATAGGAGAAGAGTTTATTATATATTATCAGCATTTCTCCTCAAACACAAGTCGTGAAGGTGGTTCTCATGTTTTCTTCTAGTAAAACATATTTTTGGGAGGTAGAGGGGAGGGTCAGGTAACATTAGGGTAAGTCTACGAATGAAGGAGGACCTCTGCTGGAACAGCAGGACTCCAGTAACCACAAAGACGGACAAGATTATCATTTTAACTCAATCTTTTTTTAACCTGCAGTCCCACTGGTTGTACCTATTGTATCCAAGTTTAAAGTATGCGTGTGTACATATGCATATACTGTATGTGTATGCACTATATAGGCAAGTTCCTTTTTCCTCATGATTTCACTTTGTAAGTGATCAGACAAGTCCCGGTGTCGCTGAGAGCTGTGGAACTTTACTCACCAGACTCATGGACGCCTCCTGCAGCAGGAGGTACGCGTCGCTGTAGAAGCTGTCTGGTAAGGCCCGATACAGTTCGCTCTCATTCAGGCGCCAATAGGTGAGGCCTGAGACACAGGGAGGAATGCGGTGTGACTTGGCTAATGTAATCATTTGCACTGTAGTTTGAAATTACACATTGCTTGTATATTTCCGGCAGTGCTGTCCCACCCTAATATAGAACACATTAAAGGGTGAGTCTGGTCATTTCTTTTCTTATTGTCAACGAATCCCCTAAAAAGACTAAACTAACAAGAAAGTGATCCCACTAACTAATAAAGGCTGATATGCATTATTCCTCTGAGCCACAGAACTCCATTATTGTCTAAAATACATTAGTGAGTCAAACTATTGCACTGTGTTCTTTCATCACCATGAACACACACAAACTATAGTCTATTTTTGACTCGGACCTACACGCTCCATCCTGCTGCCACAAATGCTCAACAGAGCCACAAATCTTTGAGTGTCACTGACAAGGTAAACAAGTCATAAAAAATGTTTAGAGACCAATTAACATGTTGGTGATTTTAGTCCTTTTATGGGATTTGTTGACTGTTGAGGAAAATCTAGAATAACGGCAACTGTATCGTTTAATAGCCAGAGACGATGCTAAACAATCAAAATGAATTAATCTTTGACAACAAGCAAAAACTCAGTTTCCAGCATCATAATCTCACTGGCTGTGCACAGTTTGGTTAACTTGTATGCAAATGTTACCGAGATCTGTTTCACTGTATAAACTGAATTAATAGAGTGGCTTTTATTCAGTTTAGTATGATATTTTTAGATAATCTTATCTATTTTTTTCCAGTATCTCAATTGCTATGTGGTTACATAACAGAAAAAAAGGTAATTGTGCCAGGTTTGGTCTCAGAATACTGATAAACCATAACAAGCTAACACAGACATGACATTTGAGGACATTAATAAATTAATATTTTTTCCATTTCCTCATAATAAAAGCCCTCACTGGTACAACAGTGCCATCCTACGTCACTTTTTGTAATTGCAGCAGGGCTTCATCTTTCATTAAGAAAAAAACAAAACAAAACAAAACAAAAACAAAAAACCCCTGCAATATCCTGTATTGTTTATCACTGTCGTACTGTCAGTGATTTCTTTACACCTCGCTCCTTTGTTTTCTGTCCAAGCCAGTGAACTGTTACCTGATGCCTCAGACACAAGGCTGTCGCTCCTCCTCAGGGGCAAAGAGCTGGACGACGGCCCAGCCGTTCGATGCTGAAACCCAATAGAGATGAGTGGATTAGACTTGGCAGCATGGACGTAATCAGGAGAACCACAACAGACGTGTGTAACGAAAACAGAAACACTACAGATGCAGGGCAGCGATAAACACCAGGTAATGGTTTTGTTTTGTTTTGATTTTTTTAAACTGTCCCTGCAGAATCTGATCTGCCCTGAGGCAGCAGCTGTTGCTGCCTGGTGAGTTGTACCTGCTCCTGGGAGTCTGTGCTCTCCAGGGGGTTTGGTCTGTGGGGTCCTCTGGGGCTGTGTGGCTGCACCTGATCCTCCGGGGTTCGGGGCAAAGCTTGTCCCACTTTGCTCTTCCTGGGCCTGAGCTTCTGCTTGTGGGCCCAGGAGGTCAAGGGCTGGCTGGTGCTGCCAACAGAGCAGAACAGGTCGGGGTCAGTGGAGGTATGATTCCTCAGGAACAATGATACAGACTAAATCTTGGCAGGATTTCTGTAGCGTTCACCAAGCTTAATCTAACACCTTTGTAAGTGACATTTTTAACACAAAATACAATGCAATTTAAAGCCTGTTTCATAGTCATACCAGCCAAAGCAAGAAAGATACCCTGTCTTAAGGAGTCCAAAAGTCCTCTCATCGGAAAAATCCTGCTGGCATCCAATCACAGTTGTCTCTGTGTCTTCCTGGAAGTGAGAGGGCCAGTGAGGCTTCTCCTTGCCTCGACTACCATCCTCGTCTTCCCCTGGAGTCCCAGCAAGCTCTGGACCTGTCTCCCATGTGGACAGCGTCCCGTATCCACTACTGAGCATTGTGGCTGCCCGCTCCTCCCCCTGGTTGGCGGTTTCTGGTCTGCAGAGTGGAGGTGAAGGAGGGGTGGAAGGGGAATGGGCAAGGGGGGCTGCCAAGCCGTCAGTTTCACTGGGCACATTCTTTGGGACCGTGCAGTCCCCGGAGATGAGGGGGAAGATATAGTCCTTTGTGTCAGAATTAGCTTTGGTCGTCGGAGCTGGAGGGAATTCACTGTGCAGCTGGACACTGGCCTGGCGGTTCTGGAGCTGAACCAGGGTCTTGATTTCCTCCTGAATCAACTGGGGGAAAAAAAAAGCACATAATTTTTTCACCGGTGGTGATGAACTAATACTAACAGTTTGTGCAATAGTACAGGACCAAATGCAGGCTTACCTGTATGTGGCACTGTAGTTGTTCTTGCTGAGCGAGTATTTGCTCTTGGTATTGCTTCTCGACCAGCTGAAATAGATGAAGCAACCGACCCTGTTGCAGAAAAAAAAAGAAAAGAAGAAGAAAACAAGTGTTAGACAGCATCATTACTCACAGAAACACACTGTCAATAAATACTGATATTCTATATTTGCCCTTTCATCTTTTTACCGTAGAGATTACAGAGAAACATGTCTCCTAATGATCCTAAAAATAGGAATAAATCTAAAGGCCAAAACAGCGATCCATAATCAGCGAGTCTGTGTGTTCAAATGAACACAAACAACACAGTTACACAAGCAACCAAGCAGCGTTTACATGCACTGTAGTGACTCAGTTGCTGTAAATCTGCTCATACATGCAGCAGGAAAGTAATTTCACTTCTCCCCTGCCACCAAACTTATTTGGGAGACACCCTCCTCTCAAAAACATGTCTTGCTTCTTGTTTCCTCCCTTGAATGTTTGAGCTCAACTGTGCAGAGATGATTTACATGCAAAGTTTGACGCACGGAGACGGTTTTCTCATTCATTTGCTGAAGCGGAAAGTTCCACTCGTGCAGTCTCATGAGCACGATTTTCGATCATCAGAAATCATTTGGACGCCAGTCATGGTCCAGTATGAAATTTACATCAGTGTGTTGTGGAAACATGAAGCTTCCAGCGTACAAACAGTGAATATGGATTTCAGTGAAGTAGGAGATATCTATTGTCTGCTGGTTAAACTTTTGAAATACCTGCATCATTCATAAGTTTTGGATTTTTATAAGAGGGAGAAGGAACAGATGTGATTTTAAGACTTTTCTTCACAGTAAATTAAATTTTTCGTGTGTGTGTGTGTGTGTGTGTGTGTGTGTGTGGAAAAAACTGTATCAGATGAATTATTTTCCAAACAAGGGGTCTTTTGTCTCTTAAAATATGTCTGTGGGGATTCTCTGATTGCTGTAGTGATACAATACACTGCAATGTGATTTGGGTTTTTTTGTGATTGTTTGTGATTGTGTTTGTGATTTTGTGTGTGTGTGTAAATTAGTTATTTTTTCAGGAAATAATTACCTAATTTACATAAAAGGCGTTTTAAAATCAGAGAAGATATTTTCCCCAGGTGCGTGAACTAAAAACCCCAAGCCTGATGAGCTTCGCATTCAAGTGCCTTTGCGTCAGAGTTGTCTGTTCCCTACAAATCACATCCAGTGTCTGAAAGATCAGCTGTGTTTGTGGTGCTGTGTTGTGCTTTGGGGGTTGTGTGTGTGTGTGTCTGTCTGTCTTACTGTCAGGTGTGATCTGCACAAAAATAAAAAGTGACAGCCCAGAATTGAGGCTGCTAGCTGCCAAATGCAGCGCAAGGGAACAACTGCCACAGCAGCTAGTCCCAACTTCCCTTTCACTGCCATCAGCGTGCACTTATCACCTCATTTGCACATTGTACAATAACTCTCGCCTCTCAGGCCCTGTGACATTTCCCCACCTTACAATCCTTCCCGATCTCAGGATCTGTCTCTCTGCTGCTCTGGATCTCCTGCACCAAAGCCCTAAGGGTCTCGAGGGAGCTTGGGTTGATGAATGGGAGGTCCTTCCCTTGTTCAAACGCTTCAACTGTGCTCAGACACAGACTCCTGCAACAACATCATGTGTTGTTAAATCACATACTGTTCTTAAGTGGTATAATATATGATGCAGATATAGATACGTGTTTCTTTAGCCAGGATTAAATATCAGAGAGAACATAGCATGTCCAGACCATTGTGGATGCCATGACATATTTATAAAAGAGTGACTAAATTCATGAGTAAAAACAACAGTTGACACTTCGACAAAGAGACAGTATATCTATTTATCAAACGATTTCATATACGAAAGTTTTATGATGCAGTGACTTTTTCTGCCCTTTGCCAGGGTCCAAGTACAATTTCCCATCCAAAGTTTAAATACCTATAAACTTTGTATGTATATGTACACATACAAACACACATGTAGACATGTACACACATATACACACACACACATATAGATAGATATAGATTAATCAATTATGAAAATAACAAGTTGTAGCCTTACTATCCACAGTTTTATATTTTAATCTTTGCACAGAGAAACTACTGTCTCTTTATTTTCCATATGAAGTAGTGTTTTTAGTGTCTTTGCAGCTGCTGCACCTGATCTTGTTGCATGCTGGTGTGATGTCCACGGGCCTGCTCTCCACCGTGCCTCCTGTTGATTCGGAGGCAGTGTGTCTGTCCTCTGAGATGGCCAGCCCCGAGGCTGATGTCCCTTCAGAGGACACCAAGGAGGTCTCACTCTCTTTACCCCCATCCCTGTCGGCACTG
The DNA here is from genome assembly GCA_016859345.1 of Istiophorus platypterus. NCBI lineage: Eukaryota > Metazoa > Chordata > Actinopteri > Istiophoriformes > Istiophoridae > Istiophorus > Istiophorus platypterus. The sequence goes on along the minus strand of CM029128.1, from coordinate 2,634,294 downwards.
ACATGGCCGTGGCTCAGAGCCCCCAAGCTGGACACATCCTCAGAGATACTGTCATCTGTGGACATGTTTATGGGCCGATGCAGAGGGGGTCAGTCTGACAACTAGAAAGAAAGAGAGAGGAAACGAGAAGCAGTCAGCAGCGGTGGAAAGTAACCGAGGACATTTACTCATGTTACTCATTTTTCAGGTTTACTTGAGTATTTTCATTTTCTGTTACTTTATACTTTATACTACATTTCAAGGATGAAATATTGTACCTTTACTCAGATTTTTACTTTCAGGACATGCGAAGAAGTTTTAATATATGACACATTGTAAAAATTTCAAATACCCAACAGTATGTAAAACATGAGCTTAAACATTTAGTCAGTTATACAATTAGTTGATTATGCAATTATTAGAAAATCAATGAGCAACAGATATGACAACCAATTAATTGTTTAAGTCGTTTTTTCAAGCAAACAACCAAAACATTTCGTGTTGATGCTTCTCAGAAGTCCTGGCTGTTTTTCCCTAGTTTTTAATCACAGTAAAATGAAAGTTGAGAACTTACTGTTGCTTTAATTTTTTCTCCACATCTATACCACATCGGACCAGGTCCAGCTCAAAAACCACTATCCTTAGACTTGTCAAATACATGCTAAATTAACATGAGGAGCGTAAAGAGTGTTAAATACACAGTCTCCGATTTGTAAAACCTTTATTCTATATGTGAAAGCACAACAAAGTCGATTTCTTGCCTCATGTGGACCACATCAGATATTAAAATCCACTACACTTGGACTCGTCAGATCTGGACCAGATCGACCCAGAGAAGCCAGGGATTGTTTAAAACACAGTTTCAGAGTCGTCTATCTATTCACTTTGTGACTTAGGTTTCCTGCCATTTCCGACGCTGCTCTGGCATCGGTCAACAGTTCACGAAACATAAACAAAAACAAACACATTACAGATGTTCAAGCTGTGTCAACGACGCGCATTAACGTCCACTTCTCCGCCTGCTGTCTGTCGGCCATGACCTCCGTTTCCTGACGTGTGCCAGAGCCAGTCTGAGCCGACGGATTTTAAAACAACGTGCAGAAAAAGGGTCTGAACCGTCCGGGTTTGATCGGGCAGCCGATTAACTTCAACCAACGGCGGCGGGACCGACACAACACAGACGGGTGGCGTTAGCTCTGCCTCGGCTCGGAACGTTTAACGGCACCGTCCACATTAGCCGCCGCTGCTGCAGCCGCCGCCGCCGCCGCTGTAGCCGCGGTGCCAGCCGGCGCCGGCGGATGCTGCAGACGGTTAAAGTTGTCCGTCAACTCCGCCGGGGCCCGGGTCAGTCAGTTACCCGGCTAACCTGACAGCCCGAGCCGCCTCTCGCAGGCAGTTCAGTCGGTTAGCTCGCTAGCTAAGTTGGGCTAAGTTGGTTTATCACATCTCTGCGGGCGCAGCGCAGGCGGCGCGGGCGAAGCTATAACACGCATAACCGAAGGACAAGCACTGCCGGGGCAGCGGAGGGAGCCTGCGGCGGACAAAGGTCGACCTACCCGTTGTCTTGAATCATTATTTCATCCATATTCCTGCTCGTATCCACGCTAGCTAGCTGGCCGCTGGTTGGCTGCTGCACTGCAGAGATCGCTGGCCGCTGAGACGGTGAAAACACGCGAGGCCATTGGTCAGAGCGGGATTAAAATGCCGAGCGCTGATTGGTCGTCGCTTTCACTCTGTGCTCTGATTGGCTGCCGGGCGGGGTAAGGAACGTACACATCTGTCTGGACCAGAACTGACGGAGGAGATGCTGAGAGGCGTCTCACACAGATGTTTCAACCACGGCTAACGTTTGTTTGTAAATTAAGCTCCACAACAACAAAAAAATATTGTTTTGAAAGCTAATACAGTATCCTGGTGTTTAACAGATAGCATTTATAATGATGCTACTTTGACTCTTCAAATCTGGACAAAATTGATAGGCAGAGTGTAGAGAGTGTTTAAAAAACAAAATTTTAGATTTCGAGACGGTTATTCTATTTGTGGAATCACATCTAGACCACATTAGACCAGGTCCAGAGCAAAAACCAGCTACCTTACAAGTCTGGACTGGATTAACAAAGAGAGTGTTACGACTGTTTAAAACACAATTTCAGATTTTTGAAACCTTTATTCAATTTGTGAAAACAGTGAAAACAATCTCATCTAGACAAGTCAAAAAAAAGAAAAGAAAGGAAAAAGAACTGACATGGATAGTAACTGCTCTTTTATGTGGACTTGGTGAAAAACACTTGTTTTGGAGCTGCCCTTATACTGTTATTTAATTTTAATTGTATTTCTTTCGTTTCCTGATCATTTCTCATCACCATACAAAGGCGTGCTGACACCGCACACCCACTGTGCAACTCAGCGGTTCTGCAGTTGTACCACAGGTCATTTACATACAGAAAGATTACCCTGCTTACCACACACTGTGCATCCTGCCAGTTGATCAGAGAGCATCAGTGGGACAACGGGAGATTTAATGCAGACGACTTAAATGCACACTATGCAGCAGCTCGGGCTGCTTCAGACAGTTTGCTCAGCAGATCGCCAACCGCAGAGCACTTACAATCACAGACTACAGTGGTGTCTCTTAAAGTAAATCACCTGACCTGCAGAACAGGAAAAACATGAACTTAGTAAATATTAGAAAATTGTAATAGTAAAAAAAACAAAACTGTGTACAGGATTTTATAGTGCAGTTCTGTCACAGTTAATGCCACCTTACAGTTCCCCAAATGTCCTGCAGGTGACTTACATCATTTATGTATTTTGGGCCCCAGCTTGAGCGGCTATGCTGCTGTCATATCCTATAGCAGTACCTAAAAATAAACTCAAACTGTGTCACTAAACTGTGTCACTTCTTTATACATAGCAGCTGGAGCTGCAACAAATTTTGTTGTTGTGGTATTTCAGTAAAAAAGCCAAATAACGGAAAAACCGTGCAGTGGCAGTAGATGAAAAGTCGTAGGATCTGCAGTCAGTAGGATTCATCCTCTGGGGAAAATGAATGTGTGTAGAAATTTATGTGACAATCCAATATGATAACTGGTGAGATATTTCAGCCTGGGCCAGTGTTACCATCCATGGAGCCACGCTGCTACCAGGGCTAATAATTGATTTATTAACCCCCCTCCCCTGCCAACGGGCCGAATGCGAACAGTGACCACTTCAAGTGTTTAAGTAAAGGCTCATCGGGACATGATGTCTAAAATGCAATGAATCACGCTGACAACTCTATTGAAAATACAATTTATTACACTGAGTAATAAATACATACAAAGATGCGAGTAACAGCATTTTCCTTTTTTTTTTTTTTTTTTAATACCAAAACCAACCTCAACACGAATGAACCGACGCGTTTGGCACATCTCCGTCCCTCACTCACTCAGTCATGTGTGTTATAGGGGGTCCGAAAAACAGACCAAATACTATCAAAAAAAAGGACGTCCTCTCCATCTATCCCCTTACAAGCCATGCAGTGTCTAACGTATAACCCACGGGCCCGTTCGCATGCATAAACCAATGCTTTAAATACGAAGTCAAAACTAGGATCCCAAAAGTGGGGCATAAAAACACATGATCTCTCATTTGAATTCCAATACCTCACACATGATTTATATGATCCTCCAGAGCCCTCTGTCATGAACCGTGTTATTGTTTTTTTTTCTCTCTCTAGGAGCTTGCTTTTTCCTCCTTTGTTCATTTACTTCCTCCTCTCAAAGGAAATGCCATGCAAGTTTTTTTTGTTTTATGTTTTTTTTTTTTCTTTAAGAGACACACACTGTTAGTTCTTCCTGTTGGGGGTGGGGGTGGGAGGTGGGGGTGGGGGGCACGTGTGTGTTCGTAGCTAGGACCGTGCGTTTCTCTCCGTCTCAGCCAAGCATTCACGCACCAGCCCTCTAGCGTGGATTATTCCTGCGAGAAAAAACAAAAATAGTTCAGATTAAAAGACTCCGAATCAGCCACACCTATACCGTTTTCTCCAAATTCATATCCAGGTTCACAGTTACCTCTTTTCAGTCTCTCCATTGCACTCTTGCTTCCGGCGTACGTGGGTCTGATCTCCTTTCCAAGCTCTTCGATGATGGCCAGCAGCTCTGCATATTTGTTCTGAGGCACTTGGCTTCCAGTGGAGCCCTGAAGTTAGAGCAGACAGTTCAAGATAAGCCAGGTCAAACACATTTCAGATCATTTTCTTTCTTTCTCTCTCTCTCTTTCTTTTTGGTATTTGAAAGGAGAACATTACAATAATTAAAGAAGAAGAATCTTAACCAAAAACAGGGTGTAAATCTTAGGGTCTTAATGCCTTTACAATATTCTCATCTGGGGCCTAGGTTTGGGTTCAGAGGTGAGGAGGGGGCACACTGAAGTGGGGGTCTTCAGCAGAAAAGAGAAACCCAAAAAATTGCCACCAATACTAGTTAAGGATCCCATCTTGACATGCTTAAAGACATATAAAATACTCTACTGTAAGTAATAGTTGTTGTCTGATTTTGGGTTGTTCAACAAAAAAGTTCATTTATGTTGTTAAACCTTCTCAAAATTTCCTCTAATCCTTATTCAGATTATACAAATAGACCAGTTTTGTTGGCTCATGGCCATTAGATCAAGAGTTTCAAATTGCCATTACCTGTGAGAATCCCAGAGATGGAGGTCCATAGTCGCTCAGAAGGGGCCTGTACGACTGCAACGTGGCCAGGTTAGCTGCCGAGGGGGACTGGAGGTTTCCAACTGTCAACAGATCGGAAATATAAAAAGTTGGCATCAGTCACAAGTCGGAGCCCCCCCAAAAAGCCATGTCTGCAGTATGAAGATTAGTAGTATGTCCACTGTCAACAGTAGAAATTCAAAGTTGCAGATAAAAATCAAAGTTTTAATTCCAGGTTTTTTTCCATGTTGGGGCCTGAGGTACTTAGTTTCACTATTCTCCTCACAAAGAAGCCCCTTATTCAGCACAGCGCTATAGTCCAGGGGCCCAAGGGGTCAGAGGGCCCTTGTGCCCCAGGACCAGGGCCTCCTTTTGAAGTGACTATTAACATTTCTTGTTGATGAAGTCAATCGAGCAGCTATAAAGGGACTCAAAACAATTGCAAAACGATGAATAATAACTACAAGGGGAAACCGAAGAGAGAGAGAAAAACAGCCTAAAAAAGACACAAAACGGCCAAAAAGACAAAAAAAAAAAAACCCACAAAATGACCGAAAAGACGCAAAACGACTGAAAAAGATAGGAAATGACCAAAAAAAGACACGAAAAGGCAAAACAGACACAAAATGACCGAAAAGACACAAAACAACCAAAAAAAGACACAAACGGCCAAAAAGACACAAAACGGCCAAAAAAGGAAACAAAATGACCAAAAAGACACAAAACAACCAAAAACAGACACAAAATGACCGAAAAGACACAAAACAGCCTAAAAAAGACACAAACGGCCAAAAAGACACAAAACGGCCAAAAAGAGACACAAACTGCCAAAAAAAGACACGAAAAGGCAAAACAGACACAAACAGCCAAAAAAAGACACGAAATGGCCAAAAAGACACAAAACAGCCAAAAAAAGGAAACAAAATGACCAAAAAGACACAAAACAACCAAAAACAGACACAAAATGACCGAAAAGACACAAAACAACCCAAAAAAAGGAAACAAAATGACCGAAAAGACACAAAACAGCCAAAAAAAAGACACAAAATGACCGAAAAGACACAAAACAACCAAAAACAGACACAAACGGCCAAAAAGACACAAAACGGCCAAAAAGAGACACAAACGGCCAAAAAGACACAAAACGGCCAAAAAAAGGAAACAAAATGACCAAAAAGACACAAAACAACCAAAAAAAGACACAAAACGACCGAAAAGACACAAAACAACCAAAAAAAGAAACAAACGGCCAAAAAGACACAAAACGGCCAAAAAGAGACACAAACAGCCAAAAGACACGAAAAGGCAAAAAAGACTCAAAACAGCCAAAAAAAGGAAACAAAATGACCGAAAAGACACAAAACAACCAAAAACAGACACAAAACGGCCAAAAAGAAAACTGAAAAATGAGACGCAAAACAACTCCAAACAGACACAACACGATCAACAGACGTGTCTGTGAATCTACGGCCCTCGCTCTCCTGCTGGACAGGCGGGGGGGGGCCTCTGCCCTGCCCCGGGGGACTTCGACTCCCCACCTGACCCTGACTGCCTATGTAAAGCTCTTTCACTACCGCTCCGACCCGACCGACACTTCATCTTTCTCCCTCCGGTTTTTTACACCTCTGGTTAAAGAGAGCCTGGGGGGGCTAATCCTCCACTCCCTCGCCGCTCGGCCCGCCGCTCGGCCTGGCCGGGCCGGCCCGGCCTGGCCGGCCCCCGCCGCCAGGCCAGAGCGAAGAGGAAAGAAAAAGAAAACAGACCAAAGAGCACATCATCAGCAGCTCCGACGAGAGAGCATCATGGGAGAAACGACGAACAAGCTCAACAAAGAATACATTTTGTCACTTTTTGGCGCCGCGGGTCGACCCGGGCGGGCCCGGGGACCGGGACCCCGGACGCCACCGCCCGCTAGCGACCGCCGCCGTCCCGCTCCCCGACCCCAAAGCGCCTTTCTCCGCCGGCCGATCCCGCGGATGGCGCTCTTTTTTACATTAGTAATAATGGCGGATATGAATTAGCCTAGCTCCCAGGATCTGACCCTATATATATAACTGGACAAAAACTACAGACACGGTCTTTCTCCAGGTATTCTCCGAGACCCCGAATTTAACACTCGATTTAACCGCCGCATACTTTGATTTCCCCCCACGTTTTCTCCTTACCCTGGTTCCCAGAAGTTCCCGGAATGTGCTGATGGACATTGGGTTTATAAGACATTCCCAGAGACATTGTAAATTAAAGAAATAAAAATGACCCGAAATTCAGTGAAGCGTCTGTCTCTCACTTTTTGTTTACAACAGCGGCACCGGCAAATATGGCCGTCACTTTATATTGACACCCACTGTGCTTCCAACGCTGCAACTGTACCGATGTGGCTTAATCCGAAGAAAATGGTTAAAGAAAAAACAATAAATAATTATTTTATTTTATTTTTTTTTTTCAAAAAGCGTGATTTGTCTGCGATAAGCGGCGGGATCCTCACACGGTCTCCGTCCGTTTAACGCCTTTAACGAACCCCATTGACGTTTTTTGGTTTTTTGGGGTTTTTTCGGAAAGAGGACTTTTACACTACACTTTAGAAAACTCTCTTAAAAAATAGTTTTTTTTTCCTCAACGACGCTTCTCACTTTGTGTCGCCTTTTTTTTTAAAGTCTAAAGTGTTAAATTCCAACAGTATTAAAATTCAAGAAAATGAAAGATTTCTTTGTAAAAGTAGAAGAGGAGCCCGCTTTACGCATGTGTGGTTCTCGGTTTACGCGCTGACTCCGGCGACGCGGAGCCGCTTTTGTCCTCGGTTAAGTTTTGGACGCTGCCTCGTCTCCTTTTTCTTTCTTTTTTGCTTTTTTCTCTCTGCTCTTTTCTTTTTTCCCTTTTTTTCCAGAGCAGCAGCTGGAGGCGGTTGGTTTGCAGATACCTGTCTTTGTCTGTGGGGGCGCATCCATTGACGTGAACCTGTGTCAGCCTCCACATTAACCGAGGAAGAAAACAAAACAACAACGAAAAGGGGGAAAACGGTGGAGTAAAACTGCAAGATGGAGCGAAGGGATCCGCCGCGGCCACCGTGGAGGCTGGGGGCTCCGCTCGCCTCCTTATTTATCAGACCCCAACCCCCCACGGCCCACATGGTTGGATGCACAAGAACAAGGTCTGGCCCAGTCCTGGTCTTCAGTGTCTTGACCCGGGACCCTCCGATGCAGTGGGACGTCGCCCACAAGGGGAACAGATAATAGAAATGATAAAACCAGTAATGAATATCTCTTGTGCTGCTGCTTTATGCTTCTGCTTCAATGCTTTTCAGAGGCAAATATTGTGCTTTTTTGTTTGTTTGTTTTTCCTTTAGATTTGTAGATTCAGGTTTGTTATACAAAATAAAAATCAATAAAAAAAAGTCATGTTGTTTTGTTGTAAGTTAAGGGACTCTCAAGCCAAGTCAGTAATATATATGAATAATTCAAATGATCCCAACATGTACCAGGTTTAGCAACAGTAATTATTATCGAATAATAAAAATAATAATAGATTATTACTCTGACTTAGTCCCCTCTGCAGAGCAAGAACATTTGGTTCTCGAAGTACTGTGCCAACACTTTTGTACATTTGCTCGGGTGAAATCTTGGACAAGGGACTTTTTACTTGTAGCGGAGTCAGTTTTCATTCATTTTAGTTTTCAAAATTTACACTGACTCACTGCAACAATTACTTAAATAAAGGAGAAATTCTGACCTTACGTTGGGTCAAAAAGGGGGTTGGGATTAAGGGATTGAGTCCTCTGAAGCAATACAGGAAAATTTAAACATTTCTGATATATTATTATAGATTAATTAGAGAAAAATATGATTGAATCAACAGTGAAGTATTTTCAGGCAGAAGACTTTGATCCACATCAGGGGTAAGAGTGACAATCTCGACTGACACTGATTCACCCGTAATCTAAAAGCATAGTTCATTATGATGTACATTAAAAACATTATGCTCATTAACCTCCAGAATCAGACATTTACAGGACTTTTCTTAACTTATAACGACTGTGCAACATGATATTGTTCTCCACATGTAAATAAAGTTCAGGAATACTTTTGCTTTCTTTGAAATAAATAAATCCATTGATTAACTGACTCATAAACATGGAGCAATTTAAGTTTATTGTTTTCTATCAATGTGCCTTTGAATATTTATTAAAATATACTTTCATGCAGTACATATATTTATAAAGCAACACAATAAATCACATCATGTCTTGCAAACTAAACAGTGATTAGATGTTAGTGTTGAAAACATTTAATTGAACAATATATAAACTGACTAGTGATAATATGAAGTGGATTTTTTTCAACCTCAACCATTTACTATAACTCAGTGTTGAATTACCAACTTCTTCCATCTGGGGTCGTACCTAAAGCTGTCAAAGGTGAATAGTGGTGCAAAAATAGGCTAAATTTGCCTCTTAAAAAGTACAATTAAAGAGGATTAAAAGAGTATTTCTGCAACATTTTGGATTTTAAAAATAAGCAACGAACTTTGTCTCCAATCTCACTGAAATCAGAGAAACTAAATCAAAGCTTTGCCTCTTTGGGCAGGATGTTAAACCTTCCTGTGTCTGTAGCTGATGGCGATTATCTGCATGTGAGAACACACACACACACCCTTTGACTTTTGATCCACCTCTGCTGTTACCTGCTTTTGAAAAATAAAAGCCAAACGGGACTTTGCTAATCCCAGGGGGGTCCCAGTTACAGATATCTGTCTCGAGCCACCATTCAGGAACATTCACACACCCACATTTTCAGAACATCTGGCACCGGGAGGTTTTCATCCCTCATCACACCTGGTGGACAGAAATCCCGGTTCCTGTGGCCCCGAAGGTCTGCGGGCCTCAGAGGTGATGGTCTAGGTCCGTCCTCTCATGGAGAGAAATCTGGAGCCCCGCGTGTGACCCCGAGCAGAAACATCAACGCTCAATAAATGAAGATATTAATAACTTACACTGTGTCTGAGCCGGATTTTGGCACGATGAGTTGATTTCACAGGTGGAGGACAACATGCTTGTCTTTATAGCTTCCTGCTGTGGAGCAGATCTTTACACTGATGGTCTGTTAAACTCTGTCCCTCCGAACAGTCATAATTTTTCCACCAAAGCTGCTGTGAAACTGCTGCGAATATAAAACCTGAGAGTAAATACGGAGGTTTCAGGCGCTGCTTGCTCTGCTTGGATTTCAGACTGGACTCATGCAGGTGGCACAGGCGACACTGGACTGAAAGTTGATCAGTGATGGAAAACACATCAGGTCTATGCATTTATGTTAAGAATTGTGCTTAAGTATAATTTAAGGTACTTGTACTTTACACATTTATTTTCTACAATTTAGGGGGAAATACTGTACTTTTCTACTCCATTGTTCTAATTTTGCCAACTGTTGTTACTGGTTACTGTTAAAATTAAGATTTAACAAACAAAACATGTGATAAGCCTATAAAATATGAAGCACTGTTATAGATTAAACCACCAGCCAGTACATAAGTAGCTAAAACCAGCCCCATCTCGACCAACTACAGCGTTTAAATGACACCCACACCATGCATCAGTGAGGATTGTTAAATAATATGTAATGGTAGCACATGCATAGTCACATGCTGTTTTTTTACAATGAGAACTTTTACTCTGATGCTTTCAAACATTTTTCTTTAAAAAAGAAAACAACAAACAAACACCCCCCTTATTAACTGCCACTTAAGTGACATGTTCAAGGATCTGAATGATAAGTAAATGTTTAGTTCTGGAAATGTATGTAAACAAGAGCTTGACATCCCTTTAAAATAGATTAAAAATTTTCAAATAAATTAAAAAAAAAAAAAAAAAAAAAATCTCATACACATATAGCCACACTTTGTATTATGTCTGTAGTGAAGGTGATAAAAAGCTTCTTTACGTGCCATAGGCATTATTCAAATAAGCCACAATGGCAGCAAATATATATGTATATATTTTTTATGTAATAAACTTTTCTGAAGGAGTAACTGCAGTTGAGTGACGGTACTACGAGGTAGAAGTATACCAAGCTTTATTGAACATCGCACTCATCCATGTACAGGTAATGTCGAATTTTTGTACAACTCTAGTCAGTAGTGCAACTCGTGCAACGATCAGAGGAGGAAAAAAAAAAACAAAAAACAAAAACAGAACTAAAGTCCTTCAAGTGTTTCATCTTCAGAGAATCTGCCGTGACTTTTTTAAAATTTTTTAAAAAATTTTAAACGGCATCCAAACACACGTTACCGCATCACCACGTCAGCGGCCCGCGTACGCGACGTCACACGAGACCCAACAGAAACACACGAGTTGTCGGCTCACACACGGTGGACATTCAAGATAAAAAGGTGTGACTTCCAATGTAGAGCAGCCCCTGTGAGTGTTTTCATTAAAGCCCCCCCACCCGAACCCCAACCCCCCCCGGATACTGTCCAACAGTTGAGGTGCGGTGCATGAAGGATTTCAGTTTGGATCCTTTTACAAATTGTACAAAAATGCACGTTGGTATGATACAAAGACTTTTTTTTCCCCCTTCCCATTTCACTCATCTTTAAATGCATCACTGAAAGAAAAAAAGAAGAAAAAAAAAACACAAACAAAAACAAAACAATACAATACACACTTTATAACAGTAACTAATCCACAGGTTAAGAATGTGCCCGAGCAAACAGCAACAGCGAAAACGCATCTCATCTTCCATTGTCAGCTCTCGGGACAGCCCGTGCGTCCAGACTTCGGTCCGTCCCTTCCAGTGCAGATCGAGTACAAAGCGAGACGGGACCGAGGAGGCCGTCGTTGATTTTACGTCGCGACCGGGCTAGAGAGAGGCGTTCGAGGAACGCGCCGAGGAGGCAGAGGGGGGAGGAGCGGGGCTGCGAGTACAGCTGAAAGACGGAGACGTTACCGAGTAACATTACTTGAGTCGAGGTGCAGTAATGAGGATCACTTGAGTAATAGTCATGCATTTCAGATACACCGTAAAACCCAAGGTTTTCTTTGTTTTGTTTTTTTTTTTTTTCCAAAGAGGTTCTTTGTACGAGTTTAACCCCTGAGCGGTTTTTCATTTAAAAAAAACAAACAAAAAAAATGAGGCTCTGAAACATGTTGGAAAAAGGGAAATAAAAATCAAAGCGCAACGGGTCTTTGACCAGGACATGCGTTTGACACTTCTCAGAGTTCCTCGGCTCAATCACAGAGGACCAGAAAGGGGTTGAGGCGAAAGCTAGAGGTGGATTTTTAAAAAACAACCTCCAACATCAAGTCAAGGAAAAAAGTTTTTCTTTGACCGACCGTATCTTAACTGCTCCTCTATATGGCAGCAATCTTTTCAGCAACACCTTAACCCCCACCCCCCCGGTTAAGCCATCATAAGCAGTAGATAAACATTTAATAAATGATATATCACACACTATAATGTGATCATAAGCAGACACCAGTGTGTATTTGTCAACAACTATAACCTCTCCTGTGGATACTGGTGTATAAACAGATAACGGACGACAATATATTAACACAGCTGTGATAATATAAAATGCGTCTTCATGGGAAGATTTCATAGTCAATAAATACTGAACATTGTTAAAAATGTCTTTATGATCTGCTTATAACAATATCATAGTGTGATTTAAGTGTATACTGCTTATAAACAGGGAGACCTATAGTTACATTTTCATTTTTAATGAATAAACTGTGCTGCCCACCGGCTCCCTAAACCAGATATCCACCGTCTGAGAGGGAAAGCCAGGTCCGTTGATAACAAGCTTGGCTCTCTCTTTCAGACGTTTTACTGTTCTAGCCTTATCTTTGGGGAAATATTTTCTTACTTTCATTCACTATAAATAGAAACAACAGGACAGCCGACAGTAAAAACAACAAAAACTTTCCCTGTCAGTGCTTTGTAAAGGGGGCCCGACCGCTGTGGCCCTTTGTACAAATACAAAAAGGCATGTTTCACAGACTCCTGGGCTGCCATGGAAAAAGGACAACTATATGTGTGTGTAATATGTTTTTTAATTATATATATATATATATATATATATATATATATATATATATATATATAAAAATAAAAAAAGAAAGAAAAAAGGAACCAAGGATCTCTGATTGCTTTCAGATCCATGTAGAGAACAAAGATGGAAGTGAAACAAACTGGCCTGTGATGAAGAGGCGAGTGTTTTTTTTTGTTTGTTTTTGACAGTAATGACATTTTGGTCTTGTATTTGGTTGATAATGACAACAGCTACAGAGCATCAGAAAAAAAAAAAAAAAACACATATCAGGTTTCCTCCAGTTCACTGGACTAATGGTCTGTGTCGCTTTTTCTGCTCCAAAGAACCAATTGTTCCTCTGTATTAGCGCTGAAAAATGTCTGAGGAGATGAACTGACCAACAGCTCTCATCATATATTACTATGGGATTGTGGTTTAGCATTAAATGCCTTTTTTTCTTTTTAAATGAATCAAATAAAGTTCTCAGACTTTGAGAGACACACTGGTCTTTGTCTTGTGCACCTTCAGACTGGACCAAGAAAGAAAAGTCTTTGCTTCATACCAGGTAATCTGGATTTTTAACATTTCAAAGCATGTGTGAGGAGCGGGTAACGACAAGCCACAGGCCGAAATGTCCTCTAAGGTTTAAACTCTGTCTGGATCAATATATCACAAATCTTTTTCCACTCTGAATGTCAGAGGACGATACATCACCTGTCAAATCGCTTATAGGTGAAAAAAAACAAATAAACAAAAACAAACCAAACAAGTGTCTCTGTAGATTAAATTTTAAAAAAAAAAAGGAAAGAAAAAAAGGAAAAAAAAAACCCTGAAATCTTCTCTGTACAACCACTGCTTTACATCTGAGAATCACCACAGCTTGGTGTGACACCTCTGACCCTCAAGAGACGATGGGAAGGGGGGGGCGTGAGGGTGCAGAACGAGGGGACAACGGTCCTGGAGCCTGCAGTGCAGAGATAGACATTTATGGAGCCAGATCCCTTTAGGGCGGGACGTGAAACTCGAAGGGGTGGAGATGGGACCGGCGCCCACAGAGCCAAGCAGTCCACCCCCCAACTATGTGTTGGGTGCGTGACTCAGGCTCTGAGGGTGGAGCTGCTGCCGCTTCTGCTGCTCCTGCACGGCGAGCTGTTGGCACTGGTCCGACGTTGACAGCTTGTTAATTAATGGAGACACGCAGTTCGCTGGAATGATGAGTCCTGGGAAAGAAATGCAGGGTTTGAAAAAAAAAAAACAAAAACAAAAACAAAAAACTATTAGCTTGCACGCAGCCTGCAACACCAATGATGTTAAAATCAAATAGTAAATATGAAAAGGACCATTTCAAGATTTCAGGAAATACTCCTGAGTTAGAGGAGAAGACTGATAGTACTCTGTGCAGTAAATATGAAGCTGGCAATCCCACATTCATCGCTGCCCTGGGCCAAGACATATCCTGACTGACAACACCCTGTAATACCAGAACTTGTTTTTCAGTGTTTGTACGGATTCAAACACACACCAGATATAACGTTGTAGTATATGAGCTTCTGAGGCAAAAGGGGTTTTGTTAGTTTTGGTCAGAGGCAAGAAAACTGTCTCCCGTCTTTCTACTGAGCTAAGCTAAACGGCTGCAGCTTCGTATTTCGTCGTTACAAGAGTTGTGTTGCCGCTTAGTTCTAAAATGTTGAGCCACTGGAGTTTAGGCTGCCTCATCAGCGAGGAAGGCAGGACCCAAGCAATATGGTCTAAAAATATAAGGCCACTCTACAATATATGACAGCAACATGAAGTCCATCTCAGTGTAGGGTTATTAATAGAGGCAGGAAACCAACTGCGATATGAAAACGATTGAGGTTTTCCATGATTGATTCCTCTAAAAAGGCAGGATCACAACCTAGGAATTACGCGGAAAAAGAAAACGGAGGAACCGCAGCTTGGGGGGGGGGGTAGACTGAATCCCCCCATGGCTGCGCTGAGACCGACTTCCTCCGGGCACATGAAAAACCTAGGAGACCAAAAACAACTCGACAGTCAAGACTCGGCCAAGTTTAGAGGGAGGCTCAACACCAGTGTCTACAGGTCTCACAAAGTTTAAGTGTAAAAACCACACAATGTCATCACACAACTTAGTACCTGTTTAACAATCATAATAGCAAAAGTAATAAAGTATGATCATAAACCAGGATGATGGCCTAGAATTATTGTAATCGTTATATTATTTACCATTATTCAGCCACTTTTTTTCCACTAAAAACAAAAATACATTCTATAGCATTTATTAAAACAAAACAGAAAACTGATGGATTAACTGATCAAAAAGGATTCATTCATTTAGGTTTTTGCTCAATAAGAGACGAGCATCTCAACTACAGCGACTTTAACTATAGTGCCTCCTGCAGCACTATCCGCTGTCACAACAGTCCCACTGTCAGGAAGGCAGAATTTAACGTTTAAGACTTTATAAGACTTATATAAACCCTGAACATGTTGCTGAGAATAGGGAGTAATGGGGGGGGGGGGGGGGGCTTGTGGCCTTGTTTCCAACAGGGGGACAAAAGAGGACAGTGTAGCAATGTCAACTTTCTCATCCAACTTTCTGGGAAAAAGATGCTCATTTGCTTTCCCTAATTGTGAAACTGATCCTTTAACAGCCGCCGTCTTCCCGCTTACCAACTATCCTCTGCCCATCTTCTGTTCGGAGGCGGACGATCTGCACCTTCACGTTGGTTCCACTGACTGGGGTCAGAACCTCCTCTAGCTCGTTCCACACGCTGAGCACCGAGCCGCACAGAACGTAGTACGTTCTACACCGCAGACCCACCTCACACTGTAGACCCACCGACGCCTTCTTACAGTTGCCCCGCCTGTGGGCAGAATAACACGGCGACTGAGATTTACAGCCAAGGAAAGGACGGAGGCAAAAACGGCTAAGTTTAGTGATCTGTACAACCCTGAGGCGTGAATATTAGCAGTAAAAGTGGCTTCTAAAAGAATGAAAGGCTGACAATATATTAATAGTTTTATCATTATCATCAACTAATCACATGGAGAGAGCAAAAACAAACGGTGTTAGTCTGACTCTCAATGCTTTAGACTTCTATGCTTTTTTTTAAACCTCTCAGCCCAAAGCCTTATAGTTCTTACTGAAGATGTAATTATTTATTTATTTATTTTAAAAGGGCCACAAATATATAGTTTCATTTTCTAAAAGGCTAGACAGTTTTCTAAATACAACTGAGGGGCAGTAGTCTGGCTCACTGATGTGTTTTTAATTATTTGTGGACTACAGTGAAGCTCTCTGTCTCAGAGGAGTAAGAGATATCGGGCATTCATTGCTGGTTTTGGTCTCTTGAGATCTTCTGACAGGAAGAAAAACTATCTATCACAAGAGTTATCTTTTAATATAAAGTGCACATACCAATATGCATGAGAGCAGATTTTTGCGGACAACATGTACTGGTCTGTCCAATGCTGCTTGGCGTCTTCTGACAAGACCTAATGGAGCCGGGAGGAAAAAAAGAAAAAAGAAGTCATGATCCACCACATAAAGCTGTCCATGTTCTTTTCATAGCAGTTTTGGTTAAAAGGACGTGATCACCTTTTTAAACTTCTTCTTGATGTCTGCGTACGTCTCCAGTTTGAGCTGCCTGCCAGTGTTGGGCCTGTAGACCAGGAACAGCCGCTTCTTGGTGTTCACTTCTTTAACCAGTATGGCCGTTTTCTTGTTGTTCCTCATCTGAAAATGAAACACACATCACTCTTGAAGGGAAAAAAAAAAAAAAGGAGGCTGCTCCACTGATTTTACATGCGAGGACTCAGTGTAATAGTCCTGGTTGTTAGTGCTCAGAATGTGAAAACAGTTGTGTAATGACCTCTTTGGCTCCGAGGAAGAGAAGTCATGATTGAGAAAATATGATTTTTCAGCTTGGGCTTCAAAAAAATTCTATATCAGAAACTCTGTATTGCAAGCTGGGGACATCAAATCTAAATGATGGGCCTCTACTGGTCAGGTAGCATTTTAAAAAAAAGAAAAAGAAAAAGATGCTACTGCATTGCATTTTGGGAAAATTGGAGCAAGAATTTTAGGGACTTAAAGTCAAAAAGTGTCAGGATGTGCTGCATCACAGTCGGTCTCCATTTTTTAAATCTGCCCCCCCCCAACTTCATCAAAGTGCAATATAAAAATGTTCCTATTTCCCTTTAAAATGACATGGATCACATTAGCTGCTGTGTGGAGTAGAACCGCTACAATCAAATGACATAAACCTGAGATGTGCGTATGCTGAACACAAACTGGATCAGGGAGAGTTTTGCTCTTTGAGGTGCATCGTCTCTGGTTTGTTGATTTGGTTCTGCACCATCGCAGATAACCAGCTTGTTCTCTGACCTCTGGTTTATAAACCATTCTCGGCCGAGTTATTAAATCACTGAGTGCTAGCAGTGCTCCTGTCCCGTAACACGCTGTCCTCCGTCTAAGGTCTAATGGGCTCTCTGTTTGTAGCAGGATGAGCTCGACATACTTTGTGCCACTGATACAGAGAAGCACGATGCACATTATGCTACTATTAGAGCTGAAACAATTAACTGATTAGTTGATTGACAGAAAATTAATTTGCAGCTGTTTTCGTAATACAATAAGTCACCCCCCTCAAGAAAAATGCCATATATTCATTGGTTCCAGCTCCTCAGTTGTGAAGATTTTCTTCTCATTTGCATTAAAGTAAATTTCTTTGGGTACCAACTTTTTTTCATATCAGGTATTTTGACTTGTCATAGCAGGAAAAGCACAGTTGTGAGAGAAGATTAAGAAAACAAAAAAACAAACACAATGAGGTGAGCTGGTTCCAGGGTCCTGCTGCTATGAATGCTGGCTCACTGGAACACTTTGATGGAACTGAGGCACCATTAACAAAATTACTTTCACCTTCGCGTTTCCTCCTAATACAAGTCTGCAGCTGAAAGGGTTTATTGGTCCATCTGAAAATATCACCTGGTGCTTTTGGAAATTGTGACAGGCAACTTTCACCATTTTCTGACATTTCGTGAAAATTATCACCACATTAATCTCTAATAGTGGCAGCCCTAGATTCTATCAAAAACAATCTCAATTTACAAATGTCAAATCCTCCAACGCAAAAAACATCGCCAGACTTTCCATACCTGTACATAGAAACCATCATCTGGTCCATTCTGATCGGCCCAAGCATGTGTGGCATCTTCCCAGGACATCCCCCTCTCCACACTCACCTGTGAAGAGACACACACAGGTGCAGAGTTGGGTTAAGTCACTGCGATCTCCCCATATTCTAAAAAGGGCATAGAAATAACCATGAACTTACTGTGAAGAGTTCCACGTGTCCCGATGTGGTGTAGCCCGGTGTGAGGAATTTCCTGCAGTTGACCTTCTTCACCTTCTCGTCGCCGGAGCCCAGATCTAATACACAACAGGTGGAGATGAGTTCAATACCTTTCGAAATACAGCCCTGAAATACGCCCTTCAAAGTAGACAAGAGTGATACACAACCGATTTTCACACAGACCACTTTAAATTATTCAACACTGTAAAAACAAGCCTTCTGTCCCAGTTTTACTCCTGTATTTGTGATAACGGTTTGATGATCAAATGAGGTATGAGGACACCGTCGTACCCAGAATGCCCATGTCGTATCTGCCGTTCTTCTTGGCTTCCTGGATGACGGCCGCCAGGGTGTCAGAGAAGTACTGGAAGAGGGCGTTCTGCTGCTGGACCTCCATGCCCAGAATACGGTTCAGGAACTTCCCTATGTTGTTGTAGTCTTTTGCAAAAACAAAGTACGCCCATTAGATTCGAACATTTCAGCATCACTGTGCATGCGTTGCAAATTTAATTCAACAGTGGGTAGAGCTGTAATGTCATCTCATGTTGTCATTTAAAAATTCACCTTTGTCCAGTGACAGAGTACCAGATCTATCCTCCACATTTATGAGGCCCACACCTATTAATCCACTTTGAATTTCTGAGGGAGAAAAACACTGTTATTACTCAGAGACACAGACGAGAAAAACACTGACTTTTTATTTAAAAATACAAACAAAAAATCAATATCATACACAATAATTACAGGAAATTACAAGGCAAACTAGTCGCACAGCAAACAAAATGGATCGGTTGAAAGTCAGACTAAAAAGGACAGATTCCCTGCTTTGTTTGGAGGAGAATGAGTCATACCTTTGAAGAAGTCTCCTTTAAACTCAGAGGGCGGAGACACTAATGGGGCGTCGAGCTTTACGATTGATTTCATCACAATTTCCAGAGCATTTCTGCCGTACTGTGGCAGGAGAAGAAACAAGTGAGGCACTGGCAGATGAAGAAAGACAGTAAAAGCCTCTCTCAGACAAAATACCAGACGTACTTTGTTGTCAAAATTAAACCTGCTGAGATCCCGTGTTTCTGTTGCTCTTCGGTCTCCGTGAGTGAGAGCACCCTGTTAGAAACAAAGACCACAAATGGAGTTGGTGTGTTGTATAAATGATGAATGACGACGAGAATAACTTCACACCGCAATGCAATGAGGCATAATTAAAAATTCAGCGGGGCCTTACCAGGCTTTCCAGTCTTTTGGCAACAATGGATGCGAATCTCTGCTCTCCTGCGAGCTCCGATATGAGGAAGACATATTCCGGAGCCGTGACCTGGTTTGATCTGTGGGTTCTCCCTGTGTATGAACAACAAACGACAGGAGCAGAGTTTTGGTGCATATCCAATCAAGTCCTAATCACTTCATACCTAATCACATGGAAATAGCGCAGAGGACCGTGTTGGTTGACATCTACTGACCAAACTGCTGTATGGCTCTGTCTGCGCTCCACGGCAGCTCTAGTGTCATGTGGACCCTCCGCCGCTGGTTCTTCACCCGGCGATCAGCCTGCAGGGAGATACCTGAGCTGGCAGCTTCTGAGATGATGGCTATGTTCTGGTTGGAAAGACACACAACTAATATCAGCAGCTGTTTTTTTTATTTTTTTTTCCCTTCCTTCATTTGCCACTAGTTTCAGATCCCTCAGTATGACAAAGACACGGTGACAGTACAGAGACTGAGCTCAGGTTTAACAGAGCCGGTCAAGCTTATTAGTGCTTTCACACTTAATCTGTTTGGTGCAGCTCAAATTAATTCTGATGCCTTTGCCTGTTGGTTCGGTTCCTTCGGGCTGTTGTTGAGCATTGAACCAGTGTGGACTTGACCACCGGGACAAGACGGCCTGAAAAAGGTGGTTCTCAGCCCACTTCCAGTCAGGATCAGATGTGATTGGTTTGTTGTGTCAAAGCAAAAAGAACCAACCCCATTATTTTGTGTTTGTGTCTGTGCAATTTTAGCACAGATTCAAGAATTGAATCACTAATAAAATCCATCTGCTGACTATGAACTGTCAAGAAAGTGATCTTATGTATTTATTTGTAATTTGCTAGTATGGTAGCACATGTGGGAGTCACCACGTGAGCGTGAGAATTTTCCATGATTAATCAGAGATCAAGAGGGAGCTAGAGCAGATGTGGAACTGCCACTGTGCTCGGGGTGGGACACACGCTTTACCCATTAAAAAGTAAATGAAATGTAGCGACCTAACACCAACTACCCCCTGTAATATTACCATACAAGTTGCCTCTTTAATTCCGTTCGTAAATGTTCATGTCCTGAGATTGAGCTGGAGGCTGAATAAACGACATTCACGCTCATTTATTTCATGTTGAAACGAGAAAACAAACATGTCAAGTCCAGTAAGGTGCAGCAGGACTTGAAGTACATTTAGCACTGATGTAAGACGGCATCCTCAAAACTGTTCAAAAAATAAATAACCTGTCACTCCAGATTACTTTCACTCCCTTGGTCCAGATCAAATGACCCAAACCACAGGTGTGAGAGTGAACCCGAGACTACAAGTCTTGATCCTGGTTAAGTAATTAGGGCACCGAACATCTTATAACTACTGAGTTACACGTTTAGTAAAAACCCATTTCCTTCACCTTCTCTCCGTCCATGAACCTCTGCTTCTCTGTGAGATTGAGTATCTCCACGGGGACATCGAGCTCCGAGCGGGACTCATAGCTGATGCGGCCGTCGTCGCTACTGACCACGCGGCCTTTACGGCCAGTCATCTGCAGCGCGGAGGAAGTAAGGAGTTGAATCAGTTAAACCAAATACTGATTCAGCTTAAAAGAAATGGAATTACCCCAGACTACACAGAAGCCAACCACAGATATTTATACCTCAGCCACATTTTCAGGTCCACCCAGTTCATCTATGAGCTCGTCCAGGGTGTTGGGAGGTAGATCCTCTGCAAGCTTCTCCAGTTTTTCCAGCAGATCTTTCTTCATTTTCTGGGCATGTTCCACTGCGTCCTGACTTGTTAGGCAGGTATCCTGACTCTCTGCCTTGACTTATGAATGAGCAGAGACATACCATTCATTAGCTCTAAACAAACTATATCGGAGTGCTGTGATTCGGCTTTGCCGTGCGGTGTCGTGCTCACCTGTGGGAGGGGCGCTGGGGGGGTTAATGGGGGCAGTGAAAGCAGGTCTGGTGGAGCCCAGCCCAGAAGCTAACAAGGCACTTTGAATGGAGTCTGGATCAATACTCTTCCTTCTCTTTTTCTTCTTCTTTTCTTTCCTTTTCTTTGGTTCCTTTCTGATGAGCCACGGATCTAAATAAAGGGCAGCAATTCCTATAAGCACTGAACTAGCTATAAAACACCATTCAACTTCAACAACCTCTCGGAGCCTCACCATCCTCGTCGTCGTCGTCAGACTCGTCTCTGAAGGGGTTAAAGTCATCGTCCTCATCTGCCGAGCTGACGGATTTGAAGCTGTCGTCGCTGTCGACATCTTTGCCGGACTCCCTGTCCGAGTCCTCCGACTGGCTCTCCTCCGAGCTCGTACCCGACAGACCACCATGCATGCGAGGTTTTTTTTTCTGCTGCTTTTTGACATCCGAACCTGGTGAGATTATCAGAGAATGATGATGTTTAAAAAAAAACAACAAAAAAAAAAAAACAACAAAAAAAACAAAACCATTTTGGGGATTAGAGGCTCCATGTTGCTGCCTGACATTAGCTTTTAATTTTCACTACCTTTTCTTTTCTTGCCCTTCTGTTCGGTCTCTGCAGCAGTTTCACTGGGAGAGGGGGTCTTCTTAGCCGAGAGATCGATGCCCAGCAGGCTGTAAAGCTTCTGTCTGTCTGGAGCTGGAAAGTGCTTCTCAATCAGGGACTGGAGCACACCTCTGCAACCCAACAACAACAGCAGCAATGTTTCTATTAAAGCGATGCTCTTATTTAATCCTGATTAAATTGTGTGTGATGAATCATCCGCC
Organism: Istiophorus platypterus; assembly: GCA_016859345.1. Classification (NCBI taxonomy): domain Eukaryota; kingdom Metazoa; phylum Chordata; class Actinopteri; order Istiophoriformes; family Istiophoridae; genus Istiophorus; species Istiophorus platypterus. Next base: position 2,612,256 of record CM029128.1, on the reverse strand, counting down.
ACCGTACTTTGCAGTCGACACGAAGTCATTGAGCTCTCCTCCTCCCTCTTCCAAGGCCTCCAGCGTTCTGGCTTCACCAGTGGACTGGAGACCAATCACCACACACTGCAAACGAAAAAGCCAGTCAGTGTTATTTGGAAGATACCGTTGACGACGCTGTTGTACTGAGAAACTTCAAGTTATTATTTTACTGTAAATTGTCAAATGGTTGTCGGGGCCTTTTTCACCATAATAGGCAGAGAATCAGCTCTTCTGCTCTCACATAAAGGCTATCTCCATTCAACAATTAATTCTAGTCTCTTTCATTAATATTTTTCCTGGTTGATGTTAAGTTGCCCAGAATGCCACTCACCGCTTCCAACACTTTTCTTTCACATTAAAACTATTCCAGACTTTCCGTTATTATTAGACTCCTAATGTGAAGAATCTACAGAAGCGTCACGTTTCACCGACAGCTCGGCAGCAGGTGGCGACGTGTGACACGGCTGCTGCTGGTCTGATTCACCTGGTGCTGTGGAAATAGGCGTTATGCTGAATTTAGCATGTGAGCCGCTTCTGTTGGCTACAGGTAATTCTACCCCCCCCCCCATTTTCTTTTGCTTTCTTCTTCTTCTTCTCTTTTTAAAGATCTGGCCAATGAAATTCTTTAGTTACATTGATGATAATTTACAGTACGTGTATAACATTAAAAATGGAAGCACAACATGAAGAGTGATGCATTGAGGAGCTTTTCTCTAGGGGAGCATTGTGCATGTGGGTGACACAAAAGGTACAGGTTTTGTCAGAACTGGGGATTAATGAATATATTTGTACTTCAAATGCTGGGTTTCCCATATATTATTTCTAATTAAAATTTGAATCCTGTCTCTCACACGTTAAATTTTTTACTTATAAAAGTCCTGCCCTTCTCTTCCTGTGGACAGTTTGTCACATGCAATGGCGCAGACTTGATATTTCTTGATACAGCTTAGAGGGAAACGGGCGTTTGTTTTGTGGTGGTGATTCTCTCCACTAATGCAAACGGAGGGGGATTTTTTTTTTTTTTTTAAATCTAAATGAACTTTCAAATCTCAAGTCTCACCTTTCCGTTCTGGACCTCCTCTCTGGCCAGCTGGACCACACGACGGACTTTGGATGCAATGCAGAGATACTTGAAGAAGCGCTGGTGAGCGGACCAGAACTGGCCCCACATGGACTTCTTCATGCGCTGTTCCGCTTCCATCAGATTTGCGGCTTGCTGGAACTTCTCACGTGCACTGACCCACTGGGAAACGCAGGAGAGCATAATGAAATCAATTTTACTGAATGCAAGGACAAATATAGTGCTTAAAATATTTTGTACGAGCATATTTGTATTTGCTTACCAGCCTCACAGATTTGTTGTACATGTTAATGTACTGCTGATTCAGGGGAACCTCCTCGATCTTGAAAGTCACACCTGTAAAACTCAGCTGTCTTGCGATATACATCCCCCTCAGTTTCATGTCCATAGCCACTATCTCCATGGCACCAACACCTCTGCAGTTGAGGAAAAATGTAAAAAAAAGACATCAATAAGAGACCAGAAACAGATTTTCCACTCACCACCTTTCAAGCCTTAAAAAAAAAAAAAAAAAATTAAAAAAATATTACCTGCGCTCAACAGCTTGGATAAAATTGCCAAATTCTCTGAAGGGCGTTTTGTGCCCCCAGATGCCGAGCCGGTTCATGTAGGCCATGTTCCGTGGTTCAGAGGCACCTGGATAGGCAAAAAAGGAAAAAAAAAAAGAAAAGATAGAAAAACACAGCATTTTCAGGATTTACGTGTTCACACAGCTTCACCTGCCTCACCCCAGTTTCATGGCAAAGAGCAGATTTCACTTAGCTACATCCACCAACCTGTAGCACTCGCATACACGACCCGAGCCTTGGGGAGCTTGTTCTGCAGTTCCAGCACAGCAAGACCAGTTTTGGTGGGTTTGGAGGATCCGATCGGACACACGTTTTTGGCTTTGTGACACTCATCATAGACAATCTAGTAGATAACTGGTTAAGGAATGTTGTTCGCATTTCCGAAGAGAAGAGGGTATATATTGATCTTATCTAAATTACCAATACATAATTTGAATCACTTCTGCATGTATAAAGAGAAAAATAATTAAATGATCAATATTTAATGAGCAACACCTATTTCAGTAACTGACGGTGCCTTCAAGAAGCTTCTCTGAAAGGATACGACTCCGTCATAGTCCTCCCCACACCAGTGGAGGAGCTGTTCAAACCTGGTCTTGTATTTTCCTCCTGATTGGCTCTCTCCTATCAGGGAGGAGTAGGTGGCGAAGATCACACCTTTCTTAACGCTCCCGTTGTGTTTTGAGGAGATTTTGCCATATTTGAACTGAAAACATAAAAGCGTAGTAGAGTCACACTTCTGCATCAACCAGCCATTGAACACTTCTCGCTTTTCTCATCCATGCGTCGTAACATATCTTACCTTGTTCAGCGAATGGACCTGAATGTTTTTGGCTCCGATGTCCCTTAAATCCCGCTCAGCATCATACTTCAGGTCATTAGACACACTAAACCTGAACAAAAGACGTGAATGAATGGAAAAAAAAAAGATTTTATATATATGAAAAATTAGGTAATTATGTTGGCAAAACATTTATTTGAAATGCAAAAATTTGTAATCCGCTGTGTCGAATATGACGCATATTTACCAAAGTGATCTCTTCCGGCCCAAAAGATAATTCTCATAGATGATCCCTGCTATGGTCCGGCCTTTCCCCACACCAGCGCCGTCGCCGATCAGATAGGCAGCTCTATCACCACTGGGGAGAAATGTCTCGTGTTGCTGTGGCGCACAGAGAAAAAGAGAAACCCACCAAGTAGTTTAGTCACAATGTTAATTTGGGCACCTGATTTTGCTTTAGCCTTAGTTGTGGCAAAAATGTACAATAGATTAGCTTTGGTCACATTGTTTTTGTTTTGTCGGAAACTAGACTAAAACTAACCGTTTTTTAAATAATTCATTGTATTTACGTGGTGCTTTTCATGATCTCAATGTTTTATATGACAAACTAAATAAGTATAAACAAACCTAGAAAAGTAATGATACAAGAGTAGGACATAAAATATAAAAAAAAAAGTTTTAAAAAGGTGACTGGAGAAAACTGAGTTTTGAGTAACTACTTATAAGAACAGAAAAGTCACAGATCCTGCTTTCAGTGCAACAGGTAAAGAAATAAATGAACTTCTGAATGTGGATGTGATGTGATTCTGCAGGTGCCGGTTATTAAACAATACTTAACATTATAATAGAAAGTTATTAATTTTCCCCATTCGTCGGCCACTTACATAGTTGCTTCCTTTTTAGGAAAAAAAAAAACTTGTCAGTATTTTTCCTCCGGAGTAATCAACACTGCTTACCTGAGCTGCATAAGTGATGGCTTCCAGCTGCAGGGCCGACAGGCAGCCCCGGTCGATGACCTCTTCCGGGATGGACAGTCTATACCACACTTCGGGGGGGCTGACGCTGGACAGGGAACTGGTCTCCACCACAGGATCCGGATGCCGGAGGCCAATCTTCACTATGTGGAAAAATGGACCGGTCAGCGGGTCGACCCACAGACAACAAAGAGGATGTATTTTGTTGGACTGATGGTTTAAATGTACCTAGTGCTTCCCTACCCTGGCACTTTTAATTCTGAAAATGCTGGCTTTGTTTCAGCTAAGCTCATGATTGAGCTGGATATATTTCCTCATCGAATAGAGATGTGGCTTCATGACATTAGGAAACAAACCATTCTCCACTACGATGCCGTGTTTCTAAACTTAAAAAAAAGAAAAAAGTGTACTTCGCTAACAACAAATCCACCTACATTTCATGGGCATGTACTCCGCATAAGTCTCTGCATGACCCAGCTCATCTTCCTCTTCCTCCTCAGGCTCATCCTCCTCCTTCATCCCCGGGGGTTTCTGCAAAAAGAGATGGATGTAAAGAGACAATAAGTTCTCACAATTATTCGTCTGCTTTTGAGCTTTCCCTAATTCTAAATGCTCTAAATGTGTTTGTAAATTACTCTTAAAACTCACCATAGAATGTGAAAAGTTTTGCACTTTAATGTCATCACTGATCCAGATCCTGGCAGGATCTTTACCCATTACTTCCTTCTTAATCCCATTGTTAATTTCCCCTGAAACACCGACAGAGACAACAGCCGTTAGTGACACAGTGAAGGAAACCCAAGTATCGACAAATGTTAATTTCAAAAATATCCCAGTTTTGATGCAAGTGCTGAATATAAGGTTGATAATTCATTCCATTTGTTTGATTAACAATGTAGACCAAACGTGGATGAGAGACAGGGTGGGGGCGAGGGAGAAACCCATTAAATTTTGGGGCAGATCCAGACCACTTACCATGAATTTTAAATTTTTTTCCCTCCCAGCCTACGTGGACGTCTGTGCTCTACCAAACACCTTTTCTAGTCTATTTATACCGCGGAATGACCTTCCCAATAAACTTGGCCGTACAAAACCAGTACCTTCTTTTAAATGGCTTCTGAAAACATTTTAAATCAAAAAGCCTCTTTTAAAAAAACAGCCTTCCATCTTCAAATGGCTTTCGATAATGTATTTTTACTGCAAGTCTTTCCTATAACCTTATTCAAGTATATCTGTGCATGCAGGCTCCTTTATGTGCAGCATAACACTTTGTGATCTCTGGTTTTGGTAAGTGCTTTATAAATGCTCTATTATTTTTTTTATTATCATTCGTAGAAGGTTTTTAGTCTTTTTTCAGTGTCTATCATTGACGCTTAAACAGAGAAACTTGTTTATTTCTGTCCGCTACTAATTATGAAATCATCAAGTAACTCTGTAAAATTGTAAAGAGACACCTGGGGGGCTGAAATCACTGAGAATTATTAATCAACTCTGAAGCTTTTATCTCATTATTTTGGCTCTCTGGACCTCATAAGAACTCGAAGATTCTAATAACTTCTTTAGTGTCTTATAGGACTCTGTAGATGGGGATGATTAAAACCATACATCACGACAACAATCTATTTGCACATTCAAATAACCTACTTGTACCTGTGGCTGTGGCTGTGGCCACTGGCGTTGCAATGTCGGGTGGAGGCTTCAGCTTCATCAACTCCATCAGACTGTTGCCCTTCAGGCCGGTGCTCTTCACATGGCCCGTCCTAAGAAGGTCTTTCAGCTGAATCTGCTGAGAAAATACAATGTACAATCGTAACCCAGAGAGGAGCCTTTCGCTGTGATGCCCTGTCCCCTGTACTGAACGTGCATTCCACAAACGTACCTGATCTCTGTTAGAAGGCACTACTGTGGACGCCGAAGGAGGAACGGCTGTGGAGGAGGGGGTGGAGGAACCTCGCAGGGCTGAGTTAGCAACATGAACCACCTTGGTGACGGTTATGGTGTGTTTGATGGGGTTCGTGACCGACTGTTTGGTCACGACGGCTCCTAGCGGCGGCAACTGATTCAGCTGATTTAAGACAAACGTGGTGGTTGATGGCTGAGGTTTGTGCTGTCGGAGATATTGGACAGAGTTGGTTAAAATAGCATTGTTTCTTTGATTGATAATTAAGCCAACACGACATCCTGTAATCTCACCCTGATAGTAACTATTGGGACTGGAGCTGGAGGCTCGGTTCGAACAGCTTCCACCGTCTCTGTCCCCACACCAACGTCCAGGGCACTGATGGAGATAGACTGGAGAAGGACCAGAAACCAGAATGTTAGGTTATAAAATATTAATAAAGTCACTTCTTCTCCTCGATAACAAAAAATAAAGATAGTCTTACTTGCTGGGTTGTAGAGGGCTGTGCAACATCCTGAGAATCAACATCAAATAGGCCAATATCATTTGGGCAAATGCCGCTCTCACTTAGGGCAGCAAGAAGTAAATCCTGTCCAGGATCCATCTGCAAAACAAATGTATGAAACTTTTTAACACCTTTCATGTGGAGTGCTGACAAAATTTGCTCAAAAGAAGCCTTTCAAAAATTTACTAATTAAAAAATAAAATGTATCTGTAAATTTTTAATAATTGTTAAGACTTTTTTCAAGCAAAAAAGAAGACTTTTTGGTTACGGACTCTTAAATGTGAAGACTTTCGGTCTAGTTTGTCTAGTATGAAAGAAAATCGCATCTCTCTCATAACAAGGATTTTGAAGACCGTATATTTGATTTTAGGAGAATGTGATATGCATATTTTAACCATTTTCTGACCCTGTAAAGACCCAACATTGTATCAATTAACATAATGTTCTGCATATTAATTGGTAATGAAAAATATTGCAACATGGCACAGAGGAACACAAAAAATTCCAGTAATTTGTTATGCTGCACACTAAACAACTGGGCAAATGTTTTGAAATACAAGAAATTATAATAATTTTAAAAAAGGTCCTGTCAACTCTGGCACCCAATATGCGTGAAATCATGACATAACCCACTGCTTGCCAATTAATAGACTGACAGAAAAACAACCAATGACTTATGATAACCAATTTATCAAATTAAATAATTGTGTTAAAAGTATGATGGTTCCAGTCTCTCAAATTTGAGAATTCACTACTTTTGTTGTTAGTAGCAGCCCTAAATTCAAAACATTTACAGAAGACATGAGCTAAAAGATGGAACTTTGCTTACAAAGAAAAATCAACAGTTAGATGTAACCAAAAAAATTCATAAATGTATGAATGCATTAGCAAAAAATCACAAGTGGTATTGATACAGCTGGAACAATTCGTCAATCAACAGAAGATGAAATAGCAACTCTTCTGATAACCGAATAATCGTTTCAGTCAACTTTAAACAAACAAAAAAAAAAAATCCCAAAAAGCTGCCGGTCCTGCTGTATTGAATGTGAGAAAAATATGGTTTTTTCCTTTGTTGCACTTAACTGTAAAATGACTATTTTTAAGTTTCAGACTATTATTTGTACAGAACAAGACATTAAAAAACGGTCGACTTTGTGGGTGGGAAATTGCAGCGGGCATTTTTCTTGCATTTTAGCAAAAAAAAAAAAAAAACAATTGAGAGGAAAAAATGATCAGTCAAATGCTGATGAAAGTAATGTCAGTTGCAGCCCTGGATATTAGGACAGGCATGTAAAGCACGCGTGTGGGCTCAAACAAGCAATGACAGGTGAATTCAAACCCCAGTTTCACAATAAATTACTTTTAAGAAGCACCAGCAATTCTTTTTACATGTAATATTAAACGACAAACTCACATGCCATATCTTAATCTAATCTAAGATAAATACAGAGCATGTATTTTTAAATGCTCGCCTCACCACCTCCGCACACAGCGCAAAAAAAGTAAAAACGAAACTTAAAAAACGTGGACACCGACATAAAACAGCCGACTCTAAAAAAGAGGCAACACGGGAGAACCAACGTTATCCGTTCACACACACACCAGATCTGGGTCCGGTTCCCGATCCGGTGCGACCAAAAACAAGACACGTGTTTGCGGTGCCCTTCTCTCAACTTCCTGATCCCTCTGATCCGCCGCAGCCTCCACCGGGCTCCGCGATAACCTCGTCGGGTTAATAATTACACAACAAACGGGATCCGACCCGGCGCTGTGTCGCCGTAGCCAACATTTACAATGTAAACCAGTTGATTCGGTTTGTGGCTCGGGGGGTTTATTATTATTTTTTGCGGCGGCTAGCCACCGACTGGCACGGTGTCATAGCAGCTTATAACTGGCCTGCTTTTAGCCCACGGTGACACAGCTTAGCAGTGCCGTTAGCTCAAAGACACTTTCACATTCACTCTTCTTTATTTTTTAACTTAAGGGGCGACGCAGTCAAACCAGTCGTGCACAGACCCACATAAAGGGGGTTTAATCGAAAGCGTTGTGCAGCCACAGCTCCCAGAAAGATCACACAGGCGTTGTAAATGTCACAAATGTCAGTCCCGTTTCCTAACCCGCCGTAGCCGCCTCACACATGGTGACATTCCGCCTTTACTTCCTGATGGTTCTAACTTTATCTCTAACGCCGTCGGCCGTTAACGGGGGTTTTCGTTAACGGGTTTAACACCGAGCTGTGTCTTTTTAACCCGGGCAGCTAAGTCACGTTGCTACCGCCGCCGCCGCCGCCTGTAAACCGAACTCACGGTAACCGTCGGCGAGCGTGTGGCCACGGAGCTCGCCCCCCGGTCACGGAAACAACCGCGGCGGGGGTCGCCGCGTCCTCCCCGCGGCCCGTCTCACGGCAGCCGCGGGGGGCTACGGGCGGCGACCCCCGCGGCGGCTGTTGCTCTCTCGCAGTGTCATCGTTGTCGCTAGCTAACGTTAGCAAAACAGGGGGGGTTTACGACGCTGCCGTTACCGCCTCGAAAAAGCGAAAATAACCTGCGTATAACGCGTCCCCCGGGGAACGGGACGCCACCTGAGGTCTTTGATTTCAGCGACGGATGCGTTCGGCGGGGGTTAAACGAGCGGTTGCCCCCGCGGAGGTGAGGTTACCTGGCGCTCGGTCGGGTGGTCGCTCGGTCGGCGGGTTGTTGTCCTCTCCGCTCCGCCGCGCTCACGCCATCTTTTTATCAAACGCTCCGCCGCATGCCGATCACGTGACGTGCGGCCCCGACCGCCGCCGTCTTCCCTCGGCCCGGCTCCGTCGCCCGCGTCGCCGGGAGCGGGTCCCGGAGCGGCCCCGGGTCGCCCCCCGACCGCGGCGGGCCGGTGACGGCGGGGGACGGGGCATGTTTAAACGGTTAACGCAAACGATAAAACATAGCAGAGTCACCGAGCTAGCGCGGCGTCACGTGACCCCGCCGGGGCTCCAGCGGAAGTGACGCGGTCGGGTTCTTCTTCTTCGCCGTCGTCTTCTTCCTCTGCCGCTGCCTCCCGGTGAATAGCCTGACCCCTGCGGCTGGGAGCGGCTGGAGCAGCCGGAGCGGAGGAGGACGACGCTTACCGGGTTTTTGACGTGAAAAGAAATAGAACCCAGCACCTGCGGCAAACAGACGTGGAAAGAAACGGTCTTTATTCAAGTGTTAAACTTAAGTAATTAAAGAGTAATGATTGTAAGACGAGGGAAGTTTATTTAAATGGCACTTTTCAGCAACTGAGGCTTCACGTCAAGCACACGTTGCAAAAGAAACACAAAAGAAAACACATAATGTTAGAAAAATTCAATTAAAAACAAATACAAGAGGAAAAGAAAGAGAATGGAAAAAAGCAACAAAAACAAGAGGTAAAAGAGGTAGAAATTGCAGAATAATAGTCATGGTGCGGTGTGGGAATTAAAACTTCATCTCAGGGGCGAACATGTAAACCTTCAGTCTCGATTTACAAGCACAAGGGCTTTGGCAGACCTGCAGCTTCCTGGGAGTTTGTTCCAGGTCATAACAGGAACGTTTGGGTTAAATAGAATAGAAATAGAACTGACCATCAGTCGAAGATAATAGAGAAAGGGAAAGAGGGTTTTTTTTTAATTCTTTCTGCTTAACATTTTTAATATCACTTAATCATAATGTTAAGTATCAGGTCTCTTATTAAATCCACTAATAGGGTTAGCACATTAAAATGCGGCAGTTTACATAGCTGACTTGGGTACACTACCACTATTATTAAAATTTATATTTGTTATTTGTTACAGTAAATGATGTAGTATATGTGCATGTAAGTTCCCCTGAAAAAAAAGGTACAACAGAATTAGCAACTATTCTCATAACTGAATAATTGTAAGCACTCTAATATTGTATTACATAAGTACTCAATAAATCTTGTAATATATTCTGCATTAAGGTATAACTTTAAACTGATGGATCTCATTTTGAAATTTCTCAGCTTTTCCATGAATACACCTAGCTTTAATAGACATTACTTTCAGTGTGTACAACATTATTCATTATATTATATTATATTATATAAGAGTCCAAATCCCAATTCAATCTTTTATGTAAGAATTCACTGGACGGATAAATTTCATACAAGATATTACTTTTAAAACTCAGCTTTTCTTGCTCTCAGTGGAACTGGTTAAGACAAATAAAATACATTTTTTTAAAAAATATTTCCTTGCTTCTTTGGCTCTGTATTCTCAAATAATATATTTTTCTTCCTCAGCTTTTTAGGATAATATTCTGTCGATAAAACATTTCCCATAAATTTATCAATGAACTGCTTGTAACCTTGATTAAACAATAGGTTCACATTTAGGAGTGTTCAGCAAAAAGAGCAGCGATCAATAACCTTTTTAATGTACATGTTGACATATGAGTGTTGTTTTCGAATAGTCTTCAAAAACAAATGGAGGAGTTAGTTATATTTATATGAAAAATCTTAAGTGTATGAGGATAAAATTCCCTAAAAACTTTGTTTTTTGGGACTGGATCCTCAACCTTAGTTACTATACAGTTAGGTCCATAACTGTTTTACCACAAAGGATTTGAAACGAAGCCGTCCAGATGTGAACGAAGTGTAGACTTTCAGCTTTAATTCAAATTTCACATTATCCGTTTAGGACTAACAGACATTTTTATACATAGTGGTTAATTTTAGGAGGCTCAAAAGTAATTGGGTTACTTGGCCGATCGGTTTCATGGCAAGATGGGGCCCTTTCCCTCATAATTTCATGACAAGTGAAGTAGATAAAAGGCCTGAAGTTCATTCCAAGTGTTGACTTTGCATTTGGTAGCTGCTTGTGTGAACTTTCAGTATTTGTCTCCAAAAAGTTCAACTGTGGCCAAATCAAACAATAGAATCCATTCTCTTTTAATTCAGAGTCAACTACACGTTTTCTATTCAATATGAGTCAACAAGTCATGTGAGTGTTGTTTTTTTCAAGCACTCGAGCAACAGTTGCTTTATGCCCCGTGTCTCCCTTATTAACTGTGCACCCTGGTAAATAGCTTTGGGCCCCTTGCACAAAGATGATTGTGTGTGTGTCTGTGTGTGTGTGTGTGTGTGTGTATGTGTGAGTGAGTGTGTGTGTGTGTGCGTGTGTATATGTGTATGTGTGGGTGTGGGTGTGTGAGTGTGTGGTTGTGTGTGTGGGAGGGCGATAAAGCATACTTGTGTGTGACATTTTATTTTTAAACCTGCAAAATGTAACCGTTAACTGTAGCATAATTTCTGCTGGGCACTGGGATGAGCACCGAGTTCAAATTGCTCAGAGAGTCATTTCGTTCCCTCCGTCGTCCAGGATTCTCCTCCTGGTGAGTTTAAGGAGGGTCCTGAGCAGATTTTCATTAAGGGGTTGCAGAGGCTAAAATAAAACAATATGAAAACTGGGATTTACGTCAACTAGATTCTGATATTTAATAGCAAAATGGCTAACTCTGGACAGATGACTATTTCTGCAAAAGATTACTATGACTTATGTCACTTGGTGGTCAATTACCTAAAAGTGTATTTAATTTTTGTTAAGTTAAGAGTAACATTTAGGTTTATAAAGGTTTATAAAGGGAGGCAAACTGTAAATTTCTTGAAAAGGGTTTCAAAAGGTAATATCTGGTACTTTACAGCCATAAACTGAACCAAATTTCTTCTAGGGACTTTAATAGAAACGGAGCACTAATGTGTCACGCTGTTTAAAAACCCCTCACTACTTTTTGCTGTCAGGTGTTGCATGCATTGAATGTTAAATCTTGAAAAAAACACACACACAAAGAAAACAGCAGCTACTGAAAGAAAAAGAGGAGAACACTCGTTGCCTGTAGGGGGCGCCAGCCTGGCTTCTTTAATTTTCATTGGCTGACATCAGCACGCCTACATTTACAGGTCTATGCTGCTGCTGTTACTTTCCTTGCCCACAGATGGCGTCACTTGGCAGGGCTGGAACTGACACTGATTTGCATGTGTATCATATATAAATTTTACATTTATATCATTTTATTATATATGAATGTATACTAAATATACATGTTATCTGCAGTATTTATTCATATAAGATGCGTCACTTAAAATCATTGATAATATTTGAAATATTTTTTAAAGTATGGCTTATTGTCATATACTGAACAAAAACATCTGATCTATGCAATAAAATGCCGAGTTCGCTGTTTCTGTTCTCTAATACCATCGGTTATTGTATGTAACTATAATATACAAGAAAATAAGAGGTTAAGGAAAAAAACAAAGAAATTTTAAAAAAGCTAAGAGACAATATTTTTAAGGAAAATAGAGACAAGCGTGGATTAAATATAAATCATATACAAATAAATACAAACACATTAATATCCACACAAACAACGTGTACATTCCTACTAGAGACGCTTCCACTCACCGCGTACGTCGAGTACGGCGCATACTGCTGCAGTACCGCCGGCGGCCTGCGGGGGGCGACATCGCCCCGCCTCCCCTCCTTCATCTACACGTAGAAAAATGGCGGAGCGGGGCCGCGGAGGCTGCATCGGCTGAGCCGCTGGCGGTTTGAGCACCACGCACCGGAGCACCGAGGAGCCGTGGCGGACGGGGGCCGCCGTGTAGGGAGGGCGCTGCGGCAGGAGCAGGGGCGACGCCGAACCCCCGGAACCGGCGGAGAACCTGGTTTACGTTTCCTCCCCCTCACACGCACACACACACACTCTCTCTCTCTCAGCGAGGAGCCGGAGCCCGAGTGAGGAGCCACGAAAACAAGTCATGAACGGGGTAAGTTCTCCCGTCGAGCGCCACGGCATCGAGGCGGCTCCGGCTCAGGCGGCTCGGGGCTTAATATGATGCCGACGCTGAGGTGTTGACCTGCAGGTTACAGCAGTTAACGGTGCGACCATCTCACGCTTCAAGTCAGTTGATTTAGTTACAGCCGAGCCTCTTTTTGTCGGGAGTGCTTTGCTAACGTTAGCTAGTGATGGACGCTTCGTGCGTCCGCGCCTGCCTGGGACGGAATACGCGGCGTTTCCCGGGATTAGACGGCGCCGAAAACACGCTGACTTGGCATTTGTTTGAAAGGAGTGGCCGTGGTTCGGAAGCGGCTGTTTTAGCCTGTTCCAGCCCGGTGTGGAGACGCGGAGCCGACAGGCCCGTCGGGCTCCGGATTTAAAGGGACTGACTGGAGAGAGGAGGTGGGTGTGGAGCCGGCGTGGTCCCCTCCTCACGGCTCCTCCCACACCACCGGCGGGCAGTTCGGTCACCGTGCACCGCAAGGTTCCCTGTGCAATACCTGGGCATATTCATTTATCATGCTACTTTGTTGGACACATAATGTTGAATATAAGTGGGGATATGGAAGCATAATAATAATAATAATAATAATAATAATAATAATAATAATAATAATACTGTCGCAGGTTGATGAGCAGCGCCTGGTTTCCTCCACACATGAGAATCGAGGTCAAACTGATTTAATCTTGGTTTCCTGCAGCTTTCATGTGTCTGTCACTGAGGGGAGGTTTTTGTTCCGGCCACTCTGACATTAAGACCCAGAACTGTGGTCGTAAAAGTAAGAAGAGGGAAGGGTGAAAAATAATCTCCTTTCCTGACCACTTTTCCTCGACCTCGGTGGGATGCGTCACCTGTCGGGGAAAGAGGTGAAGGAGAATTCAGAAGGACTCGGGGGAAAGACACCAACGGTGCGAAGGGAATCCGACTGCACCCACGCTCAGCTACATAATGCTACAATGCTGATGTTACTGCGAGGAATAGTGAGTCGGCATTATCTCTTTTCCTTTTGTAAAGGATGGTCCAGTGTCCTGAAGGTTAAAAGAGATAAGGAAGGAAGCATTAACGCACCTTTCCTTAGCACGTAAAGGATCCCACCAGCTCTTATCAATGCTGCCACTTTGACACTACCAGGTCGTTTCTCTCGGTTCTGGACCCCAGATTGGTGGAGCAATGCAGTGATGGTTTTCCTTCTGGAAGTTTCTCTCATCTCCACACAGGATCTCTGGAGCTCAGCCACAGAGACCATCTGGGTCTTGGTCTCTTCTCTTTCCAAGGCCCTTCTCCCCTGATTGCTCATTTTTGTCAGAGCAGCCAGGGAGAGTCCTGGTTGTTCCAGATTTCTTCCATGTAAGAATCATGGAGGCCAACGTTCTCTTGGGAACCATCAGTGCAGCAGGAGTTTTTTTTCTGTAGCCTTTCCACGTCGTTTCCAGTTGGTCGAATTTACCACAGAGGGACTCGAGTCAAAGTGTAGAAACAAGTCAAAAGATGATCGAGAGAAACATGAGCTAAATTTCAAGTGTCATAGCAAAGGGTCTGAATACCTGTGTCAATGTGATATTTAACTTTTTCCTTTTCAATCATTTCTTCTTTGTCATTATGGTAAAAAAAATGAATGTGTATAAATAATTTTAGGATCAGGCTGCAACACAGCAAAACATGTAAAAAGTACACTGCACTGTAAACATGTAATACACAGTCGACTTTTTACACACTTGTCCTGACAGCCCTTCTCCCCGCATAACTCATTTACCCCATGCTGTTTAATGCCGAGCCACTCGATGCCCCAGGGAAAAAGGCAGCGGGCACCACTACTGTAATGCCCAAGGATTCTGAACATACAGCGTGCTCTGAGCACCAATGAAATAATCTCAACCCATACTACCATACAGTAACTCTAACAGAGAGAAAGGTGGTTAAAATGAGCACTTTGTTATGAAATAGCACACTAAAACTGTGTGGTTCCTCCCTTTGCCTTCAAAACAGCCTCAGTTCCTCAATACCAGACAGGCTGTGGCATTCAGACCACAACTGATTGGTTTTATGGGGCCAAGAAAACCTTCCCCAAGTTATTACATCACCACCACCACAATCCAGGACTGTTGATGTAAGGCAGGTTGGGTCCCTGGATCCAGATCCTGATCGTACCATCTGCTGCGTCAGCAGAAATCCAGTTCCAACAGACCAGGATACACCAGGAAACCAGCCTCAGGTTTCTGTTCTTGCATTGATGCATCGATATGAACCATCTAATAATATATACAGTAAAATAATGTATCAGTGCAGAGTAAATGCTTTTACTTTTGATATTTTCAAGTACCTCCAGCTGATATTGCTTCTGTACAGTGTAAGATGTATTCAACCTCTAAGATCCCTGTTTACACGGGTTGTCAGGGGCCTTTAATAGGCCTCAGTGCAAAATCCCAATGGAAAACTCTGACAGATCGAGACTAAAGCAGAGGCAAAGGCTTTTAAGGATGTTTTTTTTTTCTTTTTTTAAGACGTTTTTTAAAGCTCAGTCTCTAGACACAGCAAAGTGAACGTAGCTGATGTACTACACAGTCGGAAGGAATCCACTTTACAGTATCAGTGATCAAAAGTTGATTCAGTGGATCTTTCAAGTCATGAAAATTTGATGGTTAAATCTAAATTCTCAACATCACAGTAGTAGAACCTCATTTTGCCATCACCAGCTATGACTTCACCTCATTTTAACTGGAAAAAGAGAGAGAATTCCTAAAAGCTGAAGCAGGAATCCGAACGTATTTATGGGGTATAATCAACCTCTTATTTTACCTCAATGGTTTCTAGTCTTGATGTATTAAATATGGATCCATTTCTGAAAGGTTTCATGTCGTAAATGTCACGTTTCAAAATATTGACCCGCCAGGCCTAGGAAAGTGTTATTGGGTTATTAAAAATTTTATTGAAACTATTTTATCTCGGCAATCACACCTGTCCTCCATGTGTGTTGGGCACATATGAACTGGTTCAAACCGTTTAGGACTTCATTAGTCCAGTCAGCTAAAATATGACCTTGTCTTGACTCTTATCTCCTGTATGTAAGAATTAGCTTTTCACTTGGTCAGATCTTTTCGTCCTGTCCTCCTTCAGTTAACTTTTGCTATTCTTAATAAGTGATTCATTTTCTTTTTTCATAATACACAAATATTTCCAATCCACTGACCACTAAATTTAGCATATTAGCATCAGATATCAGTGCATCTGACCCTCAAATAAAAGCATTAGTTCTAGCCCCAAAACACCCTTCATTTAATAATGGGGATATAAGTATTAATGTCTCAACTACATCTGACTAAAAAATACATTGGTACACATAGATATGATCAGGTTATAAATATATTTCAGTTAGAAGTGTACAACTGAGAAAGACTTCACTCATGTTCAGTGAAGAGCCACATGACGACGGGAGAAAGGATGTGGCCCCCTGATGTCTCAACACTGCGGTTTGGGGGGGGGCATAAAGTCAGTAGGGGGTTGACGGAAATTTAAATTTCCTGGAACAACCTTGAGGTTGCAGTGGCAATGGGAGGGTGGGGACTTGTACAGTAGTGGCAGAGTTGCAAATGCATTTAAAGAAAAGATTAATCACCTCATGTCAGAAATATTCAACGAAAATATTGTGAATGCAGGGACTTTGACTGCATAGGAAAGTACAACTGTCACCTACTTTGTCATCTTTGGACAGAACCAGCCCAATCAATGCTTCACATTTAATAGAGAGGCGAAAGAGTGCTAACAATCTCCTCATCTAACTCTCAGCAAGAAACTAAAGAAGCATATTTCCCAAAAATGAAAGCGCCTCGTGGATTTCCAAGCTGGCCAGACCAGATGTTTTTACATATGGGACAACATGAACTTTAATATTTCTTCTCTCCCTCCGCATTCACAGGATATTGTATGCAATTCAGTCACTGTATTCAGCTGCACCACATCCACATCACCGGGTCAGGATGAAAGGACGATCAAGCTGACACAGGAGGGGAGGTGCCCCCCGATAAGCTACCAGCAAAACGATGCTCAGAGGCAGGGAGAGGGTGAGTATCTCCTGCCGCTCAGCAGCCTGATCACCAGATGGGTGGAGACAGGGAGTTTTAGTCTGCAGTCAGTCCACACGAAAAGCAAGCAGGTCACTATTTATTTTTACGTTCCTGCGGATTGTGTAAGAGCAGGGTATGATGGTGAGAGAAACTAGAAATATGTGAATGATTCACATTATTTTTTTCATTCTCCCTTCCTTTATTCATCACAGGCAGGAGAACAAATACAATCAGTGCCGCACCAAAAGACTCAAAGAGCCAGTGTTCGCCCTGCTGGTCAGATGAACAGCCGTCACCTCCACAGTTCTACTGCCCCCAGACCTGCCTTCGCCCAGCCGCCGAACCCTCCCTGCCCCTCAGCAACAGCCTCTGTCACGGTCTTCTCCTCGCCGACGGCGGTGGCAGTGGCGGTGGCGCCGCCCTCCATGGCCACCGGAGGAGAGAGGCCCGCCGCCCGCGGAGAGAGGTCCGGCCCAAGGTCGAGGGCAAGAAACCATCGCGAAGAATGTACGCTGATGTGTTTTTTATGTCCCCGCCATCATCCGTGACTCTTTTGAACATGATAACCAAAGAACCATAGATAGTAGAAACATCATACTTACATTACAGGTACTTCATTTGGAGTGATGATTTTGTCGTAGCTTCCTGCAGACACTCGTATAATAATGAGGTGAAAAGGATTTTTAAAAACTTCTTCCTGGTAACAAACTACCAGAACCGGGAGCGTATGTCTTCCTCCCTCAGATCATGATGGGATCTAAAAGAAATCTTTTATTAAATAACCACAATAGTTTGATGATGAATGAAACACTTGTGACAGTTGTCGTTGCGCTCTCTCTCTCTCTCCCTCTCTCCTTTCCCACTAAAGTGCAGCCGGGAAAATTTCCCAAAACCGAAAGGTTACCGACTACTATCCAATAAGACGAAGCTCAAGGAAAAGCAAAGCGGAGCTGAAGGTAGGATGAAATAGTTTTTCCTTGTATACGACAGTAAATCATATGAATTGGGGGAGCTATTCAGAATGTAGCAGGAACAGATGTTACTGAATTGGCTTGAACATAAGGGTTTTTTTTGTTTTTTGCTTTTTTTGTTGAGGCAGCTGTGCGGAGGTGAGATAGGAGCTGGAGCTTCAGCTCTTCTCTCTAGATCTTTCTCTGCAAAACCAGCTCTGAGAATTTTCATATGTTCAACTGAATGTGACCCCATGGATGCCCTCTGGGGGAGTATGTCTGAAAATGTGCCTGACCCTTATTTTTCCCCAGACAGATTTTATGACATGTTTTTATCGCCACAAGGGAAATAAAATTCTGAGGAGTGTAAACAAGTTGAAAGCGTCTCCAGACGTTTTTACAGTGGGGGCGGACTGAGCTTTTGTATTTTTTCACATTACCTTAACCTGAACCCTCCCTAAGCCCCAACATCAATCAGTCGTCTTTTGGGATGTCTAACCCGACCTTACCTCAGCTGGCGATGTGTAAACATAACAGTAAGGCCCACTTCAAAACACCATTCAAATGGGGAAAAAAGGCTTTGACCACAAGTTCAAGGCGGAGTCATCTGTCAGGCAGTGAAGAATGAGCGGCGAACCGCACAGCGAGGGGCTGAAAAATGCAGACAGCTAGAGAAATGTTATCCTCACCACCTCCAAGAGCCTGACAAAATAGTGTGTGAGTGTGTAACTGATTAAAACCAATGGTGAATTGGCCGCTCTTAAAAAAACCTACATGGATGAACACCACAAGTGTGGGACTTTTTTGTTTGTTGTTTGTTTTTCATTTTTCAACTTTTGTGGCAGAAAAGTTAAGAATACACGGACGAAAACTGACCTTGTCCCTGGACTGATAAGATATTGGGGAAACTTTCCCAATTGCTCTGAAAACAGGTTTAGGGAAAAGGGAGGGTTTGTTTATAATCAAGGTTATTTTATATCCGGGCCAATACAGTACTCTGATTTTGCTTGTGTAAAGTTTGCATGTTTTTTTTTTAAATTCCCAATCTGAGCATTTTGTTTGAGTGTGTGTGTGTGTGTGTGTGTGTGTGTGTGTGTGTGTGTGTGTGTGTGTGTGTGTGTGTGTGTGTGTGTGTGTGTGTGTGTGTATGTGTGTCAGGGTGAGGAATCCAGCCTGCTCTTTTCCAGTAATACCATCTCATGTTCACTTTGTTGCCAGTGTGAACAAAAGAAGCTCATAGACGATCTCATCACAAAGGGAATAGAGGAGGGAATGGAGGTACGTCGAGTTTCCTGCTTCCTTCGCTGACTTCTGTACGTTTCTTCATAAGGCAACACTGACCACCAAGCTGGGTTTATTGTTAATAAATCCAGCTTAAATAAGTCTGACTTTAGCTCCGTCCAGCTTTACCTAAGGCTCAAATAGGGTATTCACACAGTATATTTGGTACTTAGGGTTAGGGTGCCTTTTATAAGGCACGGAAGCAGTAATGGTGGATTTCATTACCTTAGTATTTATATGTTCACATGTCAGACACAGACAAAAAACATTTTATGTCCCTTTAACAAACTAAATGAATAAAATCATTAATAATATTGGTTAAAAAAAAAAAGTAGCTGGGGTCCAGTCATGTAGTGCAGCAGTTTCATACTGATTTTTTATTTTTATTTTTTTTCATTTGGTTAAACTCAGTCAAAGAAGTTTTTACAGTAATCCCCGCTTTTCTGAAACAAATTGAGACATGATAAATTATTATCGTTTTATACGAGGATCAGTTGTGTAGTCCAGCAGTATTCTACAGGTCGGCCGAAGCAAAGGGACAAGAGAATTATTTTTTTCTTTTTCATTAAAGGTGCAGTATATAGAGGGAAAGGGGAGAGCGGTGTTCGCCACACGGTGTTTCCAGAAGGGCGAGTATGTGGTGGAGTACCACGGGGACCTGCTGCAGATCACCGATGCTAAGAAGCGGGAGGCCGAATACTCTCAAAACCCTGCCACCGGCTGCTACATGTACTACTTCCAGTACCTCTGCAAAACATACTGGTATGCCGAGACAACTGTTCATTACCTCAACATTTAAACGTGCGACATTGCTGGACTCAACTGTCTGGTTGTTCAAATTACGGCGATGTTTAGGGTTTACCAGGAACTTAAATGCAGACAAAAGATGCGGCACTTTAATGCACACGTGGCTTTGAAGTGTAAAAATATTCTGTCAGACTGTTAGAAAATCTCACAAATAAAGAAACAGTTGTCTCAAGGAGACATTTACTCACTCAGTTCATATTTCATTGAAAGTTGTTGTGAAATAGCCCGAAATCTGCAGCTTTCTGTGAAACTCAAATTAAGTTAACGAACTAGTTTCCGAACCAAATGTGACCAAGAACTTTTTTATCCTCTTTAAAAAGTGCGTAATCATTTTTGGAAAAGAAAAATAAAAGAAAAACACGGGATGCTCTAAAGTTTAAGCCCGTTCAGCAGGACTCTGACGAACTCTCGCCTTCACAAGTAACGCGGGATTTCATTGGGAAATGAAATTTTGTTTTGTAGTATAACAGAACCGAGGGAACGCCATTTTTAAAATTTTTAAAATTTTTTTCTTCCTTTCGACAGTGTGGACGCCACGAAAGAGACCGGCCGAATGGGCAGGTTGATAAACCACAGCAAAAGCGGAAACTGCCAAACCAAACTCCACGACGTCAACGGCGTCCCCCACCTCATCCTCGTCGCCTCGCGGGACATCGACGAGGGCGAGGAGCTGCTGTACGACTACGGCGACCGCAGTAAAGCCTCCATCGCGGCTCACCCGTGGCTCAAATACTGATTTTTTTTTTTTCATTTTTTTTTTTTTTTAGGGGACCTCCAAGAAAAAAAAGAAAGAAAGAAAAAAAAAAAAAGGGGAAACGCAGTAATACTTGTGTTTCTTGTTCACTAGTGTACAAAATGCCTTAGAAACAGAATGTGTACTCTTTTTGTTCCGATATTGAGGGCACCAGATGGGTTTAGCAACTGTTAACTTGACTGGGATATTGGGGGGGGGGTACCCGGGTACTTATCACATTTCAGTTGAGGTCCATCTGCCTTGCCAGATGAATCTGTACTTTTTATTTCTATGCGTTTCTGGAACATTCTGGTTGTTTTGCAGCACATTTCTTTTGTACATTTTGTATTTGCCTGTAGACCAGTGCTTCTAAGGCATGCAGGTGGTAGTTAACGCTCTGCATTTTTATACTGCTTTTTTCTTAATTAGTGGTTAGACACTTGGCGATACTTCTATTTATGGCCCCCAGAGCCCCCTTTTTTTTGGATCAGCAGGAAATATGGGACGCAAACTAAGAACCCCCTTTTTAAAAAAAAAAAGAAAGAAAGAAAAGGAAAAAAAAACATATTCTGTCAAGTGTGGAATTTGATTTCAGCCATTAAAACACACACGACCTACTGTCATTTAGTGGGAGTGTAACAGTTCACCACACTCATGGTTCAGATGGCATTTTGGGTATTGATTACAAAAAAACCTATTTGACACACTTTTCCAAGTGTGAAACAAACATGGTGTTCAACATACAGACGCACATTACCCAGGAATCAGTCATTTTCCCCTTTTTTCATGTCTATTTTTTTTAGTCTTTAGCACAGTATTTTTTAAATTTTTTTAATATTTAAGACACAACATATATTTGGATCATGTTTCTCAAATAATTTAGTTAACTGCGGTTAATTTTAATATTCCATTATGTTTCCTTTCTACAACTTACGCGCTTATCTAGTCAGTTTTCAGCAGTCCACTCTCCCTTTTAAATTTCACTTACACATGAATTGTTCAGCTGGTGACACTGCCTTTATTACTGCACAATGTAAATATATTTATTTGGCTGCTGTTGCAAAATCAGGTTGGTTTAGAGGAATAGTTTTGACATTTTGGGAAATGTGTTTTAGTTTAGTTGTTCATTTCCACTTAGGAGAATTTGACTGTTCATTTACCTAAAATTCATAGTTTCACATACTTGTCAGTGAGGGTTGTTGTCTTTTTTGGCCCTTGTAGCCCCGGAAAGGACCTCTGCCCCTCACAGCCTTGGTTTATGTCCTGTGGCTGAATTTAACTTTAGAGGAAGCGCAAGAGGAAAAATTACACCCTGGGTCCAAAAATTCAAATCCTCCAGTTGTCTGTTCGTGACACATTCGGGCAGAAACACAACACACAACTTTTTACTGATCTTTCATCGCTATACTGAGACCAAATGCTGATTTAAATATGAAAAATACACCCAGTGAATACTTTTTTAGGTACAGCTGTAATCTCTGATGCTTAATGTGCAACAGCTCAGCCATAAATTCCACCTGTAAAGATGTAAATAATGGTCATTTTTTCTTGATAGTGTTGGAGGTGTTGGCTTGACTATGTTTGTTGTTGAGATTGTTGTTTGCACTGGTGACACATTTCAGTATGATGCATCTGGCTAAACACCAACAGAAAACTACATCCTGTAGCTTGAATATCACCTTTCTGACCCTAACAACAGAACTGATAAAAAATTATTATAATCTAAATGTAGAATTTATGGCAGATCAGTTGTATTGGCTTGCATTTAATTTTTTCTTTAATAACTTCAAGGTGGAAACAAATAAATCAGATGATTTTCATAGGTGCACCTGATAAAATAGTCATTGCATGTGAAGCTTAACGTTGTTCCTTTAAAATCAAACTGGCTGAAGCATCTGTCGGGAAGAAACAACCCCATACGTGAACGTTTTTTTCGACAACAAGGCCTTTATCACGTCAAATTTCATGTTTTGCGCACATGTGCACGAAGCCATCGGTTCGTGCGCCCGTGGGTCTGGTGAACTGTCACGCCCCGGCCTTCTGGTCTCTACAGGTCTGGTCAAAACGAGAGTCAAACTGTTCTCAACCTGGACACTCGATGGGAAAAGTATTTGACGGCTGAACTATCAACAGGTCGTGTGTGCGGGGGTTTCTTTTTGGGGGTTTTTTTGTAGCCAGAACATGAGTCCTGGCAGGTTGGGGTTTCTTTTTTTTTTGTTTTTTTCCTTTTTCTCGATTAACTTGATTTTTGTTTGATTTATTTATTCAGAAAATCACTGAGACGAAGAATAATTTTTTTAAAGATAATTATTAATATTGTTCAGTTTTTTTTTTTTTTTAAAGTCAGTTTCAAGTTTGGAGCATTTTAATACCTGTTTTTTTCACACAAATGACATATATCACATTTAAATTGCATATATTTAAATTTATATTACATAGGCCTGCAAGTAATGATCTTGATTAATCTTTGTATTATTTTTTTGGACTAACTGATTAATTCTTCGAAGATTGTGGAAAAAAATCCCAATCTCAATGTATTGTCCTCCAAAACCTAAAGATATTCTGTTTAACATGACATAAAATTGAAAGACAACAAATCTTCTGATTCAAAAGGCCTGAACTTAAGAACGTTTGACATTTTATTTACTAATTTTTTGCTTGGAAAAAAACATTGCAATGATTAATCGATTATTTTTCTGTCGATCTATTAATCATCTAATGGTTTCAACACCAATGATGCAGGATCTTATTGTTATGTACAGTATTTATATTGAATAATCAAACCTCTAATCAGACTGGGAAGTGTGAATTATTATCACGAGAAAAAGACCGCATTCAGCTCAGCAGTTGTGATTTGTGATCTTTGCTGGGCGACAGTGGATCCCTTTTCGTTTCCTACCACCCGGGGGTGTCAGGTGCAGAGTGATCACTCTGTCATACATGATAAAGCTGGTGATGTTCTATATTCATGTCACTGTCAACACATCAAAATGAAAAGATCCAAACCAACAATGTGGTAGCTCCTCTCTCAACGCTTTCTGACAAAAAAGTTACAAAAGCAGCTGCGCACTGTAGTTTTCACCGAACAAAACATGAGGAAATATTCGTTAAATAGTTCCAAATATTTAACAAATACTTGTTAAATAATCAAATATTTGTTAAATATTTGCTAAATAGTTCCAAATATTTAACAAATACTTGTTAAATAATCAAATATTTGTTAAATATTTGCTAAATAGTTCCAAATATTTAACCAATGTTTGGGGTTTGTTTGTTTTTTTTTTAATTTACGAATATGTGTTAAATATTTGGAGGAAGTATTGTTTGGAGCTATTTTCAGCAGCAGATGAATCTATTTTGGTGCCTGAATGAGTATTTGTGGCAGCAGGACTGTGTGTGTGTGGGTGTGTGTGTGTGACTGAGTTTAAATAAATTAGTGTGTGTGTGTATTTTCACAGTGAACATGTCACCCAGTGAAACACTGGATCACTGATGTGTTTTAATAGTTTTTGAAGAGCAGTGATCTAAGGCTCGGAGGAATAAGACGTATCAGGCACACACAATATTTTTCCGTGGGTAACCTTTTGCAGGTTGTGGTCTTTTCATGGGATTTGTTGACACTCAGAAAAAACACTGAACATCATCAGAGTTCCTCACCACCCATTCGGCACTATATAAATTCACTGGCACAAGCATGATGAATTCAGGTGTACTTCTTCTGACACTATTTAATTTTTTTTGTGTCTCCCAGTGAAGTAGCAGCTTAAAACAAATATTTTTACCAGTTTACACATAAAATGCATCCTCACTTTTTCTAGCAGGAAAACATGGATTCCATTCATTCTGATGTACAGTACTTTTATCTTCGTATAGGTGCTGTTTGTATTATCGCTAGTATCGTGAATTTTAATAGGATCTTTTTTTTTATTATGAGTTTGGTGTAATTATTTCATAGGATCCTGGGGCTCTGTCTTAAAGGAACAGGTTAAAGTTTTGGGAAAACACACTTCTTTGCTTTCTTGCTGATGGTAGATGAGACAATTATTTCTTTGAGATCCACTAATTTGCTTTTTTTAAATTTTAACTTCTTTTTAGCAGCTTCATTTCAGACTTTCAAACTCGGGAACTGACCAAATGTTAACCATCTTCTTTTGATGCATCTCTGTGAATACGTTAGGGGAGATTTTTTCCATAAAAGTGTTTTGAAAAATCCTGAAAAAAAGGACGGCAACTCCGGTTCTTAAAAGTTTCCCAAATATTCAGTATATTATTGAACTCCAGGATTCTTTTGATTCCGTGTTTTAATTTCATTCAAATGCTTTGGGGAGAAAAAAATGTATCATCAGTGTTAATACAAAGAGCCCGTGTGAGAAAGTAAGTTTCAGGAAATATACTGTATGTAACACATGAAAAAAAAACAAAAAAACATTTTGATCTTCCTTCCCCTGCAACAGTAGCATTGTGTTACAAGTGTGAAATGTTTTCATATGAGCCTTTCTTAAATAAATGTCAAAATTTTGGAATATTCCATTTTTTTAAATGTAGAACTAATGCAATAATACCTGAGGGACAAACACCGACCTGTTAGCCATTTTAGGACTTGGTAGATCTTTGCTGTTGTAGCACTGAGTAAATCTTGATGCTGGGGTTCAGGCATCGACGAATAAAGATGTTATATGCAAGTAACAGCAGTGGCCATCTGATTTGTTCTCATGTCAAAATAACTGGGCAAGTGATTTGCCCAGACTTTTTGAATCAAATTTTAAATTTTGTAATATTTAAAACTGAAAAGCGGGATGAAATTAGCTCTATATGTAAATTAAAGATATATGCCATTTTAAGTTTCTATTTTTATTCACTGTGATGGATGATACAGAAAGTGAAGCTTTATCTGATATATGTGTTTGGAGAAAACGTTCAGGCAACAAAAAAAAACACAGACAAAGGCTTCGAACATTACAGAGATTTTATTATTGAGGAGACGCGTTTGAATAAAATCCAGTTTATTTTGATAAAGCGCTGATCCATCCATTATATATATATTTTAAATATCCATTTTAACCGGGTTCATAGAAGACTGGAGGAAACACATGGGAGATGGGGAACAACACTTAACGACTAAACAGCTCAAGAACCGGACTGAGCATCTGGAGCAGGTTTTCCTTTTTTTTTCTTCTTTTTTTCCCTTTAAACATCTCTGTATTTTTAATTCAACATGTGTAAATTGTCCAGATCCCTTTGATTTCCAGATACAGATACTCTAATGCAACGTGTGTCGTTACCTCACCGTGTGTGGATACAAAAAACGAGGGGAGCTGCTTTGACACACACACACTGACACACACTTTTTTAGCCTCATTGCAGTAATCATCATGGTGTGTGTGTTTTACTTCTTCATTTTCTTTCTTTTTTTTTTTACATTCATTCATTTCCACCTCACTGGTAGAATACAAATGAAGATAAAGTGCCTCTACTGTTAAAACACGCCACAGTTTATTTACTGCCGCTCAGGGTTGAAGACTCCAGTCGGCGTTAAAGTGTGAAGGAGAGACGTGAAAAACGGAAGCGTTAAGCATCGGTTAGCAAATTCATTCACACTCAGCACTTCGTTTTAACCATTTTTTGAAACCAGGCTGGAGCTTTTCTGATGCAATCTCCTGAACACAACCTGAGGAATATTTAGACGTTTCTTGTAAAGTAGCCTCATGATTTTACACCGTATATAAATTTCTTAGCTTGAAATCCATATTCATCTTTCATATCTGAGACCTTCTACAAATGATGCATAAAAGCACAAGTCACCGCGTCCACACCTTTTCTAGCAGGGTGTTAAAAAAATGATAACTATAGGTTTAATGTTGCAAATCCGCATTATCTTGTGGAACATTGCCGTTTCTCCAAAAGGTCTTTGGTTCAGTTTCACTTTTCATTCTAGTCGCAAGATGTGCATTAAAAAAAAAAAAAAAAAGAACAACTGCCCTTTTATTGAGGAAAAAAAAAATCGAGCTTCATCTTAAAAAAAAAGTCAAGAGTGGCTCTTATACACATAAAGTTTACTGACGCTGGTGATTTTAAAGGATAAGACTGGTGATATTATATAGTTTTGTTAATGTCAACAAATCCAGTCATTGCTTTAGTCTGTTTCTGAAGACCGTCTGTGGCTCTCAGCTCCAGACCCATTGTTTCCTAATGAAAAATAAATCTTAAAATATTTTTCTAATTTTTATAAATGTTAAATAAGTTCCTAAAACAGCTGGGCACTGTGGTTGTTAAGAAACGTTACTCAGACAGGAGGAAATACTGCATTTTGTTGGGGACTATTTTCAGCGGTGGATTAATCCACATTCGCTAGGGAGTATTTTGGGTAGCGGGATGGAGTGTGTGTGTGGGGGACTATGTCAATATAAACTACAGTGTGTGTGTCCATGGTGATGGGATTTATTGACAATAAGGCAAAGGTACTAAAGATTATCATCAAACTTACACTATAAACATCCTCTGTCGTTTAAAATCACTGCTTTCCTCCTCAGTTTTATTAAAAACATAATTAAAAGGTAAAATACTGATGATTCTGCATAAACTCTAGTTATTCTGTGTTAAAGGTTGTGAGGATTCCACACAGGTTCTTAAGTCAAATATGAGCTGTAAGCTGTTGAATTTTTTTTTTTCAAAAAGAGGAAGATTATTAATCAAACCTTTATCAAACTGCTTCGGCTCAGCTGGTGATACTATTATTTCACATATGGCATCTATTGCTTACGTGTTATGGCCACCTGTGTTCATTTCAGAATAACTGTGGGTTAGAGAGAAGCATAACTTTACAATTAATAAAAGCCCCATCTCTGCCAGATAAAGAAAAGAAATAGATGAAACATTTTTATGATGAACAAAAATACATAATTTAATGGTCTAAATTATGAGTAACTATGTCAAAATTACTTACACAAAATTCAAAATGATGTTTTGACTCAGTGAGTATAAGTCTGAGATACTTAAGATGAACTTTAAATTACTTGAGATCAAAACTTGAAAGACTGATGGTGCAAAGTCAACATTATGATTTACTTACCAAGTCAATTTTTCTATACACTGAGTCAAAATTATGAAATAGTAAGTAAAACTATGAGATGCTGAGTCAAAATAACACAATATTAATACTGTGTCAAAATTATAATGATTTAATAATTAAAAATCAGTAAGTCAAAATTATGAGATACTCGGAAGGTCAGAGGTCAGATGGCTGGATGAATAAGTCTTGGTAAGTGCAAACTATAAGATCAAAACCATGAGATGATAATATAAAATAATGAATATTTACTAAGTCAAGTTACGAGATACTGAGTGAAAAAGGTTTGGTAAATATGTCATAATTTTTATTGAGATGTTCAAAATTATTAAGTCAAAATTGGGTCAAAAATTTTACTTATTATATCATTGTGACTTATGATGAGAATTTTTTTAAATTACACTTAAACCATATGTATCTTTTATTTCCTTGGCAGAAAGGGGCTTCCATACATATTCTGGAGTGCATGATGCATAGTAAATTCTAAGTATATTATAAATATAAATGCATCTGTGTTTTTTATCCTTTTTCTGGACACAGCTTTTAAAATTTTCGATTATATGCAACATTTTATGAACAGGCCTCGTCACTTTCTATTATTTTTAAAAGCTTTTTTAGAGCTGCAGAGTTCGAATGGGCTGAACGCTGGTGATGGACCTTCTAGCTGCCCACAGGAACAAGGACAGATAGTCCCAAATGAATTAATAGGACACAAAAGGTGTTTCTCTAATTTTTTAGAAAGAAAATCTCCAGATCAGAAAGTGGGAAAAAAAACAACGATAATATAACCCTCATCGTTCTTCAACTGACGAACCCTTCAAAAATCAACTTCATTCTTCTACATAAGTCAAGATCTGGAGTTGTGTAGTTTTACATAGAAAATCTACCGCACACTTCTGTGGACTTTGTTTTTGAAACGCATCGTGAGCCAACTTGCATCGCAACGACTTTCCACTTTCCCATCCCACAACATGAGTTTCCCCTCAACTATGTCCAATACGCAAATCGTCTAATTCTGCAAAAAAAAAGGAAAAAAAGAAAAGAAAAAGGAAAAAGGGAAAAGAAACAAACAAAAAAAGAAACCTTCAGGCACCTAAACATTTTCTGGCATTTTTTAAAAAGTCAAACAGTCTGTATGTGCTATTATTACTGAGATACAGAATTCTCATGTGCTTAAATATATTTATTCTTTTAAGAGGGATTTCTTCATCCGTTCGCTCGACTTCCTGTCAGTTCTCTCACCTCAAGCACAAGATATTTCAGCTGCAGTGTGTGAGTCACTAGCGATGGTGGTGGTGGTGGTGTAGGTGGCGGGGGTCTGGTGTGCAGTTGCTGTTTTCACAAGCCGGCCTTCGGGCGATGAGCGGGGGTCGTTAAAAGGGTTTTGGAGTCCTTGGGGCTGGGGGGGCCCTCTACGGGGTCCCGCGTCCGGCGGCTACATGTGCTGCAACGCCTCCTGGGCCTGCTCCGTGTACACGTCGTCCTTGCCCGCCCAGGAGCCGAAGCCGCCGTCGGACTGCGCGCCCCTCTGCGAGGTCCGCTGTTTGTCGCGCGAGAAGAAACTAAACCTGGGAGGGGTGGGGGGGTCAGGGAGGGGAGACGGAGGCGGCGTCTTAGACGGACGTGAAAACGTGACACGGTAAATATATGTCGTTTATGCAGAGGATATCAGTTCATGTGTAAAGCAGTGTTAGAGTTATGGCAAACTACCATTTTCAGCAAAAAAACACCTTAAGTATATGGACAGGTACATATTTTTTTTGTTCTTTAAATTAAACTGCAGACTCTCAGCTTTAATTTGAGCAGGTTTATACCCATGTAGAAATGAGCTGTGCAGAAGAAAAAGCCTCTTTTAACATATGGTGCACAAAGTTTAGGGGCTCAGAGGTAATTGGCCAGATACAAACCATCGTAATGCTTTGTAGGAAACCCTGAAGTCTTGGACCCACAGACGTCAGCAGACGTATCTTCAATGCTGATTTTCTAACAGAGCTTCACTGCAGCGTCCTTCAGCTCTTTCATGGTGTGGAGTCTCTCTGCTTTCAATCTGGGCTCTGCCTTCAATCTGGTCTCTGCCTTCAATCTGGT
Source organism: Istiophorus platypterus (assembly GCA_016859345.1). NCBI lineage: Eukaryota > Metazoa > Chordata > Actinopteri > Istiophoriformes > Istiophoridae > Istiophorus > Istiophorus platypterus. The sequence continues at coordinate 2,582,638 of CM029128.1, read as the reverse complement.
CTCTTTTCCTTCAATCCGGTCTCTCTGTCTTGAGTCTAGACTCTCCGTCTTTATTCTGGTCTCTTTCCCTTTCGTCTCATTTCCCTTCCTTCAATCCGGTCTCTCTGTCTCGAGTCTGGTCTCTTTGCCTTTAGTCTGGTCTCTCTGTCTTTAGTCTGATTTCCTTCCCTTCACTCTTGTCTCTGGCAGTCGAGGATCTTCCACCTCTTCACCCTGAAAAGCTCTGGTTTCTTCAGCCGTATGTCGAGGATCACTGTCCAGCTGGATGATTAAACATCACCCAATGAGTTTTGATGCATTTGACTGACTCTGACCTAACGCTTTGCTCCTGTAAAGCTCTTCATTCATCCTGTTGCTTCCATCGGCCATGAAATCGTGAAGTCTGTTCTTGGTCTTTGACAAGGAAACATGTCCTCCTACTTCCTGCAGGGCCTCTTTGTTCTGCCGTCATAAGGGGATTTTCTTCACCCAGCTAAACCATTTTCATCTCCAAGACTTCTCCTCCTTGGTCTAACAGCTCGTTTTCGTTTACACTGCCTTTTTTAGACAATATCCAACTTTTTATTTTGTCAAACCAACGACCTTTGACATCTCTCTAGTAGATGTTTATGTTTTTTCAGCCTCTTTGCTTCTTCACCTCTTCACTCCGCATATTGAGCGACAATTCCTCAGGCTCTTTTGTGTATGGACTGACATTAAATTGTGGTAAATTTTATCTCCAGCAAAATTCTTTCTATATTGATGTAAATCTACTCAAACTAAAGCTGAGACTCAGGACTTTAATGTTGTTTCTATTATTTTATGCAGTTCAGCTCAAAAAAAAAAGTGCAACTGTCCAAATACTTTCGGTATGGACTGTACATCACAACTCTTTGCCAAACAAATTGAACTACCCAGGTATAATTACTGTAAATAAATGAAAACACAATTGATGAGCATTGCAGCCACAATCTGGCAACAGTGGTGGTGTTACTTAGTGTCGGTCTCTGGCGTTTAAAACCACATTTCCCATAAACCCTGCTGCTACGACAAGGATGATCGCCTTGACTTTTATTTGCTCTTTGGCTTTAAGGAGGATGAGAAATCATTTTTAAGGCAATTCTCCCACCATGAGGCCAGTGTGGGATTCTATTTGGGCCACAATCCTGAGCGTGTGATGGGACATTTTCAGACGAGCACTTTGTAAATAAATTGAAAAGTGTAGGGAAATCATTATGATGCAAAGAGTAAACCAAAACTTGAGAAAACAGATGAGTAGTTTGAAGTTCTGAAGGTCGAGTGTCAAGCTTTATGTTGCGAATCTAAAAACTTTGGTTTGCACATTATCTAAAGTTAGGGGCACACTTTATCCTAAAAAATGTCTGAGCTCTATAAAAAGAAAACTGCAGGAAGATAAACTACATTAGTGATGACGAGGCCTCGGTCCTGTGGCTAAAATCCTCCAGAAAAACCAAGCGACCCGAGGCCGTTGCTTACGTGGCACATGTGGCAAAGTTGCCTCCAATCAAGCAAAGTGAAATGTTTTTGGTTTTTTTTACTTGCACAGATACATCAACTTTAGCAAAAAAAAAAAAAAAAAAAAGCGTGTGTGTTTCCTGGAGCTTTTGTGGATTTTCTTGAAAGAACGTACAGAGATGAGAAGGAGACTGGACGGAGATAAGAGAACGAACTGGAGTTCCTGGTGTTCGGTCAGGAAATGAGTAGAGCACACACACACACACATGCACACACGCACACACACGCACACACACACACACACACACACACACACACACACACACACACACACACACACACACACACAAATGATCAGCGCATCCTTTGCTCCCTGATCAACTGTAATCAGGCCAAAAAAGTTTGCATCCATAGCAGTTTTTGCTGTCTGTGTGTATAACACACACTTTGTTCCAAATATATATATTTGTTGAATTATTCTTTACATGATATCAATTTCTTCAAAAATATAATGCAAGTGCTGGCAAAACAACCTTTTCTGCATTAAAAAATGTCTGATCTCACACTCGGGATTGAGGCATGATCACAACGCTGGAGTGAGGCTGTTCTCACTTGTTTGTTTGTTTACAGTAATTATAATAATGTCCCAAAACTAATGCCATAACTTGTTTATTTGCTACGCAGAGCACCTGAGCGTTAGCAAAGGTTAAGTCTTGTGATCTGGGTTGGGGTTTTTTTGGTCAATTAGAGAAATGCAACATATTTTAATTCATTTTTAAGAGATTTTGAACCAACGCTGTTCTCGTACCGTGCGAACTAATCAGTGCAGGATTAAACGTGATGAGCTGAGTTGTTTCCTTCTGATACAAGAACTTTAATCGCTGTCGCACAGGAGCTGAGAGTGAATTTAGTTGGTGAATCCCAGAGGATTATTATTATTATAACTATGTTCTTTTTGAGCGTGGAGCGTGGAGCGCAGGCGCGGAGGTGAACAGGTAGTTACTCTGGTCAGTGAAGGAAAAAGACGGGACGAGACGACAACAACACACTACACCTCTATTCTGACTGGCTGACTCTTCATCATCCACATTCATCCCTGGTGGAGGATGGTGAGGATGATGATGACGATAAGAAGAAGACAGCCCCACAATCAGCCAATCAGAATAGTAAACAGGTGGAAGGTAGGGGTGGGGGTGTCAGAAAGCCAGCACATGCAAGGGGATCGAAGCCGTTAGTGGGGAGAAAAAAAGGTCTGAAGCCAAACAAATAGAGAGTCATACAAGCGATATGAGACGTCTGATTGGCTGTAAAGTGGGGTCATCTGGGATCAAGCCAGCCGCCACCATCGGCATAATGGCTGTGAAGATCCTGTTACATAGAGGTAGACACACACACACACACACACACACACACACACACAAACAAACAGGAAGAGATACACAGAGAAGGGGGGGAGACAGGGACCACATCAACCTTTGACCTCTGTTTGACCTCATGTAAAAGTTCCCGAACCAAAAAAAGAAGAGGAAGTAAAGAGCGAGAGAAGTAAAGATGGGCTGCTGGCAGGTGAGAACACACACACGCATGCACACACGCACGCATGCACGCACACACGCACGCACACGCACACACACACGCACACACACACACACACACACTCCTCACATGCCACATGCTAAGCGTGTGTGGGACATGCTCGTCATTGAACCGTGCACAGAGCGTTGAGTGTGTGTATGTGTGAGTGATGGAGCTGAGAGAGAAAGTCAAGCACACACACACGCACACACACACACACACATACATACACACATACACACACTTCTCATGCACAGAGGTGGAACTTTTATTTTACTTGAGTTTTTCCTTTTTTTTGCCACTTGATGCTTCTACTCTGCTACATTTCTAATGGAAATACTTTCCCTTCTAATCCACTTTGTTCATACAACTGCTGTTTTTACAGGTTATTTCAAATATTTGTTATGTTTCTACCAACAGCTGTTCTCAAAGATTTGGGAAAATTGTTGATTTTGCAGCATAAAAAGAATAAATTAATCCAAGTCCTGCAGCAAACAGACATTAAAAGTGAAATTTTCTTCTTTCTTACTTTTTATTTCAAAAACCTAAATACATAAATACAAGGGGTGGAGACCTCCAAACTTTTGCAAATAACACAATTACTGTTTTTTTCCTCTTTTTTTAAGTTCAGAAAATATGCAGCAATGCATTCATATTTTTAATTTGGTGTTTGCTGCTGGAGTTTATGATTTATTTATTTTTTTCACTTCAAACATCAAGAAAATAATTTGTCCAGACTTTTGTACAAAACTGTAAAAAAAACACAAAAAAACACAAAAGAGATGATAATCTTATGAAATGAGGATTAAACCAGTGGTTCTCTGGCAGCGTCTTGCGTCTTTGTTTACAGGGTTTTTTTATCAGTTCCACCACAGAGACATTTCCCCTCTAAACGTTTCCCACAGTTTAATATAAACAAACCCTTGGGACTAAAAGAGGAGAATTACAATGTTACATGAAAACACAAAGACCCCCCCCCCACTAATCTCTCAGATTTATTTTGGGAGGGGCGAGATGTCATTTTCACATACTGATGCATCAGTATTAACAATCTAATCAGCTTTTTTTAAACTTTAAACTCTATAACTACGTTTATCTGATGATTCTGTGTTTTTACTTCAGTGCCAGACTTTTTACCTGTAACCAGGTGTTTTTGATTAAACTTGCTCAACCGCAGGGATTCGTCCCGTGTCACCGACCCACCGCCGGCTCCTTTTCTCGGGCTTGTTTTTAAAAATTCTTTTATTAGATTTTTTACAGGCCGGACCAACGCAGGATGCGGGCGGCGTGGACGCAGCTCACACACGACTGTTATCGCGGCCGTTTTCTCCGATTTCTGGCACCGTTTTGACGAAAAATCAACATGAAAAATATGACAGTAAAAACCAAGCACAAAGCTAACGTCACCGGCAAGATGTGTGGTTCCGCAGCTGGGGATCTAATTTGCATATTTCTTAATTAATAAGATGTAAATGTCTGAGCATGCAGGGTCCCGATAATCAGCCTTTACTCGGCGCATGCAAAGCAGGAAAACGTTTAACTTCGACTCGATCTCAACCGCATGGAGGGAGTCCGTGTGTTTTAGCAGGCAGATGTTTTCACGAGCAGATGTGTCTGGGTGGGTGGGGGAGGGAGGGTGTGTGTGTGTGTGTGTGTGTGTGTGTGTGTGTGTGTGTGTGCAGGCGTGTGAGCACAACGTACAGGCGTTTGATTCCCGACTCCGGTTGGGCAGACGACCGGGGGCGAGTCCTCAGCTCCGGCGAGGGAGACGGAGACGGCGCGGCGATCTCGTCCTCGGTCTCGTCGCTGCAAAGACAGAGCGTCGGCAAACACGTTGAGCCGGGTCCGTTCCGTTGACGACGTGGTGATGCATTTATAAAAACTCATCACAAAAGACTTTTAAAAAGGGACAGAGCGAGTGAGGCCGGGGGGGCCGGGGGTCCCAACAGCGACACTCAACCGATGGAGCGACTTTCCTCCCGCCGAGACTAACCTCAAGAGCAACAGCACAGCTGGGTAATACGCTCAAAAAGATTAGAACTACAGTTTTCTTTAATCTATCAATATCGATAATTATCAAATCATACATTTAAGGATACACACACTGTGTTTTGGTGAGTAACACTGACACTAAATACCCCTTGATTTTTTATAAGAAACCTCCACAGGGGAGCTTTTAATTTGAAGTTCCCAGGGCATTTTCAGTTTAGGACTGAACACTCAATAAATAAAATTAAGGTTTGTTATGGCTATAAACTACGATTTATCTTTACATCAATAACTTGATTCTCTCCACAGGTATTTCACAAACACATTGTGGGATTAATGGGGATTAATAAACAGGAATGAAATAATAGGAAACCTGTTGGAATGGAAAAGAAAAAACAAAAAACGAGATGTAGCAGGAAAAAAATTCTGCTGCTGGTAGACGAGGTACTTCAGAGATAGAAGTTGGATTTAATGCCATAGATGTAAAAGTGAAAAAGAAAAAAATGGAATAAAATCTCATTACAAATCCTGGATTACACCTCATATCTTATTCTGGTTTATATATTCTGCTTCTGCTTACATACTATTAATCACGACCAATTATTTTTATTCAATTACACCAAAACATGGCTCAGCCAGTTTTTTTTTCCACCTCTGTTTTTTCCACTGTGTCCAATCAGGATCTACGTTCTTTCGACTTAATTTAAGAGCATCTTTAAACTGTAAAAAAAGTTAGAATAAAATAAAATTTCTCATGTTTCACGAGTGAGAGTAAACTCGAAGGATTTTTACTTTCAATGTTCCCTCAAGTCTAAAATTTCGCCTTTGGTGTCGATAAACATGAGTTCCAAACGAATCTCCATCACCAGCAGACAGAGACGAGCAGCTACAGAAAAACCGAAAATACAGAAAGGTGCACCAGGTAAAAAGTATCTTAGCCCCCCCCCCCCGTTAGGGTTTATTCCTCCAGACCGAAACTGGCGTTGGTCGGTACCTCTTGTAATACGCCAGCTCCTCCTGCAGCAGGAAGACCTTGGCCTTGAGCTCGTTCCGCTCGTGGAGGACGTCCCGCAGCTCCTGCAGGGTGAAGCGGGGCCGGCTGGGGTCCTTCGGGTCCGGGGCGCCCGCCTCCTCCTCGCACAGCGCCTCCTGCCGGCGGGAGGGGAGGGGGAGGAGGGGGAAAACAGAGCCGAGAGTGAGGGGGGGGGAGAACGGGAAAGGGGAGGAAAGGAGGAAGAGAAGGTGGGAAGGAGGGCGGGGCGAAGGAAGTGGGGATACCTTGGTGAAATATTGGAACACGGCAGGCATGTCCTCGTCGCACATCGCCTCCTGGTGGCAGACGGACTCTGAGTCAGACATCGAGCCTCGTTCCAATACATCGGTTCTGCTCGCCCTCCCCTCCGGGCTCTGAACTAAAACCCCCCACCGGTTTTTTCCTTTTTTTCTTTTTGTTTAAACTCAGCACACCTGAGACATTTGCACCCGAGACACTTTAACACCACATGCAGCCGACAGAAGTCAACTCATGCACTGAGCAAATAAAAGACATAAAAAAACAAAAACCAAAACCAGATCATAATTCTTTTCAATAGCTAATCTATACCCAAAGTCCAACTGAAATCACATTTGGTCAAAAGATAATTTTGGTGTTTTGTTTCGTTTTTTTTGTGAACTGTTTGGGGTTTTTTTCAACTATTGAAAAGAAGGAAAAAAGTTCCTAGAGCCTTGACAGCAGCTCGCAGGCGGAGCCTTGCTGAGATAAAGACCTGGGGACTCGTTGGAGGCATTTTCACCTCCCCCCTCCCGTTATGGGCAGAAATTAAGTTGCCGCCCAGACAGCTCAGAATTCGTCTGTGCCCGGTTGGTAATCGAGGAAAAGCGGCGCCAGCACAGCGAACACAACGTCGTCACGCTAAACACATCCGACAGAGCTTCAGTGCGGCTGAGGGAGATGGGTAAAGAACACATAAATAAATAAGACGGATATGTGAACTTACAGACAGGAACAAAGGAGCGGACACAGGCTTGAGGCCACGGATCCGGGCCCGGCCACGGCTGTGGCAACACCCGCAAAAAACCCAAAAAACGAAGGGACTTGCACTGTGGCTAAGAGGCCGTGGGCAGGAAGCCGGTTGGGGGCAGTGGCGCTGAGGGACAAGGCCCACGCCAGAAACTGGACCCACACGAGTGACGTTTTCGTCCGCGCCCATGAGCTGGACGGGGAGGAGACGCCAGGAGGGGAAGCTCACGTAGGCTCTGTCAATGCTGCACCGTGCCGCCGCCGCCGCCGCGTCTCTGGCTCGGAACCGCCATCACGACGCTGACGGCTGAAATCTGGCAAATTGACTGGTCGAAAAACAAGATCGGCAAAATCAGAAGGCGGCGTCATGACACCGAAAACATGCACGAATATCCTCCCTTTTGGTTTCTGATTTTTTTCCCCTCTCAGAGGAGAACAGAGAACAGAGAGCAGACATGCGGCGGCGGCAAAAAAAATTAAAAAGGTCGTTTTTAAATTTCAGCTGGACTTTAAACTACCGTCTCTCACTGCCAGTGCTTCGGGGGGTCAACTCCAAGTGCGGTTAGAGGCCGAGCTGTCAGACCGGTCTATATTTAGCAGGGTCGTCGTGCGGTCGTCCACTAAGTCTCACCCAGTTGGCGGCGGCGATCTCTGTTAGTTCACACCCATGCAGAGCCAGCTCAGCACCTCTCATGGGTCAGACAGATGTTAGTCGTCTAGTTTGTTTTTTGTTTCTATCTATAAAGGTAGTTGTTTTTCTTCGTGGGTGGTGGGGGGGGTGCAGGTTCGGAGTTAGAGACAGGACAGTCACACCACTCTCGCTTTCGCTAACTAGCGCCTCTGCATTACCCAGAGCAACACCGCCTCGTCCTCAGCCTCCTCGTCCCTGTCCTCGTGTCCCCCGGGGCTGAGGGAACCGGGCAGTGGACGCGGGGCGGGGCCGGACAGGGACCCGCCCGACGCCCGCTCGGGGAGGTCAGGTCTGATTGACCAGCCCTCAGCCGCCGCCGCCGCGGCAGCGGCTTTGCCACGCTGATGGAGTAAAAGACACTTTGTTATCTGTTCACTAAGCCTTTTAGTGAATGCGTGTGTGTTTGCATGTTTTACAGCAGTTCGTGATTAAAGGCTGTTTTTGATGATTTGTGCATCCGCCATAAGCTTTATGGCTCTAAGTGGAAAATTATTGGCATCGATTTGTAGAGTTGACCTCTCTTTGAAACGGGAACGTGCTGTTACAGCTACTCGACGCTGTCGGTGAAGCTGCATCAATAACTGTGATTTAAGTGCCTGTCACTAAAAGGAACAGTTTGGCATTTTGAGGAATATACTTGAGATGAGAGGAACTGTTCATTCTAAGAGGCTTTTACAGCGTTTTTTGGCAGTTTAATCGTTTTTTTTAGATGAGATACAACAGGCCTTCCTTCCGCAGGAACAAGCACCGGAAGGAAATAATAAAACGAACGTCGGCTGAATCAGATTTAGCTGCTTCGGTTTTGGGCCCCTGCTAATCGTCACAGCGCCCCAACCTACGGGGACACTTAAATGCAGCAGAGCCATTGTTTATGTGCAGCAGTGACTCCTGCACTTTTCCTGCTGTGACAAGATTTAAATTAAAAAAAAAAAAGAAAAAGAAAAGGAGAGACTGAGACAGAAAGTGACAACAATTGACAAAAGGGTCCTGGGTCAGATTTGGACCCACAATGCACTGTGTTTGCAAATGGACGCCATTAAAGTCCTTCATCATGAGGTAAGTCTGCTATTTTAATCTCAAAGTGATGTCTGCCAGACAATAATGATAAAATGATAAAACTGATATTTTTCTCGCACATGTCAAGGCAGTAAAACTAATTTCAGTATTAAAACAGGCTTCTTTTAATGTGTTGGGGGGGTTGTGCTGTGTTACCTCTGCCGGTGAGGGGGGCTGAGGCAGGGCTTCCTCGGGGCTCCTGGTGGGCAGCTCCCCCTGGAGCCGCTCCCTCAGGCGCGCGACCTCCTGCCGGAGGGCGCCGACCTCCTGGCCCCGCGCCTGGGCGCTGGCCTCCAGTTCCACCTTCTGTTCGATCAGCGCCTTCCCCTGAGCCTCCACCACGGAGATCTTGTGACGCAGGTCGTGGTTGATCTTCATGAGACGGGACTGCTGCTGCTGGAGCTGCAGGAGAAAACAAACGAACAGAAAACAAAACGCGCAGACGCAACGGAAAATTTACATTAAGCTTTTTTCATACGTGCACATCAAATCAATCTGCTGTGCGCTTAAGGTGAATTAAAACCGACACAACGACCCCAGAACTAACGCCACAGCCCCAGGCCTCTGAATCGCCGCCCGCATTTCAAAATGTGCTCAGCGATTCCAACGGGTCTGGAGCTGGGCCCTGCGACGGACAATCAGGGGTCCGCTAGGCGCCTGGAAAACGGGGGACGAGCGAGTTCGACGCGGCTCCTTTAGGGCAGCTCCCAGGAACACAAACCCTTTCATTAAACCAACGCTGGCTTTTACGTCCAAAAAAAAATAAAATCCCAAATTTGATCAAACTCAGCCCATTTGATATGTTTATAACAGGTTTCACTTGGTGACAATCTGCCGCAGATATGTAACACAACAAAAGATGCTAAGTCTACATCGCCGCCTCAGAATAATGCGGGAACACTCCCAAGGTGGAACAACCGGCGTTTTTCCTGTTCTACTGACCCTGAACGCAGCATCAGAGCATTTATTATATCCTGCGTTTTTCCTGCTACGGAGCTTAAAAACGTCAGCGGTCATTTAGTCCTTGCAAAACCCAACAGCTGTTGTTTGTTTGTGGTAGATACGTGACGGCCCCTTCATAGACGACGAGCCACCAATCACACCCTAAAAAAAAGGCCACTTGTTCTCCGCTTGGAACGTCCGTGGCTCGATATGGCGTTAACGTGATGTTAACAGTTTATTGACAGTTTCCACGCACAGTTTCCTCAGCTGCCACTTTGACTAGGGAGCGGGAGCCCGGTCCCGTCACCTTACCGCCTCTATGTCCTCGTTTTTCAGCGTCAGCTCGCGGTCCTTGGCCCGGATCTCGTCCCTCTGCTTGTCCACCACCTCCTTAAGCTTCTTCATCACCTGCTTCTCTCTCTCCGTCATACCTGGGGGGGGCGCAGGGAGAATGGAAGAGCACACGCACAGAGAGGTTTCAATCAGAAACACAGTTTGCATTCTTTGTCGACGGCCTCTGCTGTCGGGGGAAGGTCAGGGGTCAGAGCCGTACAGGGGGGAGGCCTGATTCTGTGCGTGGGTCCGGCAGGTGTGCCGTCACACTGAGGCCGGTCTGTCCGCGGCGTGTCCGCGTGACTGTGGCCTCTGTGCTATGACCACGAAAAGAGCCTCTGATGCCGAGGCCAGACTGGCTCGGCGTCAGAAGCAGAGAAGGCTTCCTTTGTGTGTGTGTGTGTGTGTGTCCGTCCTTGTGTGTGTCCTTGTGTGTGTCCTTGTGTGTGTCCGTGCATGTGTGTCCGTGTGTGCGTGTCCGTGCGCGTGTGTCCGTGCGTGTGTCCTTGTGCGTGTCCTTGTCCGTGTGTCTGTGTGTGTCTGTGTGTCCGTGTGCGTGTCCGTGTGTGTGTCCGTGTGTGTGTCCGTGTGTGTGTGTGTGTCCGTGTGTGTGTCCTTGTGTGTGTCCTTGTGCGTGTCCTTGTGCGTGTCCTTGTGCGTGTCCGTGTGCGTGTCCGTGCTGTGTGTCCGTGTGTGTGTCCTTGTGCGTGTCCGTGTGTGTCCGTGTGTGTCCTTGTGTGTGTGTTTCCTCATGCGTGTCCTCGTGTGTGTCCGTGCGTGTGTGTCCGTGTCCTTGTGTGTGTCTTTGCGTGTGTGTCCGTGCGTGTGTGTCCTTGTGTGTGTCCGTGTGCGTGTCCTTGTGCGTGTCCTCGTGCGTGTCCGTGTGTGTGTGTCCTCATGCGTGTCCCTGTGTGCGTGATGTGCGAGCGCCCCCTCACCCTCGTGCCTCTGCAGGTCTTCCTCGCTCATGGGGTCTTTGATGGACATGTTGGTGAGCAGGGTTTTGTTCTCCTCCTGCAGCTGAGCGATCTGGGTGAGCAGGTCCCCTGACACTCCCTCCGCCCTCCCACCACCTCCAGCTCTGCCAGGCGGCGAGGAAAAAGCATATAAAAAAAAAAACATTGCCACACACTACATGACCCACATGCTGCATGTGGGGGATGCCTGCTGTGTGCCCCTGCTCTACCTGCCTGTAATTCTATGTTATTTTATTATTCCACTATGAAAGTCCAGGATGAATCACAAAGATGATCTCACATTCACACTTGTTTTTCTTGACTTTTTTTCTTGAGTGTCACCCGTTCACATTTAATTTATTTTATTTAGGGAAAATATCTCAACAGTTACTGGATGGATTTCCATGAAATCTGGCATATACATGATACTCTGGCTCTTCATATAGCGCCATCATCTGGCAATAAATGATCATCACCTGAAACACCTGAAAAACTGTTGACATTCCCATCAGCCTCTGCTGCACTGTCTCACTTTAAATTGGTGACGGATATAATAAAAATTAAAAACAATTTAAAATGTCTTAGTCAGGTGAGGAATGTTTTTCAAAGTCAGTGTGGTATTTCCCATGATGTGGGGGAGATGTAAACAAGAAGTATAATCATTCAGTTAGCTGTGGGCTACAACTAGAGCCCCATTTTTTCTCAGCCTATATTTGTCCACATTTTTAAAAGTATGTCGAATGAGCCGTTATAAGTTCCTGTTCGCAGCGAACCCACAGATGAACAGACAACCGTCACCGGATCATCTGACACTGGATAAAAACATAAAAATGTGAAGATTCTCAGGCAAGTTCTGGAGCGATAAGGTATATCTTTTTTTAAATTATTAGTTATAAGCAGACGTTTATTTTCTATGGACATCGTGGATAATTATATCCTCAGGAAGTGCAAGTCACCCTGAATCTAAAAATACGTGTCTGTAAATGGCGGCAATCGGGCGCTGAATCTTGAATCAAAAAACTGCATGAAGAGGAAAATTAAATAAACAAAAAAACAAAACCTGTGCCAGAAAACCGCGTCGGATTTCCTAGCACCATGTAACTTTGCAGCAGATGTGACATTTTCCATGTGAAAACGCAGGCGTAGGCTCATAAAGGCCCCTCAGTCGTTCACAGTCGTTCACAGTCACAGCAGAATCAGCCGTCACCTACGGAAACGTCCACTTTATCACAGTCATGAGACACGAGGCTCCGTCACCGTCACGAGAATCGGACATGTGAACCTTTTATTTTTTTTTAATGGCAGCAGGAAGACTGACCGTCACACTGATTCTCACCGTGAGTCTAAGTTGTTTTAAGGGTTGTGACTAAGTCCAAGTTTCAGTTGCTTTTATTGACCTCATTTTCTGCTACTTTATACTTCAGCTCCACCACATTTCAGAGGGAAATGTAGTTGCAGCCGTACATCGAAGAGACCTTCCCCCCCCCGAACATCTGGAAAGAAAAACTCTCCAACATTTCACGGACGGGAAAAGATTAGAGTTTATTCCTGAAATTTAAAAACTAATTTCTGTATCAGAACTTCTGTCATTTCTTCTTTTCTTCTCCCATGAATCATCTCATGACCCCTCGGGTCTATCTGGCGACACTCCTGAGGGGCCAGAACCCTAGGTTGGGAAGCAACTATTCTGACTGCATGTGAGGGGGTCAAAACCAGTGTCGGATATAATAATGGAGCAGATCAGTCACAAGGGACATTTTCCTGACTGAGTACTTTTACTTTTGATACTTCTTGAATTGGAGTAGCTTTAGATTGTTGCATTGGTAGTTTTACTGACTTACTCTTCTCACTGTGGTGACAGTCGTTTTCTTCTCCTACTTTTTAAGGTCAATGTTGTATTTTTATGACGCTCTAACTGTGAAATTTAGCGCTGAGAGGTTTTTGTACTTTATTAAATTCTGTACACAGAATTAAATGTGATGTTTCAGTCAAATCCTCCATTATCAGACTCTTTTTCACAGATTGTGTCACCGTGACTATTTGGAAACAATCACACACTGGACCAACAGAACTAATAATAGTAATAACATTAATAAACCACGGCGTGAAAAAGGGAGCAATATTTTCCATCATCTCTGGCGTAACACACAGCAACTGTCCCTATGGGAGAGTTAAATCCAGTGGTGGAATCTAACTGAGTACATTTACTTTAAGTACTATACTTAAGTAAGAATTTTCAAGTATCTGTATTATTCTTGAGTATTTTCATTTTATGACATTCACTTGAAACTGAGTATTATTTGACGGTGCTTTTGGTGCCTTTCCTAGTAGTGCAGTAAATCTCTCTACAGTGATATTGGTACTTTTACTTTTAATTTAGTATTTTTGCAGTAGTTTTAGTACTTTTACCTGTAGCAGTATTTTTGCATTAGTATTGGTACTTTTACTTGTAATGGAGTAAATTCCTTTACAGTGATATTGGTACTTTTACTTTTAATTAAGTATTTTTGCAGTAGTTTTATCAATACTTTTACTTGTAATGGAGTATTTTTACATTATTATTGGTACTTTTACTTGTAATGGAGTAAATGTCTTTACAGTGGTATTGTTACTTTTACTCTGATTAAGTATTTCATACAGTGATATTAATACTTTTACTTGTTTGCAGTAGTATTGTTACTTTTACTTGTAGTGGAGTATTTTTACAGCAGTATTAATACTTTTACTTATAGTAGAGTATATTTTTATAGTGGTATTAATACTTTTACTTCAGTAACAATCTGAGAACTCGTTCCACCTCTGGTTAAATCACAGTTTGAGAGGAAACGCTGAGGCCCTGGTGAACCTGGTCTGTTTGTTTGTTTTCTAACCGGTCAACAACCGGTCAACAACAGGTCAACAAAAGATCAACAAAAGATCAACAAAAGATCAACAACCGATCAACAACCGATCAACAACCGGTCTGAGACCATTCTGTGTGAGAGAGCCGGACCGATCGGGACCGACCGGGACCGATCAGCACCGGCGAGAACTGATCGGGACCGATCGGAACCGATCGGAACCGGCCCCCGCGCCCGGTCCAGACCTTCCGGTGCCTCTTCTCCTTCTCCAGCCGGTCCATCCTCTCCAGCCGCAGCTTGTCCAGCTCCAGCCGCAGCTCCTCGGTCTCCGGGCTGATGCTGCTCCGGCTCACCATCACCTCCAGGATCTCCAGCACCCGAACCACCTTGGGCATCAGCCTGGACAGCGCCTCGCAGCCGTACTGGTCTATGATCCGCTCGAACTCCTGGCCCACCACCGCGGCGATGTCGTACACGTCCATGACCGTGAGGTCGGCCACGTTCTTCTCCAGGGCCGACCCGGAGTCCTCCATGTCGGGATACTCCGGCCCTGTCCCCCGCAGCCCCCCCGGTTTCCTATTATGTTTCCTCCGCCGCCGCAAACTTCCCGGTCCGGGCCCAGCGGAGCGAAGTTAGCCTGGCGGGTCAGCCCCCGTCTACCGGGGACACCTGGCACGAAGGCGCGGCGAAGCGGCGAAGCGGCAGCGGACGCGCCGGCACTATCGCCGGTGAGTCCCCGAGGCCCGAGTCCGGGTTTGGGTTTGATTTATTCGGGCTGAGTCTCGGCTGCGCCCCATCGCTGTCCTCCGCTCCGACCGCTCCAAAATAAAACGCCGCACTTCCGACCGCACCTTTCACGATAAAAGGGGGCCGAGGTGGTGGTGAAGCGACGGGGACGAGCGGGAGACCGGGGGGCCCTCCCCGGGGCCCTTCCCCGGGGCCCTCCCCGGGGCCGCTCAGTCCTCACCGCCTCCGTCTAGATGATCCGATTCACCTGCACCGCTCTTAAGACCAAAGCTGTGGAGCTGTGGCCGATTTGTGTTTTAATTCGACTTTGTGCCTACAAGGATTATTTGAACTGTTGGATTTAGAATAGAAAACTACAAAAACAAGCAAAGAGTCGAAGAGAAATCTTTGGCATTTTTGCTTGGAAATGTCTTAAACAATTAATCAATTATACATGTTTTGCCTTGTTTGTCAGTTGACTGATCAATTAATCAATTAAACTGATCCATCATCTCAGCTCTAGACCACTTAGTTCCCGGTTGACTGGGGAATAATGAAACTGCTATGTGGGTCACTACCCCCCCCCCCACCCTAACCCAGCCTTTGGACAGTAGTAACGTACATTTACATAAGTCCTGTACTGAGGCACAGTTTTTAGTTTCTGGAATATTTTACATTTTCTGCTGCTCTGTGTTTCCACTCCAGTACTTCAGAGGCAAAATACTGAATTTTTTGTTGTTACTGTGCCAAAGGTTAAACCTTTATAGTGGTTTTTTCCCCACGAGGCCCAACGTGCTGCAGATGAACTTCGCCCACGATTACGATTCCTTTAAGACCAGGAGTCTATGAGACTGTGCCATGCTTTTATTTTGGAGGAAACGCTGTCCGGCTCCGGTATTTGTCTGGATCTCACCGTATCTGGCTTGACCCCCCCCCCCCGCTCCCTGGGTGGGGGGGGGGGCAGTGGTCACTTCCATGGTGGTGAGGTTGCAGTTCGCATTGCGCATGACAGAAATAACAGACGGATGAGGTCGCTGTGAGAATTTGCTCGGGCGCTTCCAGACCCGCGCTCGTCCCGTCTGACACATCTCAGCCTTTTATTAGCCTGAGATCCGACACCTGCCCCCCCCCCCACACACACACACACACACCCACGGCCCCTGCTCAGCCCTTAGAAGCACCGTGTACACAATGTGATCCAGCTGCCAACAGATGTGCGCACGTGTTAAGTGTTTGCTGTTTATGTATTGGTCTGAAGCTTCTGTGTAGGAATCACTGACCGGTGCATGAACAGACAATGAATCGCTGATAAAACAGATTCGTTTTTAGAAAACATTTATTAACTGTCTGTGTAAAAGGTGAAAATTCATTGGCAGGAGAGTCACAGCTGTTTATTTATCTGTTCAAATCTCAGGAGGCATCCAGATAAGGTTTAGTTTGACATAAAGCCTCAAACTGCAGCTTTCGTCCACTCCTCATGGCCTTCATCGCCAGATTTCCTCAGTTCTAGTATTAATTAAAACAAAAAATTAAATTAATAAATATAATCAATAAATATTTAGTATTCCATATTTATGTAAATTTAAGATTTTTTCTGAGTATGAATGCGTTATATTATACTGTGTGTGTGTGTGTATATATATATATATATATATATATATATATATATATATATATATATATAAAAAAAAAAAAATATACATTTACTGTGTTAGATTGTAAATCACTTAACAGTTAATACACATTGTTTACAAATAAAAAAAAGATGGTACATAGACAATAAATCAACCAAACACTATAAAGATCTCAGCAGATTTATATATGTGAAATTAAAAACAAGATATTTAGATTTCATCAGAAGAAAAATGTGAGTCCTCACACACTGTTAACACTGAGTCGGTTGCAAAACACACTGATTTGTTGCCCGAACGAAACTTTGTTGTTATAAATGACTCCGTGTTGACAGCATGCAGGAGTTTCTGGGGTTTTTTTTTACATTTGTATGTATCATCAATTATTGAGAGAATATAAGTTTCACCCTGATCACACAGACAAGCTAGAAAATACATATTATATAATGGTTTCATTTACACATTCCTACTTCATCTGGTATAAAGCACAAACAGCTGCGACATGCTGCTTTCGGATCCCTGTGACTTTTTACATGGTCAGAGATAAAAAGAAGGAATGTTTTTCAGGTCTAAAGGTCAAAGGGACATTTAACTTTGAATCAGCCGTGAAGGTAAAGTCGTCACGTATTCCTCTTCAGTCAAGCCTCAGGCTTCCCCTGTTCCAGTTTCACCCCGTTTGAACTGTAATTGAAAAAAATATATATAAATAATAGACTCACGTGCACATCACCTATTAAAATGGATCCTCTTGTTGTGCCTATGAGAGGAACGTAAAACCTTAGCGGGCGAGGGTCGGCTCTTACCGCGTTCTTCAGCAGGTTCCCAGACTTGGTGAAGATATTCTGTTTCTTCGGGGCCGGCTTGGCGGCCTCAGCGTTGCTCTGAAGGGCCATTGGGGGCTGAGAAGGCGTCCGAGGCTGGGGGCGGTCGGCCGAGAGCAACAGGGGCTGCGGCAGCGAGTACGGCCTGGGCTTCAGGTAACCCTGCCCCGGGTCTGGCGTGAAAGGCTGAGCTGGGGTGTACGGCTGCAAGGGGGTGTAACTTTGTGAAGGTGTGTAGCTTTGAGAAGTTGTGTAGCTTTGTGAGGGTGTGTAGCTTTGAGAAGTTGTGTAGATTTGAGAAGTTGTGTAGCTTTGTGAGGGTGTGTGGCTTTGAGAGGGTGTGTAGCTTTGAGAGGGTGTGTAGCTTTGAGAGTAAAAAGCTGCTTTAATCTATACTTTAGTCACGTGGCTCTGCTCAACTCCGTCCACCGCTTTTTGCAGAAATTCATTGTCTCCGGAGGATGAATCCAGCTGATGTCTGGAGCTCGAATCATTTTCCATTTAGACGTTAACATTTGTGGTTTCTCATCTATTGAATTACTGTTTTTAATCTGCTCAAATTGTCACTTTCCTCGGGATGGTGTCCCAGAAGGGACTCCTGAAGGTTCTGCATCCGCCTCCCTCTCACTCACAACCAGATCTGCTGTTGCCCAGAAAACAGGGAGGTGACGACCACTTAAATATGTCGCTTACGTGGCGCGAGGGTTTGCCAAAGGCAGGTGTACAGCTTCCTGTTGTTGCGGTCGGCCTTCACCTGAAACGACAGCCAACCGCATCTGAGAACATTCAGCGAGGGTTTCATTTATCCAAACCACACCCCGCGCACTATAGGCTCTTAAAGGGTTAGTTCGCCCAAAAATAAAGGACCTGACTCCGGTGGATTTGGTTTCATTTGCCCGGGTTTCATCATTTTTCTTCTGAATCTGAAGGGTCATTAACTATAGCTCTTAAATAAAAATGTATTGATCACCCTCTAAAATGTAGTTGATTAGAAGTCTGGAGAGGGAAAAGCTGGAAAAACTAGTAGTATGTCAAAGTGCTTGCTCATGTGGAAACATTTTCAAAATTACAAACATCAAGTGGAACCACTCATAAAAAAGCTCGTTCCCCAGCATCTCTCGGGGCAGAAAGCTCCACCAGGTGCCTTTCCGAGGCCATCAAACCGCCTCAGAGACCCACGGCTGGGGGGTACCTCGGCCCCGGGCTCGTACCTTCGAGGCGGCGACCAGCTGCGCCGTGCTCGCCGCGATCTCATGCGAGCAGGCGATGAGCTCCTCGTACGTCCCGCTCTCCCCCACCACCCGGTCGGCCGAGTCCCTGGCGAACAGAGAGGCGAACAGGCCGGTAAACGCTCAGCGCAGGTCTGGCATTAATGATGTTACGCGTGTGTGTGTGGTGACGGGTTCCCGGCGCTTACAGCAGCTGTGTGGCGCCCCAGCCCACTGCCTTAGACGCTGAGATCAGTCCTTCCGTCCAGCGAGAGTTCTTGGCATAAAACTCTGTGACAGACGCTGCTCCCTAAAGGGGGGGGGGGTAAACACAAATGAGTGACTATAAGAAACACTTGTCTGTTGGTCTCTGCTCACCATTAAAACATTAATGTTTCTTTATTGTTAACCAAATTAAAATTTATGACTTTTTAATGCCCTTTTATTAACCACATAAAATTTAATTTAATACTCTTTTCATGGTCACATCAGAGAATGAAGGAAAACCAGTGTGGACAATAAGGCCTGCGATTATTTATTATGTACATGAATTCCCTGACATCTAATTTCATTTTATTTAATTCTATTTATATATATATATATATATATATATATATATATATATATATATATATATACAGAGAGAGAGAGAGAGAGAGAGAGAGAGAGAGAGAGAGAGAGAGAGAGACCACTGACAAAAACATTAACTATTAGGGGGAGAAATCAGAGTAAATTACTTATTAAAATCATCCATCTTGTCTTTTTTAGGCTTTTGAGATAAAGTCAACAAACTTTGGCACAATCTAAATTAAACAGCCATTTAATCACTGTGCATTAGAATATTTCAGGGATTTTTTGAACCATTTCACTGAAAATCAACACTTAAATTATCTTCTAATTATTATCTTATCTTCCACAGCACAAAAGCAAATGTCCACATAGAAAATAGAATAGAATTTTTGCAGAAAAAGATCATTGACTAAAATGTCAAGAAATCAAGGGTTGTTTTGTTTTGTTTTTTTAAAAATGAATCGTTTAGGTTGGTCTGATTGGTTATTCCTGTTCTGAGCATATAGAGTATGGGATCAATCACTGGATCCCTCTGTAACTAGTGGGAGAAGATCTGTAACTCACCCGTCCTCCCTCCACGATGTCTTTCTGCAGGTCAGTGGCAGCCGTCACCAGCATATGAACGGCCTGGAGAGGAGAGGGAAGCGCAGGGGGCATGAGAACAGGCGAAAATGAATCACGGGTTCGCGGAAAACAGTTCGAAAGGAGACAGAGTTCTCACCTTCATCAGGTCCGAGCAGGATCCCAGGATGCTGTGATGAAACGGGAGCGGAAAAAAAAATCACAGTAAATCGCAAAAATCACAGGCCGCACGTAAGGCGGGCGGGTTGAAAACGTGTCTTACCTCTGGTTGACCTCCAGCTTAACCCCGCTGGCGTCTCTCTTCGCCTGATTCATTATCTCCTGTGAAAAAACAAAAGTGGACACAGAAACGTTAAGCGCCGCTCGGCAAAGGCGTGTTTTTGTCACGCTCTGGTCCGTCGCCCTGCGTGCACCCTTACGTCCATCCGCAGCACGGCCTCCTCGATGGCGGTGGACGTAGCGATCATCTCTTTGTCCACCATGCTGCCCAGCTCCTCTCTCAGCACGTCCTGCCCCTTCGGACGCAGGTCCTACACAGAGAAAGCGTAAGGTTACGGTCCTCGGCAGGGCAACACACACCACACACAGACACACACGAGCACACACACCAAAACACACACATACACAGACACACACAGACGATGTTTCAGACCTTCAAGCACCAGTCGGGTTTCAACATTGGAATCAGAACCTGCCGACAGTTCACTCAACGTCAGTCAGAGTTTTCGACCGTCGAAGCCTCGGTAGATACACTAAGGAACATTAAATTTGATTGGTAATTCTGTCTATTTATTCATGACTTTTTCCCGTTTTAGAGGATTTAAATTTTGCCTCTGTATCTGCATGCATCACTGCAATGTTTTTTAAATTAATTTCTAGCCTTTTATTCATCGTGCACCCCCTTGGTCACATGGCGCCTCGAGATTTTTCGGCTCAGAGCCTGTTTGGTTTTCTGTTAACAGTCCGGGCCGGTTCTGGATCGCATTGAGAGATATTTTGAGGTGACAGCCTGAAACTTGACCCCTGATGTGACCCCAAAATGTCAGTCATGCCTGCAGAGGGGCTCCAACTGCTGATCAGTCAACAACTGAAATTCTTGGTTCTGAGAGGATGAATCCTGGGGGTCGTGGTGATATCCTGACTCCTGGGGGGGGGTCACACTACTGGATTACATGGGCTGCCATGTACTAGCACCGGATTCAGCTCAAAGCACCGATCGACCAGGCTCGCGGAGCCACTAGCACGGCGACAGGTAAAGGTGAACCATGTCCCACCTGTGCCAAGGCGAGGATGCGTTGAACAGTGTAGCGTATCGCGGAGGGATCTGCCCTCTGCAAAGTGGCCTGGAGCTTCAGGTCCTTCAGGAACTGAAGGCAGTGGTTTGCACAGTCCCGGCAGCCGTCGGTCAAACCTGTGTGAGACCAAAAAAAAGGGACGCGGGGTTTACTCGTGTGCCGGCAGGCGTCCAGTGTGCATCACCGGTGGTCGCGGTGCGAGTGCGTGTCTCCTACGGTCGGCCTGGTCGGTGGGGGCCGAGTGGGACGTCGCCGCCCCGTTGACAATGGTGTCGGCGGCGAGGTGGGAAAACTGCGTGAGCGCTCTCAGCAGCCCGCTGGCGTCTGGACAGGAAGGAGAGGAGCATCAGATAGGACGAACACCCGAGGGAGATGCACGCACACACACACACACACACACACACACAAACGCCCAGCTCACCGTTCCTGTTTCCCAGGTAGACCGAGTGGCTCTGCTGCATTTTGTCTATTGAGGCCAGAGTGATTTCAGCCCGGTTCACCAGGTAATCTGAAAAAAAGAGGGGGGTGGGGTGGGGGGTGGGTGTAACCAGTTTTTAACATTCATAAGCAATAAATTAACAATATGTAAACACAAGGCATAATTATCGAATTCAGGTTCTCAGGACCCACTTTCTTCACTGTATAAAAATACACAGTGGTTAATCAATTAAACAGTGGTTAATCAATTAAACCATTTCTAAAACTTTTTTGGGGGGGGGCGTTTCAGAGGAAGTTCTACCAGGCGAGCTGATGCAGCGGACATGTATGGGGTCGTCCAGTTTGGCCACGGCGTCCAGCACGATGCCCTCGGCCTCCACCACGGCGCACTGCAGCAGACAGAACTGCTCCTCCTGCAGCTTCTGGGCCAGCTCCCCTTCACGAAGGGCCTGTGGTCACACACACACACACACACACATTAAGTCATCAGCATCTGCCATCAGTAACTCGTGCCGGCTTTGTTGCGGGGTCCGAAGACAAAGCACTGCACCTGCTGCTGTAGCTGGGCGTGCAGGCTTCCCAGCTCCATGCTGCTCCGCTGCCTCTCCTGCTCCAGGGAGCTCTGGTGGAGCCGGGCTTGTTGCCTGAGGGAGGTCAGCTCAGCGTCCTGCTCCTTCACCGACCGCAGCAGCGCCTCCCGCTCCGCCTGCAGCGCCGCCAGGCTGCTGCTCGCCTGGGATCCCTCCTGGGGAAGAAGAGGGGGGGGTGTAAGTGGCCTCTGAAAAAGATGATCCGGTAAACAGAGCTACAAGCAGCAACAAGGGAGTATGGTGGCCCTATTCTGAACTATAGTTAAATCTATCCCCTCACTAAAGGGACGTCCATTTTGAAAAGACTGATGTCTTGTAACTGTAAAAAATATAAATTAATATCCACATCATTTAATTACCTGATCTTCTTGAAATATCACACATTGCAGAACAGATTCTTTGTATGTGTGTGTGTGTGTGTGTGTGTATGTGTGTGTGTGTTTAGGTGCAAATTCGACTGAAGCATCATGATTCTGAAGGTATGAACATCTTCACGATCAGTTGCATCTCAAAGACGCTTCTTCTGGATGTAAACGGAGGTGGGAACGTTTAATAAACATAGTGATACAATGCAAAAACCTGCCCTAAATAGAGTCTGAAATTGACCAAAAACATGATGCAAAGAAAGTGTAGAAGAAAATCATCTCTCAAATTGGCTGAAACTGTCAAAGCTACATTTGCATGTTACTCAGTAGCGAAGAGGTTGTCGATACTGCATGTGCAGGAGAAAGCAAAAGACTGTGTGGCCTGATGGTGGCGCTAGAAGTTTCGTTGGAAACCGAGCCAGGGTAGTTTACATCCAGTCTCACCTTCTCCTTACTCTCCAGGGAACTGCGAAGGAGGGCCAGCTCTGCTCTCTGCTCCAGGAGCTCCTTGTTCAGGCGGTCGGCCTCCTGCTGCTGGAGATTCATCTGGTTGGGAGAGGAGTCACGGATTCAGCAATCATGAGATTTTCCCATCTGTCGGCACGAGGCCAGGTCGAGACGGAGGGTTATGGGTTCGGAGGTCGAACGGGTCTCACCATGTTCCTTTTCTCCTGCCGTAGGCCTTCCAGCTCGCTCTCTAGATGGCTCTTAGCTCGCAGCAAGTTGCTCTGCTCCAGTTTTGTGCCAGACAGCAACTTCACGGTTTCCGCGTTCTGTACACGGACAACACAGGGAACAATGTGTTGCACGAGAGAGTGAGGAAAAGTGTTTCCCAAAAATGTTGGACAATTCCTTTGAGGGTGTGAAGGAGACGGGCGTAACGGTGCAGTTTACCTTCCTCATCAAGTCCGCATGGCCGGTCACCAGCTCCGCGTGTTTCTCCTTGAGCTGGGTGAAGCGAAGCTCCGCGGCCTGAGCTCTACCTGTTGGGGACAAGGCGGGATGAAGGGGACGCTCTTGTTTCAGTACGGCTCAGCGGCACCAGCGTGGCTCCTTTTAGCCGCAAAGAAATGCTGCGTACTCACCGTCTGCCTCCTTGAGTCCAATCTGTGCCCCGACGTTGGCGACGTTGGCGCAGCGCAAAGCCTCCACCTCCATGCGCAGGTGCTCGTTCTCCACCATCGCCACCTGCTTGTGGCTGCGCTGCTCCTCCACATCGGCCTCCAAGCGGTTGACCTGAGCCTTTAACTCGGTCACACACCTCTGGGCCTGGAGACAGGAGGAAGAGGGGCTGTTGAACTGGGGAAAAGGATTCACACGCTGGACATCACGCGGATGCAAGGTGACATCTGGTGCGTCTCGAACCAGAGGTTTTTCAAATTGTGCGGGGCAGAGCAAGGGTTGCAGGGGGGTCAAGTGCATGGTGGCATTTTCAAAACAAAGGGGAGTTGTTTCTAGTAGATTGATTTGCTTATCAGATGCAGCAGCATCAGCAGTGGGACTGACAGCCACACTCACGGACCCTTGGTGCCCAAATCCTGCATTTAGCGTCAGAAATGATACTTTCTCTGAGAGTCATGACTCTGCCTTTCTGAAAACATCATTACCTCCGATGCCCATGGTGAAAATATCTCTATAAATATACTTAGAAGTCACGGCAAAAAAGGCGGCTGCTATAACTTGCAGGACCGGCCTAAGAATCAACAGGTTTTTGAGTTTCCCTCAGCATCACGGTGATCCGGTGATGGTCGGCATAGTTTTAATGTTGCCAACTTGCCGAAATTTAAACAACTATGGGCTAAAAAAAAACTTGTAGCCCACAGCAGACCCTGACAGTATACTATGAGTGGTTGTCTTGATTGGAAAAAAAATCACCTCGTTCTTGATGAGCTGTAGCTCCGGTTTGAGAACCTCCAGCTCCCTCCTCAGATTCTCGTTCTCAGTTTCTCTCTGCTCCAGCGACGCATCGGCGGCTCCCATCTGGCTGAGCAAATAGTACTGCCATGAGAGAGAGAGAGAAACAAAGAGGAAACTAAATGTTAGCCATGACACCACAGAAAAAGGAGCAGGAGGCCTCATCACATCATCTCATCACGTCTACCTGTGACATCTGTGGCGCCTCCCTAAGCTCCGGCTGCGGCTCCACGTCCTCCTCCTCGTGACACTCCTTGTTGGGCATCACCACCACCGGCTTTTTATACTCGGCCAAGGCGGCGGCGCGGAGGAAGTTCGGAGGAGCCTGCAGAGCCATAATGAATGAAAAAAAAAAGAGCAAGTAGATGATCGAAAGCCATCGACGCTGATCTACGCACTCGTGGAAACTCCCAACCCACCACTCACGTCTGGGAGATCCGGGATCAAGATGATGCTTTTAAAGAACTCCATTTCTCGGGCTCTGTCAAAGAACTGCGTGAGGCTGCAGACGGGGAAAAAACAAACAAAAAAAACACACACTGGTCAACGGCGGATCTCATCAAAGAAAAAGAGCCTCTACTCAGCCTCTGAGGAGGTGGATACTCTTCATATCCACAGGAACCTCGAATGTGCTTTATTTAGATGCCAGAGATCTTTAGCAGCAGAGTTGAGAGCTGGTGTTTTTCTTCTGGACAGATATTCAGAAGTGTGTCCCATTATCTTTTGTATTGTACAGACTTTATGATGATTTCAGAGGGTTAACTTCCCATGAAATGTCTCCACAGAGCCCTGAAATATTATGATTTACAGATAATCAAAAAACTAGGATGCCTTTTTAATCCTGACATGCTCAAGTTTTCCAGCTTTGTCTCACAATCCTGGGAAGAGACAAAATGGATGATTTCATTAGTATTTGTTCCGATTTCTCTGATTAATCTAAGTTTTGTTCAGTGATTTATGAATTCTGTTGCAGACAAACATGGCCTGAAGATTTGAATGTGAAAGATCTTTAATTTCCCTTTTCTGTTGTTTGGAAATGCACCTGCAGGACTCAAGCAGGTCCTGACCTGTATGGATTCATAGTTACGTACATACATGACGCAATTATAAATATTTCGTGCACTAATAACCTACCTCATGAACAGATCGCGGAACCGCTCTCGATGCCCGAGAAGGACGTCTGGAGTGATGCCTGCAGAGCAGAGGATGCGATGAATCTAAGACCTGATATAACGCAGCGAGGTGCGACTGAATAGACACCTTCAACTTGTGAGTGTGTGTATGTGTGTGTGCGCGGCTCACGGCTGTGCAGTTTGAACAGCAGCCGGACGGAGAAGTGGTAGAGGAAGCTGCAGTCCAGTATGAGGGGAATCAGAGGGGTCAGCCGGCACTGCCCAGCCGGAGTCGTCGATTTGGCGCCATTGGCGTCCAGCTGACGCAGAACTGCAGGCGAGGAAAAAACACGACAGCGAAGCCAAATTAAATTCCAGTGGTTTCTATAATTTCTATATTTTAATCCTATGAAACCCTATATCTACTATTGTGTATGCATCCGAGGCCTGATATATTTTATTCGTCTGGGCCATTGAGCCACAATTTTCAAGAAATCTATTAAAAAGACATGAAGGAGCCTCATTGATGCAACAGATGACATTTTCCTTCATCACCAACAAACCTCAGCTCTCTAATTTTCACATTAGGTATAATATAATTTTATTCTTGCTGGTTTCATTGCTGTTGTTAATAATTTATTGCAATGTTTTCAAATGTTTTGCTTATTGTTATTGTTGTAACTTGGTCAAACTGTGGTTTTAATGCTGTTTTGTAGCAGTAGTAGTAGCAGTAGTAGTAGTAGTAACTGTAGCAGTAGTAGAAGTAGTAGCAGCAGCAGTAGTAGTAGCAGTAGTAGCAGTAGCAGTAATAGTATAAGAAAAAATGTGTATTAATCCGCTACTGAAAATAGTCCCGAACAAATACACGCTTTCCTCCTGTTTGTGCAGCATTTACTAAAAACTAGAGTGCGCGGCTGTTTTAGCAAATCATTAACCTTAAAAAAAGACTAAATAAAACTACTTCTTTTAACCCATTTCTAAAATTTACATCTTTAGCAGGAACCAATGAGCTTGAGGCAAAGAACCACAGACAGGGTGAAGAACTCAGAACGTGTTGAGAAAAATCGTTCCATCACCCGGCCGATCCTTTAAAAGCTGTCTCAAAACAAACTGATTAGCAGTGGACCTGCTGACGGACTAACCTGTCTCAGCCATCTTCAGTCCAGCGTCCATGTAATCCAGCAGCTCCTGAGTCATATCCAACCTGCAATATCTTAAAATTATTACTAAAAAAAAAACCCTTTAACCACATATTCTTAGGGAAAGTCTGCTACTCAGCACAACAAGAGCACAAAGCTGTGGGTTGAGATCCCAAAACTTACACTTTGTTCATGTCACTTCCTGCTTCCCTCTCCAGGGTCTCATCACTGGCCTCCAGGTTGCCCGGGATCACCTTGTGCTGTGGAGGGGGACGTTCGCATGAAATTAAACCACGGTTTTATCAGTTTAGAATTTTGTCACATGTTGCGATGTAAACCGTACAATGAATGTTGGGAAAAAAAGCGTTACCTTTGCATGAAATTCCATTTTGTGGCAGAGGAACTTGGCTGACAGGGCAACAATGTGGCCGTAACGGTCGTGCAAGTTTCCCTGGAGAGAAAAACGATATCTTCGATTAGGTCAGATTCACTTATTTAATCCGCAGACAGGAAAATATGTTTGGTAAATTAGAAAGGAAAAAAAACCCTGCAGAAACAATAAGCTGAAACTGAAGAAGCTTTAAGATCCTTTACTTAAGTAAAAGTTAAAAAAAATACTCCATTACAAGTATTGGTTTGGGTTTAAAACCATATTTAAATTCAGGTACAGATTTATAATCAGCAAAATGGACTTAAAGCATCAAAAGTAAAAGTACTTGTTTTGCAGGAAAGTGACTGATCTATTCTATATTATACATTATATATTATATATATATATCATATTATTATATATGTTGCTTTTATATTGTTAATACTGATGCATTGATGGTTCCGCAGGGTTTAACTGTTGGAGCCGTTGTAAAAGAAGAACCGAAGTTAAAGTTTTCACTCATTAATAAAAAATAATTTACATTCAGTTTTCTTGCTTAAAAATATTTAACAATCTAATTCAGAATTATAGGTTTTGTGCCCATTTTGAAGGATTCTTTTACTCGTTCTCAGGCCTGAGCCCACACATCCGGATTGAGGTACAGTTTCACAGCTCCACACACACTTTCATCAGTGATATTACTGCAATAAGACCCCCCCAACCCCCCACCCCACCCAATAATAACCTCCAAGCTAAAGCATGGAGTCGAATTCTTGGGTTTTAAAGTGAAGTTGCTTCACAGTTCGTGGTTTCATCCTGGCGGCTGCTCACCCAGAGAACGCCCATGTCTTTCACACTGCGACAGTGCCGGTAGGAATCTGCGACAGCCTGTGGGTCAGACACACACAAGTTAGGGGGGTTAAGACATCAGTGATATGTGGAAAAGGGGGGGGGTGGACGAGCAAGATGGACGCCAACTCACGTTCCTGTGTCCGTCCCTGAGCAGCTTGTGCAGCAGGTAGCAGAACTTCCAGCTGATCATGGAGTTGCTGGACAGGGGCAGGTTCAGGATGTAGGACCAGAAGGTGGTGGCCCCGCCCTCCTTGTGACTCCCCATGATGATGTCGTCACGGCTGTCAAGGAAAACCCCAGAAACACCACCAGTGCACCAGGTGAACTGTGGGGGGGAACCGGCCTCTAATGTTTCCTGTGACTGTCAGGGACACTCTCTCAGTTCATTATCAGGCTAAAGAAATGTTTCAGATTCCAGGTTTCCGGTTCAGTTCCCTCTGGCACCACCAGCAGGTCAATTTTCACACGACCTGTGAAATATCTCAACATCCAGTGGGTCAACTGGCTCAGAGATTCCTGGAAACATTCAAGGTTCCACAGGACGAATTACAATGACTTTGGTTATTCAGTTTGTCCAGATACCTGCAGAGCTAATGACGTCCCCATTAACCTCAGGTGTACTTTGTGTTTATCTGATTGGCAGATATCAGCCTGTTCACACACTAAACCAAGCGTTGTGCCAAAGTTGGGCCCCCATCTTGTCTCCATTGTACTGGGGATCACTTTGCTTTAGTCTACTATAGTTTAAACTGTCAGTAAATACACACAGTTCTGTCTATTTCCAGGTTGTCTGTAAACTGGTACCAGGGTGGGTGGGTGTAAAAAATAATTTAAAAAAATAACAATAAAAGGATACGGCGCACATATTTCTCTTTGGGCGGCGTCTCGGCCGAGGTGAGAGTCTTGCTGATGCTGTGGAGCTGAAAGAAACGAGACAGGACAGAAAACATAGCTCGACATCAGGCTGCGGTTCGCGGAAACAGATGAGAAAACCAGATTAAAAAAAGATAACGAAAATATACATAATGAGAAAGACAGGGGGCAAAGCTCTCATCCAAACCCCCTTAAAGTGCGCAGAGGTTATCAATGTTTTACATTCTTCGCTAGGAATATGTTGATTTTAGTTGGTTTTACCTTCACATTAATAATCTGTCAGTGCTTCTTCCAAACTCAAAGAACTACTAAAAGACATGTCTGGAATCTGGATAAACAAAAACACTTGACCCCGGGTATAAAACGATGTATTGTGCCCGATTAAAAGCACTAAATCTCTGACCTGTTGTTTACCGAACTGCTCCTTCTCCGCGGCCAAGGCCTTTTCCGTCTTGTTGTCGCTCTTGTTCTTGGTTTTGCTCATCTTGGGTCGACTCGCTCCAGGCCAAGCGGTCGAAGCGATGGAAGCGTCGGACGTGCGGGTCCGTGGCCGGTGCCCGGCGCCCGGTCCGGGTCTCGGCTCCTCACCTACGCCCCCCCCTAAAAGAGCAGGCGCGAAATATCTCCCCGCGTGACGAGCGCGCGAGCCCTGCTCAAGGTGGGTGACCCACGCGCCAAACGGAGCCGTGTCTCCTGTGCGTAAAAGCGCACCGACCTCTTCACCGAGTGCGTAAAAACGCACACTGGCAATAATGAAAAAACAAACTTTCCAAGCCGGTGAAGCGCTTTTCAAACGAGCAGTAAAATACCACACACACGAAGTTTGTAAAATTATTTTTTTATATAAAAAAGTAGTAACACGTTGGCCAAGTTACAGATCTTAAAAGCCATCAACAGCCATCCACGTCTCCACTGAGTCACCTGGCGAATCTGCAGGCGGCGAAACCGGAAAGACGGAGGGAGGAACAAAGCCACTCAACGGCCCTGTAGGACTGGTTTCACGTCTCAGCCGCTCCACACCATAACAGGACTTAAAAAATACACGCTAGCCATTTAAATCTGTGCTGAGGTCACAGGGACATTATGATTGTGTGGAAAATATGCAGATTGATCCATAAGCATAGAAGTAAAAACAAGGGTAAGGATACTAAAAAAAGTTTTACAAAAGTTTTACAAAGTCATGGGTCAATATTTTCATCACTTCCGACAGTTGAGTTCCTGGTTCTGTTGTGGACATACAGTTTCAGACTGAGAGTCTATTTAATGTGGTGCTGGGTTTTTTTTCTTTTAAAATGTCATTCCAATGCAAATAGTTGAAACTAATCTGTTCCTTCAGTCAGCGTCAAGCCATCCACACGGCCGGCTGCTAGTGTGTCCAGGGCAGGCTTTGGGTGGAGTTTCACTGGCCTGTTGGAGGACAAAAAACAAAAGAAAAGAACATCGATTACATGTCTGCTCAACACGCCCAATAAAAAAGGTGGAGCAGCTCTATGCCCTGAGTTCCACGCCCTGTGAGTACAAAGGGAGAGAGAGAGAGAGAAGAAAAGAGGTGAAGATGCCCAATGTGATGATGGTTAAACTCCTTTACCTTGTGTGTCGGGCTGGTTGGGTGTTGTTGGTGGTGGTGGCAGGGGTGGGCCGTCTGGCTCTTATGGGAGCAAAGGGGTTCGGTGGCCCCGTGGCTCAGAGCAGGGCTGCGCCCGGGTTCATCTGCCAGCTGCTGCAGCCAACAGCTGGACGGAGGGTCGTCCCCCTGGTAAAAGGAAGGCTCTCAGTTATCTGCTGATGAAGGAACAAGATCAACATCTGGGGAAATGTTCACATAGATGAGAAGATTGATACAACTCTCATGTGTCTCTGTTAGACATGAGGCAGCTGTAAAGCCAGGAGACACTTAGCTTAGCACTGAGACTGGAGACAGGAGGAAAGAGCTAAAATGGCTCTGTCAAAAATGTGTCACCTCTAAAGCTCACCAAGTAACATGTTATAAGTGGCTCGGCACATACCCCCTCCCCAGTAAAACCCCAACCAGTCATTTTTACACCTTGGATTTTGACCAGACTGTGAAAAAACAGGGGTGTGGCGTGTGATGCGAGGCGTTGTTTCTGTCTTACATCCATCAACCGTGGCAAGAAGACCCCCAGGCCGCGGTTCGCCGGGCCTCGCTGCAGACAGGCCCCCGGCGAAGCGGCGGCATTGTGTACTAGTCCCAGGCTCTTTCCTCTGCTCGACGAAGGGGACCGGTCCTCCAGACAGCTACATGTTAACTCCTCCTGGCTGGGACACGGAGTAAGACGTCTCATTGGGGTTTCCGTTGTCTTAAGTCCCACAAGTCTTGTGGCTCATCTAATCCTTGTTTCTTTGTTGTTACGAGCGGGTCTAGAGCTTCTTTTTAATTTGGGCTCTGGACTTTTATCCAGGCTGCATTAAGGACCATTTTTCTCTATTTTCTCCCCTCAATGTTCTCTGACTCTGACAGAGGAGCTTCTCTACAGCCACAGATATAACACCAAAACTCTTTTCCTTTTTATAACCCCCATAAAGTTCCTCATGCATTTACTTTTCTAGTTATGTTATTTGTGTGCAATGTTCACCTGCCGCTTAAACCCCGACTGGTTTTCTCCCTCAGTGTTTCACGGGCACTTTCCAGGTTTAACTGCAGCAGCTGCAGGTCGTTGCGCTGATTCTCACAAACCTGCAACACAAGCAGTAATTTTTATTAGAGTCTAACGTGTAAAGGGCCGGTCCACGTTGTTTTTTGTTTTTTTAAACAGAGCTGTCTTAGAGTAATACTCACATGCCTGTAAATACAGTGAAAGTGTTACCGGTTGCTGAAAATTTTGGGCCTGTCCATACTGGGTTCAGAGATTTGTGCTTTAAGCAATTGTCAGTGGAGGTGATGTGGTATAAAAAAATTCCCTCTTGCTGTTTTTCTAGAAAAAAGTGTTTGCTGCTGAACCATGGCAGAGGGACATTGATGCAAAGCAGGGATTTTGCACTGAAAAAAAAAAAAAAAAAAAATCACATGCGGAGACTGTTGGGCCTCCGACCTCACCCCCTTCACGAGGGAGAAATGAATAAATTAGACCTCAAACTAGATTCTTTAGAAATGCAAACAAAGTTATTTTGCCAGCCAGCATCCAAACACACACACCTCCGGACCCATGTTACGACCCCACTAGCTACTGCAACACACAAGGTGATGGTTTAGTTATATTTTACCGGTGAGGTCAGCAAGGTGATGTACTAAAAAGATTTTTAGATGCATTATATTTTACAGGAACACTAAACACAAGAAGACAGGAAATATAACTTTGAAAAACTTTTTTTTTTTTTTTTTTACTTCCCTGTCTTTATATAAATTCTGCTTGTAACAAAATTTCGATGCGCGACAATCCTCAGTTTTCTTTGTCGGTGTATTGTGTGGCTCCTGGACTTGACAGTGAGCCAGAGCCGAACGGCGCAGAAGTTGCAGGAGTCCTGTCTTGGGTATGCTGCCAAACCAGAAGCGCAACCTCTGACGATGATGGCAGCAGGAATGAGGAAGCGCGTGTCCCCTGAGCCGTGACCCAGCAAGCTGAAGAGGCCTTTTTTTTAGGGGTTTTCTTTTAATTCACAGCGTGTTGGCGGGGTCACCGTACCTGTCGCAGGCAGCGGAGCTCGGACGTGGCACGTTCCTGTTTGGAGCGAGCCAGCTCCAGCAGCTCGTCCTTCCAGCCGTCGCCCTCGCCTGGTGCAAAAAGATCAGATGCTGTGCTTATCTTGGCAGGGAACGGCTCTTTTCTCGGACTGGGGGGGCTGTCAGACACCAGCTATTATGCAGATCAAAACGCAGAAAAGCAAACGACTGCAGAGATAAGACGGGATCCCCCTCACTGTACGCCCTCATTCTCAAGATAAACATGGTCATTGTCCCCTGATGGTCCAATCTACCGACTGCAGTTTTACTGTGTAGTGTTGAAATGATGAGACCGCTAATCAACTCTGATAATCAATTAATCGTTCGACTCTTTCATTGGGAAAAAATTGCTCCAGCCTCTCAAATAAGAGAATTATCTGCTTTTGTCATAAGAATATTTTTGAGTCTTAACCGTAGTTTGGACCAAATGGGGGGTTTGAAGCCGCCGTCTTGGGCTCTGGAAAATTTAGGTGTTCTTTTTTTCTTTTTCCACACTTCATGGCATCTTATTAAAAAAAAAAAAAATCAATCAATCAATCAATCAATCTAAAAAACAAACAATGGATAACATGATAATGAAAATAATCCTTAATTACAGTCCTAACATTATTAAAATCCTGAATATCTTTTATCTGAGTATAGCCTATGTTATGTCTGCCATAACTACAACATGCTGTAAAAATTTTATCAGTATATAACTTTTAACAAATATGTTGAGAATAATCAGCGATCTTCAAACACATACAATCAAAAGGATATTGTAAGATTGATAAAATAACAATAAATATACCATGAGAAAATAATGTAAAAACAAATACAGCGTAATAAAAATTCTTAAGAAAATGAATTAATAAAATCCTAAAACAGATTATTCTGAAGAGAACAGTACATCCTGATATTCCAACTGAATAAAGAGCTCGTGCTCGTGCTGTAGCGAGGACGTTACCTGACAAGGCCAGATCCCTGCGCAGCAGCTGGACTTCCTGCTTGAGACGGATCGTCTCCTCCCTCTGGGCGCTGCTCTGCGTGATCTGCTGCTGCAGCTCCCCTGCAACAGTCGCAGGACAAAAAACACTAGTCGCTTAGAGGAACCAGGGCCGAGCGCTCCCCAGTTCCAGCTTTCAAATATGCAGAGTTCTACTTTTGTCATATGATACCAAACTTGATATTGTTGTATTTTTGTGCACTTGACTTTTGTGGAAACCAACTTTGGCTCTGAGAACTAACAAAAACTGACATTTCATAGGCAAAAACGATGCTAGAAAACAAACAAGTTTGACGACGTTTTGTCTGAACAGGTCAGAATTTGGCCATTCAAGAAAGCTTGTAGCTGTCCTGGAAACCCACTGCCACACAGTGTGCTTACACCTACTAAAGTGACTTTTTCCAGTAGGCTTTCCAATAGGCAGTGGACACTGAGGACACGTGTCAACAGAGTGACCTGACTCAATGAAACTGAACCAAGTTGCTCTCATACCTTTCAGGCATGTGACCTCCTGTCTCGCATCTCTGTGGCGGCGCTTGTTTTCCTCCACATCCCTCAGGAGCTCGGTCTCACGTGAGCGACTTTCTGCTAGTGAAGTCTCCAGGTCCCGTAGGCGCCCCGAGAGATCAAGGATGTGACTGGAGGCATCGGTCACATCTTTATCCTGATTGGAGGGGGGAATACAAAATAAAACAAAAAACAAGAACACATGTAAATTTAATGAAAATCCTAATCTACAACCAGAAAAAATACATATAAATACATCTTTTTAATGCAGGTTAAAAAGAAACACCTGGATGTCCAGCGTACCTTGAGCTTGAGCATGGAACTCAACTCCTCCTCCCTGACCTGCAGAGAGCCGACTTGAGTGGACAGTGCCATGAGCGTGGAGCTGAGGCTCTGGTTCTTCTCCTAGGAGACACCGGGGAGACGACAGAAAACCTGAAGGCAGGGGCACCAAGTCCTCGATGTGACAAGGCTGTTTTCAACTGGGTGTGACACGTGCACATTAATATATGATGTTTAATGATGAATTTGTGCAAGAAGATGACAGAAGCCGGCTTCCCAGAAGACTTTTAAAAATTCTATAATTTCTTTGAAGCTTTAAGTCTAGTGATATTCTCCATTTTCCCTATTATGAACGAATCCCATTGAAAGTCCAAAACCAAGGTTAAATGTCTCCTTCTAACGAGCACCATGCATGTATCTAAAGCCTGATGTGTCTTATTCCCCTGAGCCATGGAGCTCAGTTGATTCCAGAAACTATCGAAAACATGTCAATAAGCCAACCAGCTGCACTAGTTGGCTTATCGCTGAGAGTCAAAGACCAGGGTGGGGGGGGTGGATTTGGAAAGTACTTGAAAGACACATTAGCATGTGTTTAGTCCAATAAATTCAACAAATATAAATCCAATACATTTATTTAAAAACACTGAGCAGCCCTAGTCTTATATTCCTCTGCCGCAGTTCCACCCGATACGAGCAGGTTTTTTCTCAGAGGACGTTGGCGCGTGTTGACACTACCTCAAAGTCCTGACACTTTTGGCTGATGTGCTGCTGCCTCTTTTCGAGCTCATGGAGCTGCCAGCGGGCTGCGCCGAGCTCCCCCCGGGCCTCCTCCTCCCTGGCCTCCACCGTCCACACGCGCTTGGTCAGGACCCTGATCACCTCGTTGCGCTTCTGCAACTCGTCTGTACAAAAAACACAAGCAGACAACAACATCATGGCTGTATGAAATGAGGGCAGCCATTTTGAATAAATTCTTGATCAATAATCAACCTGGAGCCGATATATGAACAGACTAGAGTTTAAGTGACCAAATGATTGACAGAAAATTAATTGGCAACCATTTTGATCAATTTGTTTTTTTTTTCCAGCTAAAATGCGAAATATTCTCTGATTTGCAGGACTTCTTTGTTTTATATGATATTGAATTTAATATCTTCTGCTTTTATACTGATAAAACAAGGAATATGAAGATGCTGCTTTGGACTCTGGAGATTAATTGATAATGAAAATATTTGCTAGTTGCATCCATTTATAATGTGTAATTCGCCCTAATTTGCCTTTTTGATGCCAAAACGTGGGCCAGAAACAGAAAAAAAAGGTTTTGTATGAAATCAAGAAGGACATCCTTGTGGGTTGTTTCTCCTCACCGTCCAGACGGGTGCACCGCTGCTCCAGGGTGAGGACCCTCTGGCGGTCCTGTTCCCAGGCTTGAAGCTGCTTATGATGGGAGGCGGCCATGGCATTCAGCTCCCTGTCCCTGTCCTTCAGCTCGGCCATCAGCAGCTGGAGCTCCCTCCTCTGCCTCCGGATGGTGGAGCCGCTAAGATCATCCACAGGAAGCTTTTTCCACAGGGCATTGGGGGGGGGGCAGAAAGACAGCATCACCATGACATCGACTACTTATACTTTAGCTACAGAGTTGAAAAGATTGGTCAGTTCACTGATTATCGAGGGAAAAATGATCAAAAACAATTTTGATTTATCATTTAGGTCATTTTTCAAGCTAACATTGGCTGGTTCCAGCTTCTAAAATGTGAATATTTGCTGGTTTTCATTTGTTCTTTGTGATCTAAGACTAAATAACTTTGGAACTAATGGCTGAACTACACAGGCACCCAACTTGTCAACCAGGGGTAAAGTAATATTCCCACTTTCTCGTTTCAAAAGGTCGACCTGAAAATGAAGTCAATTAGGACTGATTTAAATGTCAGAAATCAGTTTAGTGAAACTATGTAAGGCTGCCACACAGGATTATTTTTAGTATCAGTCAGTCTTCAGATTATTTCCTCAATTAATCGATCGGTTGTTTTTGTCTCTACAGTGTAATGTACGTACACACACACACACACACACACACACACGCACACAAATGTATGTGTGTGTGTATAAATATATATATATATATATATATATATATATATTTAATTATTTTGTCACCTCAGTGTCCAGGGAGCTGTGGGGGCAGGGGGTGTCTCCTGGGACCGGAGGCGTGACCCTGGCCCACTGTTTTGATGTGCCGTCCATCTCGAAGCTGGTTAGGACGGCGTTCCGGCTGAAGTCCAGTGGGGCGCCACCATTTTTCTGAGGAGTGTCAGTAAACACACTCAGCTGCCAGTTTATTAGGAACACCTGTCTGAAACTAACGCAGTCTAATCTTACAGCCCTGCAGTAAATCCTCCTTCATGGAGGTCACGATGTTCAGTTTGTGTCAGAAACTATTCAGAGAGGTGTTGGTTCAACTTTATTACAGCTAAAACTAACAATTCTTCTTATCAATTAGACTTCTGATCTTTTAATGATTTAAAGATTAAGATTTAAAAGATGATTTAAAAAATCCCAGAAGCATCATCACAGAGTCCAACAGGAAATCTACAAATGTCTTATTTTGTCCGAAACCCAAAAATATTCAGTTTACAGTGATATAAAAAAAAATACGCTGGAGAACATTTTGCATTGTTTCACAACTTTTGCTTGAAAAAGTGCAACTAATAATTAAAATCATTGCGGATAATTTTTCTTATCTTATAATTTTGGAGGCTGCAGTTTGTGCTGCTGTTGACCTGCACTTGGATCACACAGAGAAGTGCGTCTTTTATTTAACCTACTCCCATTGATATAAATGGGGTGAAAAAAATGATAGAAACACAATACGAGCATTATACAGACAATGCTGGCCACAAAGCCAGAAACAGCAAATATTAAACATTTTTGTTTAAAAATGAACTAAAACAATGACTCGATTATCAAAATAGCTTCTGGTTAATTTTCCTGTGGGTCGATTAATCGGTTAATCGCTGCAGCTCTTTAACGTTGAATATTTGTTTTAGAGAAGTTTATATTAATTTGAAATGGGGGGGGGGTCAGAAACAGCACAAACTACATCCTCCACAATGATCACACAGGTTAATCAACACCTGGAAAGAGCTTCAACAGAAACTGAGCCTCACAACCTGGAAGGATAGAAATAGAAATACAAACAAATCCCACAATGCACCGCTGCGGGACATTAGTCCTGCCAGCGGTGGAGAGTTGACATCAACCCAGCTACCGTCACTGACCTTTTTAACCGGAGTGCTGTGCCGGGGCTCGGCTGAGGCATCTGAAACACAGTCTCACACTTTTAATAACCAAGAACTTCGGCGGGACGTTGCTGTTGGACGCAGTGAGGCCATCGCTTGTGAATGTTTACCGTTTGAAAAGGGGAAAGAGTCTGACGCTTCCCCACCAACTCCTCCACCCGAGGCGGGTCGCCTTCTCCCGTCGTCCATCACAAACTGACCATGTTATCGTGCCTCCATTCTTGTTGTGTAAATGTAAAACCGCTCAAATATCACGTAAAGAGCAGCGGCGAAGTGTAAGTTCTCTGGAAAACCGACGCGGCTAAGCGGCGTTAGCTTCTCCGAGAGTTTCGCCAACTTTTTTGAACGTCAACGACTGAAGTGGAGAAGCAAGGATCGGACGGTTACGTCGGCCCAACGGACTTGCCGTAGTTCTTTTTAAAAACTACATTTAATTCAATTCCCATGATAAGGATATCGTAGCCAAGACTATGACGATTGTAGTTCAAACGTCTTGACCAAACACGGGGAAGCCGTTGAGGGGAAACTACGAGTTAACCTATTTAGTTTCTCACTTCCGCGCACTTGTCCGAACCTTGAACTACCGAGCCCAAGAGACAGGATGTCATCAGATTTTCAAAATAAAAGCTGGACGAGTGTTGGAAAACAAATTAATGTTCTTGTTTTTTTTTCTTTTTTAAATTGATGTAAATCGTGTAAAGTAAAACTGAAAATAAAATAAAAGGGCTGCTACTACCTTTTTTATATTACTAATTAAGCTCCCAATTAACTTGTCGATTGGATTTATCGATTATTCACTTTGATTCAAGGCAGAAAATAGTTAAAGATAACTTCTTTCACACAGCCCTGGGGGTTGTCTTCAGGTTTCTTTTTTTATTTGTGGCGAACAGTCCCGAAGATTTCCAGTTTCCCATTTTAATTTACAACACAAATACTCTACAAATGATCTTAACACAAGTAAAAAAACAATGAATTTCTTAAAACTGGATTTTGACACTGATTCCAAGAGAAGGGTCACTGGGTGGAGACCTGTCATAGTTGATGTTCAAGGGTGGAAAATTATTGACAAATTTGCAATTAATCAAATTATATAGAACCAGGTCATACGAAGTGAAACCTGGGTTTTGGAGCCCTTGGGGGTCTGGTGTTGTTATTGTTACTGTTGCTGCTTCATATAGCAACAATTATTTTCTTGTTTTTTTTCCCCCTATTTTCATTTATCTGTTGAATTCAATCATTACTTTTAACAGCTTAGCTTTTATATTGTCATCGTCTTTCATTGTCCCTCTCACCCCCTTAACATCACATGCCTTTGTGCACACAAACACACTGTAAAACTCTGTTGAATAGCCTGATATTTTCTTGTTAACCTAATATTAATGGGTCGGTTTCATTAATTTCAAGTTAGTTAAACTCAGAACGTATAGTTTTAATCCTCAGACTTCAGAACCTATGAATGTGAGCTGTTGTAACTTGATTGTTTCAGCTTGCCTGAAACTGTAGTTGTTTCTTCTCTCAAACGACTCTTTAAACTGAGAAAGTGTAAAATAAAAGCTGATTCAGTTAACTTGAGTCAGTTTTTAGAAGTCATATAATGACATTCAGCTAACTATTTATCATGCGCTCAGTTGACTCACATTTTTAAGTCAGCAGGGGAGTTCATGTTTGGAAGCTAAATTATCTTTAAATGAGTTACAGTGCACGTACGGACACATATCCCAGTCTTCCCTAATAATATTTTTTTTCTACTGCTACCTATTTCTCTTTCTTATTCTAATGGGTGTGATGTTTTTCTTTTCACATCTTAAGACGTCAAATTAACATAAATTAAATTAGTAAGTTGAATAACTGAAAAACGGGGGAGTGTGTTCGCTATCCGGGGCGCCAGGGGGCGCCGTCGCGCATCGGCGCGTCGGGATCGACCGTTCCAACACACAGAACAAGAAGCGGCACTAGGCGTGCTCAAAGTACGCCAACTAAACCTCAGTCAATAAGAATGATTTTCTAAAAGTCAGCCTAACGTTAAGAATGCGAACGGCCCCATTGAACAGACAGCAGTTTTAGAGTATCGTTTGCGGGGTACGTAGCTCGACATTTCTTCTGTCTTCGTCCAGTTACCGAGCAGCAGAGCCTGCTCAGTCACTGCTGCGGTAGCCTAGCTAGCCTGCTAAGCTAATGCCCACTAGCGGTGACAGCTGGGTGACTCAACGTTACCTGATGAATGAAACCGTTAAAAACCGAACCGGGGGACTTTCCTTTCGCCGAGGTACCGTTTGGTTTGTCTACACGGCGACGGAGCCCGCGATAAAAGGGGGAGTTTAAATAACGTAGACGAAAAGAATGGAGGCTAAATGATCGGTTTTAAACAGCCGCATGTTAGTTAGCCCGCCGGAGCTAGTCGCGACTTGCTGCCTAAGTACCCATTTGTCTCGTTACTGCGGTTGCGAGTTAAATTAGCCTCCTCGAAGCGGCCTGTGAAGTATTGAGTTCTGTTTTTAGACCTTAGAGTCGCCGCCGCTCAGGTATCCGACGGCTAAAGATACGGCAGCGACGGCGGAGCCTGCTAGCAAGATGAAATATCCGCAGGAGCCGTGTTCACTAATGCCCTCAGAAAGAGTCTGATAGTAACAATCTGAAGACGCTTCACTGCCTTTTATGTGAAGTGAAGGCATTTTGCATTTTATCCTTACTTTATTTTATGTTTCCTTCTCAATATTCCTTAATCTATCTTTATTTCCAGTGTAATATCGACAGTACATTTTTCCACATCTCTTCAAAACACTACAATGATACCGCTGCCTTAATAATGGGTTAATTACTTCAGTCACTTTTCAAGCAGAATTGCCAAACATTTGCTCGTTTCAGCCCCTAAGATGTCTCAGATTTTGCTGTTAACTGTATATTTTTTAAGCTTTGAGCTTCCTCTTGTACCAAACAGACAGATTGAATACGTTGATTTTGGGCTTTGAGAAACTGTGTTGTGCTTTTTACACAAATTTTTGACATTGTGAAGACAAAAGCAATTGATCGATAAATTCGGGAAAAATTTGAAATATTAAAAATAGTCGCTTCTGGTGGCCCTATATGCTTGAACTGTACTCACATGAATTTGAATAAATCTGAATTAAACTTCAAACTCCGTTTTCAGGTCGGCCTTTTTAAACGAATTCACGAACGGAGAAATGTAATGTTTTTGTGCAGGGGCAGCAGTTTAAGTGGGGTTGGCCAGCCTAAACAGTTTGGTGGTAAATTGACTAAACGTGTATGTGCCCTGTGCCATAAATGTTTCTGTCCATCTCTCCGTCTCTTTATTCAGATCACTAGTGATGGCTACTACTGAGATGGAATCTGTTTCCTCGGAAAGCAGATCGGAGCAAGGGACAGTCGACACTGACTCAAAGTACCCAGTGAAAGTTCTTTATTGTGGAGGTGCGGTATAAAACCTTTTAGTTTGGTATCTTGACCAGATTTAAGTGTGGCACCATTCCAGAATGTTACTAAATTTTTTGATCTTTCTCTCTGCAGTGTGCTCTCTGCCCACAGAGGTAAGTTTAACGATCAAATCATCAGGTTATTCTGCTGCCGTTTAAAACACTCACAACTTTGCTGTTCTCTCGAGTCACTAATGAATCTGCGCCGTCGTGTCTGCAGTACTGCGAGTACATGCCCGAGCCAGCCAAATGTAGGCAGTGGCTTGAGAAGAACTTTCCGGATGTATTTGCCAGGATGACTGTAGGTGAGTGTCACTGATTAGTTTTGATTTATTTATTTATTGCCAAAGATGTTTTTCTACAATTTTCTCCGAAGTTAACAGGTTTCTTTCTAAACATCTGTGATCTGAGAAAAGAGCTTGGCAGCATAGATTTATGAAATGTGTCATTCTCACATGCTTGGAGCTTGGCAGAATAGAGGTGTTATGCTGTTAATGGCTAATTTTTCCTGTGCTGCATTTAATTGACACAAATTCCTGATGGAAGTGAAATGAAATATAAAAAGCCTGTGCTTGTAAGGTCATCTTTGCTAATGTTTTTCCGTTGAAACTGTGTCCAGTGTCACTTTCTTTGTCATTTTTTTATTGATGCGCTCATAACGTGATAAGATACAGCTTTCTCCCCTTAAACAGCTTTTAAATATTCTTATTCCACACTTTCTGACCGTATCATACAGTATACTGTATATTCCATTTCATCTTGTTCCAGCAAGATTGAAGCTATATATAAATTTTTAAACTGAGCGAAACATTCAAATCCACCATGTTTTTAATGTTTGCATCTTTCTATAAAGTGGAGATATCCCATATCTTTAATATCATTTTATATGAATGATTCAAATTCAGCCTGGCACATTCAGTATCTTTGAACATTGGAAAAAGCCGTAGGGTTACGAAGATTCAATTAGTGTTTGGCTGCACAGCGTGACTGACCACCTGCAGGTCTCTGGGGTTGGTATTTTGATCTTGTTTGTACAAGTGAAGAAAGAATACTTTCAATTCAAGAGATCGTAACGGCTTCATCAAAGAGTTATCAGTTGTTGTGTTCAACTCCAATTACAGGGATAAATGTCCAGGTTAAAGATCACAGGTCTGACTGAAAATCTGACTGGTTTACTGGTTGCACCCTGAACACGAAGAGAAAAGTTAATCAGAAAAATCTTTAGTTATGAAAAATCTAAACACAGATTTGTGAATTTTTACTTTTGCAAGTCTGTCCTGGAATTATAATGGGACTGACATGACTCATGGTATCTTATCCAGAATCATAAATAGCTTCAAAGTGAGGTAAAACAAAATCTGTGAAGGTAGGAAAACATAATGGTTAGAGATGCACAGTTGTCATTCTAGTCTGTCACTAAAAGCATCCAGGTGTGCACATACATCGTACTAGTCACTGAAAACGTGAGACGTGTTGCCACAGGATTGGTTTTAATATCTTCCTATTTTTACTTGCGTCCAACTGGCCCAGCAGCGAATGCACCCAAGCAGGA
Source organism: Istiophorus platypterus (assembly GCA_016859345.1). NCBI lineage: Eukaryota > Metazoa > Chordata > Actinopteri > Istiophoriformes > Istiophoridae > Istiophorus > Istiophorus platypterus. The sequence goes on along the minus strand of CM029128.1, from coordinate 2,540,560 downwards.
AGCCGGCACTGGAGATACTCCCCCTGCAGGCGAGGAGGAGGAGAAAAAGAAACAGAAAAGAGGTATCTTGTCAAATACTGGAAGTAGAATGGTTCAGAATCAGTTGTCTTAGGCTGATTAAAGTATATAATAAGGTTAGGTATACATTAAAAATTTGTTTGTGTGTCAAAGCATCAGAGACTTTCACAGTTTACCTGCCTTGTTCAAATTATAATCCTTAGGATTCCAGTCCTGGTTGATTCAGTGATGTCGGTGATCATGCATAAACATGACTGAGCCTTGAAAAGTTTTTGTTGGGCAATTATTTGCATTTCAACACAGCTCTTATAAAGCTGTAGGAAACAATATCGGCAAGATTATCGGCCACATGTAGATAGAATTTAAAACATCGGAGCTGGACTGCATGCTTCGTTTCCCATGAACGCCTAGTTTGTAGGTGGGCAATTAGAAGCTGGCATGGGAACAACGGATGCTGCCTCTAACACTGAAAACTAATAGAGATAATTACAGAATGCTAATACATGGACTAGATATAGCACAAAACAGGGCGGCCGTAAATGGGGATTATAGTTTTCAGAAAATGCTTCCTCACTGCTGCCTGTATTTAAAGACTCACTTATATCTTGTTATACGATTTCATTGGTATCACAAGCTCATTATCTGGTTCCTCTCATTTTACCTTTCAAGGCGGAAGAGGCCAGATCAAACAGAAAAAGAAGACTGTGCCTCAGAAAGTTACGATAGCAAAAATCCCGAGAGCCAAGAAGAAATACGTCACACGGGTTTGTGGCCTGGCAACATTTGGTAAGAGTCTTACACTATTTTTTTTTAAACTTGTCTGCTTGTTTAAACTTTCTTTCAGCTAATGCTTTTTCTTTTTTTTCTTAACATGAATCCCGGGTTGACCCTTGCAGACATCGACCTTAAAGAGGCTCAGCGATTCTTTGCCCAGAAATTCTCTTGCGGTGCCTCAGTTACAGCGGAGGATGAAATAATCATTCAGGGAGATTTTACGGACGACATAATCGAAGTCATTCAAGAGAAGTGGCCTGAGGTGAGCCGTCCTAATTAAAGTTATACTTGCTTCTCTTTTACCTGAACTTTTTTTTTTTTTGCCAGATGAGGCAGAGATAGTTTTTAATTAGTTGTTTTTCTTTTTGACAGTTTGAGCCTCTTTGTGCCAATGCTGTGATGTTTAAAAAAAAAAAAAGCAAGACAGTCTGCTTAAAGATGAACAGGGACTTGGCTGGATCACTGAGACAAGTCTCAGATCTGTCCCTCACTTTATCTTCTATCTGTTGTTTGAACTCTTTAAAAATAAATAATGAATAATACAACAGTTGTACTTCAGGGAAGTTGTGATAAGTTCTGGTCAAACACTGGCTGTTGACTAAAACAAATTGAGTGAGATAAATGCATCAATATTCTGATGCTCAAATACTGATTATATGCTATTACTAGATAGTACTACAATAAATACCATTATGATTATATAAATACCATACCTATAAAGGCAAATTAGATGTAAACGTAAGCCAAAGTATTGGACAAACTAAAGACTTTGATCTGAAGGTGGCGCTAGATGAAAAGTCTAGAGATCACCAAAGTTCTCCTAATTCATCCTGAGGGGAACATCCACGTACTTACTAAATTTCATGGCAAACCATCCAAAAGTTGTCGAGATATTTCCGACCCAGCCGAAGGGGGGACTGACCGACACCATCCCGAGAGCCCAGAGAATGTTTGTATGACTAAAAATTACAGTTTATACAATTTAAACTTAACAGACGGCAGCAGCAAACAGTTTTGAGCCTCAGTATAAAAGAGAGGAGTTATGGCCAGCTCCACGTTTTCAGGGAGTTTGTGGCGAATAAAAGCAGAACGCCGCTTCCCCACGGTTTAATACTAAGTTGAAGATATAACAGTTGTGGCGTATTTTATCCGAGGCGTCTGCATATTGTATTGAGGAAAGAATGAGAAAAATTCTTGCTGAGTCTCAAAAAAAAAAAAAAAAAGCTCAGGTGGAGAATCCTCAACCCTCAAAGAGAATGTCCAGTGAGGACCTTATGAAAATATGTTTGGTTCTGAACCTGAATGATCAAACTATTTCTTTCCCTTTTTTCAACATTTAAAAAAAAAAACAACTTGCTTTAAAGTCCCAAACACACACAATAGTGATCTTGGCCTCTGTATCCCTGTCGCAGGTGGATGATGACAGCATCGATGATCTGGGTGAAGTGAAGAAGTGAAGACCAAATATGCACTTTTACTGAAATGGATGTGACCTGTAACAGCGACAACCTGGCCAAATGTACACATTAAGTCATTTTATACTTATTTTATTTACTGTACATAAAAAAAGCTGCGGACTTGGCCACTCACTTGGCTTTTTCTTTTCTTCTTTTCTTTTCTTTTTTTTTCTTTTTTTAAATTTAGTTAATGGCTTCTTACACTCGTTTTGCCAAAGGTGTGGTATGACGCGAATCCCTCCCAAATGTTCTTCACTCAAGCAAACTGTAGGCTAATAAATTTCAGTCTCCTTCGCCTGTAGGCTCTCGTCTTCTTTCTGAGTTTGCCCCCACCCCTCGCGTGTCTGAAACATTAAAAAAGGGTGGGATTTCTTCATTTTTATTTATTTATATTTTTTTTTCTTCAGGGTTAGGATTCATTGTAGTCGCCCTGCTTTATCCAAGTCTCTTAAAAGGCTGCAGGCTATTTGTTTTTCATGCCTCCCAGTCAATACCCGGGGGTGCCAATATTCCCCTGCATAATAGTTATTTAATGAAAGTCACACTCCCAAGGCAGACGGGATTTACAGTTGTTTCCATGCTCCTCCGGGTCAATACCACTTCCCCATAGATAACACACATAGTGCACAATGTTTGCTTGAGAATCATTTGCATGAACAAACATGATTGCCTCCCACAAAAGTCACCTGGTGCGGTGTATCTATATTGACACTGTACGGGGCAGCAGATGGGTGTTTGGTGTCTGTGCCTCGCCGACGGTCGAAGAAAAAAAAAAAAAAAATGAATCGGACGCTCCCAGAGAGATGCTGCACCTTTGAGTCCCCCATCCTGGACCAGGTCCTGCCCCCGATACTGATCCTTGAGTTCATGTTCGGACTCGTCGGGAACGTCGTCGCCCTGTGGATGTTCGTCTTCTACATGGACAAGTGGAAGCCAAACTCGGTGTACCTGACCCACCTGGCCGTCGCCGACTCCATCGTGCTGTTCTGCCTGCCCTTCAGAGCGGACTACTACAGGCGTGGCAAAAACTGGGTGTACGGCGATGTCCCCTGCCGCATCCTGCTCTTCCTGCTGGCAGCCAACCGTGCGGCGGGGATCTTCTTCCTCACCGCCGTGGCCATCGACCGTTACTTCAAGATCGTCCACCCGATGAGCCAGATCAACCGGATGGGCCTTGGCTATGCTCTCTGGGTGTCCCTCGGCCTCTGGGGCCTGATTTTTTTCGCCACCGGGTACCTTCTCTCGGAAAGGCACCTGTATTATAATAACTACCAAACACAGTGCGAGAGCTTCAACATCTGCATGGGCTTCAGCCCCATCTCCACTTGGCACAACGCCTTCTACGTCATCCAGTTTTTCCTGCCGAGCACCATCGTCGCCTTCTGCACAATCAGGATCACCTGGCAGCTGAAAAACAGGACGGTGGACAAGAAGGGGAAAATCAAACGGGCCGTGAAGTTCGTCTTGGCTGTGGCTTTGATCTTCATCACCTGCTTCTTTCCCAGCACGATATCACGCATCGCCGTGTGGATCCTCAAGGTATGGTACGACGAGTGCAAGTACTTCAAGGACGCCAATCTTGCGTTCTACACCTCAGTGTGTTTCACCTACTTCAACAGTGTCCTCAACCCCTTGGTGTATTACTTTTCGAGCCCGACCTTTAACGGTGCCTTCAATAAGCTCCTGAACAAACTGCTGAGAAGGAGCGACGACAAGGATCCGGATGAGAATGAGATTTCCACCGTCGACAGTAGAAGGTTATAAGGTCAGAGGTTGTCGTGTTTTGTCTGGATACTCTGAATTTCTAATTGGTTACATTAATGCATAATGTAATTTAAAGGCATGGCTATTGATAAAAATTCTATTAACCAAGTTAATAACTTCAATAAAGTGTAGAAAAGGATTTTTGCTGTGATTGTGACCAAAAAAAAAAAAAAATTATCCACCCAAATAATAATGAGCAGCTTAGTGCTGTTACTTGTATTGGTCTAGCATAAACCATTGTAAGTGTGGTTGCAGTGTGTATTTAAGGTGATTCTTAGGACTCAAAAATTATTTTAGTTGCGGGGTGACCCACAAAAGTCAAATAACTACAGAAGTTTGTAGAGATAATATCTGTCATGTAAGAAATTTCATGTGTTCATATGTACTTTTTCACAGTAAAATAGTTAATGAAATCCTCTGATGACCATTAACTCCTTTCCAATCCGAAAAACACTGATTTTTCTGCAGCCCTGTGAAATAATGTTTACAGGGTGGATCAGCTGAACAGAGAGAGGGAGGTCTAGATCACTTCAGTGCTATCAACAAACTGTCAATATAGGAACAACCCAAACATGCCATGCAAAGCGTTTGAGGTTTTTCTGTGGGTTTTAGGAGGGTAGAAAGTTGTTTTTGTTTAGTTTTTTTTTGTCCATAGAAAATATATAAAAGCAATGTATTGGTTTACTTCCTGCCTTTAGTCATTCTGCCTTTGTATCCTGCTTTGTTTCCCAGCAAATAAATTAAACATAAGGAAAACAAACTTAAATTTCACAGTGCTTTTGTGCTGCTTTCCCCCCTCTGCTGTCGTCTTTCCAACTCGCAGAATCGTATATATCATTTTTGCATATAGGTTTTTATACCCCCGCCCCCCATAAAGGTCTGACCCATGGCAACATTTTAAAATCTCTGCATCAAAATCCAGTAAGTGGTGAGAAATAAAATCAATTCACGATAAAATGGGAAGGAAACTCGTCACAATTGCAGGAGGGTTTTTAAGTTTCTTGAAAGCTAAATAAAATTTAAAAAAAGGTCCTGGGACGTGGTTCCATTAATCTATTAGGACCACACTAATAACACCACAATTCCTACCATTTTATTTCCCCAGTCTTTCAAATCTGAAGCTGCTTCATTAATAATTCTGGAGCTTGTGATCATATCCATCATAACAATGAAATGTACATATATTTGTTTTTTGATTTTTATATCTTTAATAATAACTTCCATAACTTAAAAAAACAGAATGGTTTCACCAATGTAAATTTTCACACACAGTTGAGGCTCATGAATCATTATCTAAAGCTTTATACGGTAGATCAGTTATAAGGCAGCAGTATCAGCAATTTTTGGGTTGCCAGGTTGTGGAAAATCCTCCTCCAGTGCAACACTTTGCTTGTCTCTCAAATGCATCGGTTGGATGATAAGGGTTTAAGTCCCCTATGGGGGATTTATGTTCAGTTTACAGTATAAATATTTAAAAACCTGGTTATAAATCACCGTAATGTAGCTGTGAGCAGATATAAGTGTTTAACTGTGTTTTGGCAAACAACTGCAGTTCCTCATGAATGGAGGCTACTGTATTAAGATAATGAATGACAACATCGTAAAAGACATTTGCTAGATATAACATTAATTAGAACATTAATGACCGCTTTGAATGTGCTTATATTCATGTCCACTTTAAAGTGTGTTATAAACATCTATCAAAAATCTCATGCTGCTAATAAGCGCTATTTGTCTAAGGATCACCAGGGAGATGTCTCTGACGGACCACATGACCACTTACCTTCTGGAAAAGAAAAAAACCCATTCACAGACTGCTTATTAAAATTTCTTAGGTTATAAGTGGGCTTTGACGAATTAAAAAAAGAATAGTATAAATGAAGAGAGACTAACACTAAATTTGAAATGTTGACGTTAAGAGGGTTTTGCATGGTGCAGTCAATCTTCCTGTTCACAGGGTTGGTATGTAAATGTAAAGGATGGGGGATTAATACTGAAGTTGTCCCTCTGTCAAATGTGTATTCAGAAGTTTATCTGAGGCAAATATTTATCCAGTAAAGTGGACCTCTTACAGTAAAATGGCTCTTTTAATTCCAAATTTCCACTTTTTGTAACTGTCCCTCCTGCCGTAAACTCAACATCAAAAAAACCCAAAGAGAGAATTTTATAGTAAAAAGGTTCTAACTTTTGGAAGAAACTCACTCTATTTGTATGTCTCAGATTGCTGAAATACCTTATAAGCTTTGAATAAAGTTTTTTCAAATTCATTTTATTGAGGTTTATTGTATAGTACAAAATACACAGTACAATTACACAAAGGAGTACGAAAACATATCTCGGACAGTCGGTAAGAGAAAAAAAGAAAACGAGGAATGCGATAGGATTTCTTAGCTGTATTATCAGCAACAAATCACTAGTTTACTTTATTGATACAGTCCATGAAATGTTGCCATATCAAACAAAACTTATTTATATTCCTGGGTAGTGAAAATTTATTTTATTTTTGGAGATGTCCCATCATATCTTTCAACAGGGCAAAGTGGGCCCGGTGAGTCTCTCTGCTTCCGGTTCAACGAGTCAGTCTATGTGCTAATAATGCTACAAAAGGGGTAAAGGTCAGGACCACAAAGAGACAAAAAACGAGCACAAAGAGAAGCAGAACAGCCTCGAAAAACATGCAAAACAATCACAAAGACACACAAAATGGCCGGAGAGACTCAAAGCCACTGCAAAGACTCTCGAGACAACCAAAAGTAGAGGCAAAATGTCCACAAGGAATCAAAACGACTCAAAGAGGATGCAAAACTACTATGAAGACAGTGTATTGGTAGTAGTTTTGTGTCTCTTTCAGCCTGGGGGGCTTGCTCCTTTGCAGAAGTGATTATGGTGTGTGTGTGTTTGTGTGTGTGTGTGTGGGGGGGTAACAAGTCTGCGCCCAGGATGAACACGAGCAATTCTTAGAGCAAAGCTTGAAAACAACCCAACTCCTCTCTGCCTGCACACGGGCGGTGTCACCAACACCGACGGGAGAAAACGCTCGAACGAAGTCCGCGATGTCCGGACTCATGTTCGAGTCCGTGAAGGCGGCGAGCGGCGACGGCTCCCGGGTGACGTCATGCTCTCGGGCAGGAGCCTGGGATGAAAAAAACCAAAAAGCAGAAAACATGGTAACGTGGAGCGGTTCGGAGAACCGAGCCGCCTCCCGGACCGAGACCCGGACCGAGACCCAGCCCGAGACCCGGCCCGACACCCAGCCCGACACCCGGCCCGCCCCGCGACACCGAGTGAGCCCCGCAGCGACCGTCGGGAATGAGCGTATTGTTCCGCCGCGGCGTCGCCCTCTCTCCGGCGCTAATCCGAGGCTAGCTAGCTCCGGCGGGGACGGAGGGACGCGGCGGGGGAGGAAAGTTTAGGGCGCCGGGAAGCGGCGGCGGTGGAGGTGGGAGGTGGACGTGGGTGGTGGTGGTGGTGGTGGTGGGGCCGCCACGTTTTATCGCGGGGAGCCGGGGCACGGAACGCGTAGGGGGCTCGGGAGAAGCGCCGCCGCCTGAGTTGTCCCGGCAGCTCCGGGGATGCAGCAGGTAGGACGAGCCCAGCCCAGACACACGGACGGACGGACGGACGGACGGACGGCGGCGCCGCGGGCCGGTCGGACTCGTCGTCGTTGTTCGTGTCGGGCCGCGGCAGCGGCGGTTTAACCATTTTCAAATCAGCGGCCGTCGCCCGCGACCGGTTGCGTGAGGCCGGAGACGCCGCGGAAGCCGCGGGCGTGAGGTTTGACAGCTCCGGTGAGCTCGTTGTTTTGGTCTGGGCTGGAGGGGGGGGGGGCGCCCAGGTATCACTGCCACCTGACGAAGCCCTCTCCCCGTCCCCTGGCCCTTTTGCATGGGCGCTGCCCCGGGGGCCCACAGGTCTGCGGTTTGCACCACAGCATTTGGCTCTACGTTGTTTTATTAATCGCAAATGAGTCGTAGATTTGCACCGGTGGGGCAGATAATCCTGCTCCTTCCTCTTGTGGTCCCGTGGCCCGGGTCTTGTGGCTGGACCCTGTGTCCAAATGCAGCTTTAAGACCTGAAGTATTTCAGTTTACATTGGTATAAAGTTGTCTTATCACTTATATTTCTTCCATTTTTTCAGTCTATCGCGTTTTTAACACAGAAAGCGTCGAAAGGGGGTATTATTCCATCATAGTTGTACTATAGTACTAAGAAGTAGTAGTAATAAGGCTGAACTGGACAATTTATGTCATTATCACTGTGTCTGACGACTATTTTCTTTTATTTTCAGTTGCTTGTTCAGTGTATGAATTGTCAGAAAAGTGAAGCAAAAGTTATTCTGATTATTAGTTGTTCTAAATAATATATTATTTTATATTGTAAATATTCTATGTTATATTCTCTTTTCTTCTGCTGTCTGAAAACCCCCAAAAATGTTAAGTTAACTGGAAGAAAAAAAACTGTGACCGCCAGCAAAACACTCATATTTGAGATGCTGGTATCGGAGAGTTTGTGGCATTTTTAACACAACTCAAACCAGAGATCAGGTTTTTAAAAAAATTTCCCGACTAATTTCCTCTCAAACAACCTGTCGATCGATCGATCAGTTAATCGTCTCAGTTCCAGAGTATCCAGCTGCTCCGTTTCTGGGATAATGAATAATGAAACCGCCTTATTGTTGAATTTACCGGTTTATTTTCCCAATCAATCATCTTGTCTATAAAGAAAATAGCGAATGTGCTCAGATGTGCCTTGATTTTCAGTTCACACTCACATATGACAGAGAAAAAGATGAAATCCTACAAGTAGAAGGAATTTTTGCTTGAAAAATCACAAAAAGAAGTTTAAACAATTACCAACACAGACAGACTAATCACAGACTAATTGATCAGTCCCCTAGCCATCACATGTCTGTGCTGTGTCTAAATTTTAGTGCGTGACATATTGAAAACGCAAGCATCACTGAAAGGAAAGTAAAGTCTCTGCTGACCTAGATGCAGTCAGGGTGAATCATCAGCTTTGTGAGTAAAATGGCAGCCTGGTCAGGGCCCTGTCCACTGACCACCTACAGATGCACCGGAGAAGAATACGACTGTAGTCATTTTCGGAAAGAGGAATTTCTTACTTTGTCGTCCGGGGTGAAAAAAATCGGCCTTGCTTGATTTGGCAGCTGCAGGAAATACCAAGGAATTTGTCCTCATGGCTCCAGAGTTGAGACGTTTACAGTGATGCGAGGTCGGCTGGACATCACATTTATCCATAAGTAACAGCGTGGTAACAAGTCCTGGGACGTGTCGCGGTACAGAGGGGCCTGTAATTGTTGAAGCCCTTTGTGAACATCAGCTTGCAGACACACTTGAAAAGTGTGGCATCACATTTTGCGAGTCCTATTGAGGGAAAAACCCTGAATTTGCATGGTTCTTTTCCACAGTGTCCACATTTGTGTGCAGAAGCATTTTAGAGCTGCAGCTAACGATTATTTTTCCAAAGACAAAAGAGGTTTATTTTCACATAAAAAATAGGCTGAGTATATATTGTATGTGATGAGTTAAAACAGCTTGAAGTCTGAAAGTTTTTGACAGCAACTCATGGTAGAATAGAACATTAAATGTCCCTGGTGTGGTCCCAGTGTTTGATTGTTGTTTTTGTTTTGTTTTTTTTTATACAAACTTGCATCATGTTCCTGCAGCTCTGATCCAGCTATTTTGCATTTGGTTTGATCGGATTTTCCAGCTCTCCTCCATCATATTGGGACCGTGTGGGGCGGTGGGGAAGGCCTAGTCCCCCCACCTTGATCAGGCCTGGAACCCCCAACCTCACACACACACCTCCACCGTAACCAACCAATCATGGAGAAAGACGGCGCCATGAGTACGCCGGGCAAGGTCAGCGGGCTCAAACCCCCCAGTAAAATCGTCCGTCCGTCTGGGGTGCCGGCGAGGATGTCCCCATCCTCCGGTAAGAACCATGAACTTATTGAAATTTATGATATATGTCTGGGAATAGTAATAGGGAACCAGATGAAAATTTTAGTTTTCATAATATGAGCATTCAGTCAAATTTAATCTCATACCAGTTGGCTGATCTGCAACAGGTTGAAACGGGAAAGGGGAACCGACGACAGACTATTTGTGTATTAAAAAAAAAAAATAAAATTGAGGATGACTCCTTTTAAGCAAAGGGAAGTGAAATGCAGCTTTAAAAACAGTGTTGTACGTTGTGCTGTTTGCCCCGGATAAAACTTCAGGCTTCTCCAAACCACAGCAGGGTGTCAAGCTGATTACAAGCTCCATCCCTTAATCAGTGAGCAACGGTGGAGTAAACTTCACCAACATAGACCTTGTGTTTTCATCTCAACGGGCAGTTGTGAGCAAAAAACCTGGAATCTAATGGGTGTCACAAGTGCTTATTTTTTTTTTTTAAATCCTCAACACACTTAATCACTCTTTAGCTGTTTGTTATGATCATGGTTCACTCGCATTTGCAGAGAAAGTTACTACTGCTGTGGGAAAAACAGACAGAAGCCGTGTTATTGAGTGCAACGCTTGGGTTTCAGATGCAGTGATAAAACTGTACAGTCACCGGAAAGAAAAAAACGATTAAAGAAGATGAAAGGTCAAATAATAATATAGAAAAAGGCAGATAAAAGCCAGTAAAAGGAAAATACAGATATGACTGAGAAATTGATGGTAAACTTGCTATTGATCATATGTATGAAAGAGGTAATAATACGAATTTGTGATTGCAGGTGCTCCGAAGCCAATTCCTCCCGAGAAGTCCCCTGGCGCCGTGACCTCCCCAACCCCGGACACAGCCGCCGACTTTCAGACCGGGGAGAGGGTCTGGGTCAACGGCAACAAGCCCGGCTACGTGCAGTTCGTCGGGGGCACGCAGTTCGCCCCGGGCCAGTGGGCAGGCATCGTGCTGGACGAGCCCATCGGGAAGAACGACGGGTCGGTGGCCGGGGTCCGCTACTTCCAGTGCGAGGATGGGAGAGGGATATTTACACGGCCCTCTAAGTTATCCAGGACTGCGCTGCCGGAGAAGGAGGCGAATGGGGGCCGGGCCAGTCCGGCGCAGGGAGCCTCCGCCACGAGGGAGCCGGCGCCTGCTGGCACTACCTCAACCGGTAACCTCAACATTTGGCATATTTAGTAAAAGTACAGAAAATCAGTGCTGTCTGATTTAAAATCATTTGTTTGTTTGTTGCTCAGCTCAGGGCCCTGGCATAAAGACCAGTGGTGCGCTAAACCGAATGCTCACGTCCAGTGAGTCGGTGTCGAACCTCTCAGACCCGGACTCCACGAAGAAGAACAGAAGGGAGCTGAGGCTGGGAGACCGCGTGCTGGTAACACACCATAACAGCCAAAAAAAAAAAAAAAAGACTAATTATTCAGAAGTGACGATTATATTGTCTCACAGTCATTTGGGCATCAAAATTTGCATTATTTTGTCATGAGCATAAGATAAATCTCAAATCTGCAATAAAAGTCTTATATCTTCAGCTTCATCTGCAGGATAATTTCATTCACAAAATTATCTCCCAAGATCAAAAAGAAATTCTTAATTCTGCAGAGCTCAAAGTGCTGCAGTTGGACATCAGCAGACAAGAAACAGCACTAATTTAACAATGTCGGTGGTTTGTGTTTATGGGACCTGAAGCCGCCATCGATGGCGCAGTGTCACAGAAATAACGAGGGAATAGTGTGGCGTGAAGTTTGATGTCAAAAAACGTCTTCACCGAAGCAAAACGTTCCGTGACTTTAGCTGGAATCGTGCTTCTCGCAGGCAAATGCACATGTACCACACCTGTGCGTACTGGGGTTGTAATGCATGCGTCCACTAGGAGGCAGTGTCTTATCTAGCAAACCACAGTGGAAAGAAATTGTGGAAATAATCATGAGAGAGGAATCTGTTTCACCCCAACAAAACTGCAACATATGTGAAATGAATGTGACAGAATTCGGAATCATCGACAAGACAGTGAACTAAACATGCTTAAACGACATTAAGTGGGACAACCCGGATCGATCAATCAATCAGCTCTGCTCGACACGCACTGCGCATTGTTGAGATATAGGAGATGTGTGTGTCGGCCCGTAAATCCCTTTCCCGCACGGGTTGGCACAGGCGCTTTCATGTGCTGCATCTCAGACGAAGTGTGACCCCAGCTTTAGATGGGAGGTGGTTTAATGGCATGTAACGGTTCATGGGGAACAGAACATCACAGAACATTAAAGAGCAGGAGGCGTCAGTCTGTCAGGTGTTACAACGGAAGATGTTTGCCTGAGTTCGCCCGTAGAGGGTCACAACTTTGTTAACATCTGTAAAACTTTCATGTGAAAATACATAAATAAATTCAAGAGAAGGGGTTTGGTACGTTCATAAGATCCAATATGTCTCTATTTTTTATTAATAGAAATAAAACAAATGTAAACTAACAGAAAAGACACATAAAGGCAGACAAAAAAAATCCATGTAATAATTCATAATGTGGAGATGCCAACATTTTTGTTCAGAATAAGATCTGAGGAGTAGAATACAAACATGTTTATTATGCACCTACTGATGATTTGTATTCCTTGAGGCGAGTCTAATGTTTTTTCCAAACACTTTTCCACTTACTAGAGAAATTAAAAGTTTGTTTATTCTCAATCGTTAACAGAAGTTCAAACCATAAATTATAAACTTTTTTTTATATCCGTGCACTTTGAGGCTGGTAAAATATTTCACATGGGTAGTTCTGATGTGAGACACCATACGCACAGAGTGAAGACCTTAATTAGAAGTAGGGCGAAAAAAGAACATGGTGAATCAAACATTATTTTTATTTATTTATGTATTTATTTGCGTAGGTGGGTGGCACCAAGGCAGGAGTGGTGCGGTTCCTGGGGGAGACGGACTTTGCCAAGGGAGACTGGTGTGGAGTGGAATTGGACGAGCCACTGGGCAAAAACGATGGGGCTGTAGCAGGGACCAGGTGAAGAGCTCTGACTGAAGACAAATTAATAATGTCTGTTTTAATACAGTTATGCACTAACCTATAAGGAAAATGTTCCAGCTGTCAGTGACTGTGTTTTGGTTTTTCTGACTGCATGTTGCAACCCCCCCCCCCTTTTTTTTCTCTTTTACCCCCAGGTACTTCCAGTGCATGCCCAGGTTTGGTCTCTTCGCCCCAGTCCACAAGGTGACCCGCATCGGCTTCCCCTGCACAACTCCAACCAAAGCCAAGAGCTCGCGCAGGAGGTCCGCCCTCAAGAGGAGCCCCAGCGCCTCCTCCATCAGCTCGCTCAGCTCCGCCACCTCCTCCATTGGCGGCCGGCCCAGCCGGGCAGGACTGGTAAGGCTTGAGCTGCGTCGCTGCTGTACAGCGCTACAGGGCTTTATGCTGACTGGTAATAGCGCCCCCCCCCCCCCCCCCCAAAAAAAAAAAGACATTTCTGTGAGTTGCAGCAAAATTTGTGCGAAGGCTGAAAATTTGTTTTTCAGGTTTTGAGTGTCAGGGTTATTTCCTGAACAAAAATTTGAATTTCCTGTCCAAACACCAGGCGCCGTTATTTCCTCCTCTTTCCTCCCATTTTTCACCAGTGCGTTGATTTACAGTAGATTTCCTGTTGGCCAAAGTTTTTACCAGCAGTTCACATTTGCTGAGTGATTTTAGGCTATAACATGTTGCAGCCCTGTCTCCTGGAAAGGACATCTACATACCACAAAACTTGCAACAGCAAATATGTCTTTAGAGATGCACAATGCCACCTGACTTACATTGTATATCAACGTAACAAGGAAACTTCCATCTTTCTTTTTTTTCCCTACAGTTACAGAATGATTCATACGTGCACAAACTGTTTTTTACAGGGAAAGGTCTTGGTTGGATATTGACAAGGTGACTTGAAGCATGAGACAGGAAGAACTGATTTTAACCTAAACCACAGCTTCTCCGTAACCGTGACCACAATGCTGTTGTTGCTGCTGCTGCTGCTGCTGCTGCTGCTGATGCTGCTGCTGATGCTGTTGTTGTTGTCTAATGTAACCACGAGTGGATGGGAACTCTGGTTTCTCGACCTGCTTTTGATACAGATACATTAAAAAAAAAAAAAATTTTGCCACTGATCTAATTTGGGGTAGCAATTACATTTCCCTCAAAATGTATTAGGCATAACAAACAAGTTGTAGATAGATGTGATTTCAAGCGCACAGGGCTGGAGCTTCAATATGTTTGGTTTTCGGCATCAGTGTATCTAAGAAAAATTAACCTGTTTCCGAAATGAAATTATCCGAGTTATTAAATTCTTCCTAGCGTGGCAGAATATGGTAAATTACGTGAAGATGTGATTAGATTAGACATTAGATCAGGCAGACTGCAGCACCTCTGGGGCGGTTTATGCGCTTAGGAACACAAAAAGCCTGGGAAAGCAATATCAGACAAACAGACGTACCGTTAAAAGGTGAACGACTGATTAGATTTTTAAAATTTTTTTTATTTATTTACTCATTTTTCCCCAGCTGACGGAGACGTCTGCTCGGTACGCTCGGAAAATTTCCGGCACAACGGCGCTGCAGGAAGCCCTGAAGGAGAAGCAGCAGCACATCGAGCAACTGCTGGCAGAGAGGGACCTGGAGCGATGCGAGGTGGCCAAGGCGACCAGCCACGCCGGGGAGGTGCAGCAGGAGCTGGCTCTGCTGAGGAAAGGCCGGGATCAGGTGAGACACATGTGCACCTGTGTGTCCAACAAGACCACGGGGTAACAAAGAGGAACTGGCCAATCAAGACAATTTGGCAAAAACATTAAATTACCTTTCTGTTTTGGATAAAGTCCCAGCTGATACAAAGCAGCAGTGAATTCATGTTCCTATTTATGTTTGTTCAGCACAAACCAATCGGAAGATTTTCTCGAATCCTAAAAACTTGACTATAGTGGGATGATTGTGATGATGTTTGTCTGCGTCTCCTGGACGTGCGAGGAGGCAGCTGTTTGTTAAAAATCTTCCCCCATAACAACTTTTAAACACCGTAAGATGCAAACTCTTGTTTTTTTTGAGGTTCTTTGGAGTTTTTCTGCTCAGTAGTGTTAAAAAAAATCACTTAATAAGTCATCCAAGAATCACTTTTGCACTTTCAGAGACAAAAAGACAGAGGCTTAAATCTCACTTGTGTAACTGACAGGGGCAGAGGGTGCGTCTCTGAAGTCTCTGTGCCTTTAGCAGATGACACTGCAACACAAAACAGGAGATTATGCACATAAAGTTTTATACAAATGTATTAAAATACACTGCACAGGTCCCCAGGCACATATGAAGCACATAATAGTGAAAATTGGATTTTTTTTTTGTGTCTTCATCATCATATCTGCTGCTTTGATGTTGTAGAAAATGTCCTAGATCAGCACATACAAGACAAGAAGCATCACAAGTTCATTTTTTGTCAAGAAAAGGATTTATAATAGTTACAAATACAGCTACTACTTCTCCAACCACTAGAATTATTTAATACAGAATTAATTTTGTGACAATGTCATGAATTTGAATGTAAGTAAGGGCCGTGTTGTATTGGCGTGTGTTGCAGTATGCCATGGAGATGGAGGCCAAGCTGGATCAGCTGCGTTCTCTGGTGGAGGCGGCAGATCGGGACAAAGTGGAGCTACTCAACCAGCTGGAGGAAGAGAAACGGTGGGTTGCCCGCACGTGATATTGATATTAAAGGGTATTAATGTTAATGTCCTTGGTGGAGAGACATGGTGACAGCAGATGCAGCGCACAATGGGGCCTGTGTTTATCAAAATAAGAAAAAAAAAATTGTGGAAGGTTTGTTTTTAAAGAGAAGGACATTTCATGGTGTTAGAGGCGGCTTGTCATCTTTCTCTAGTGAACACACAAAGTAATGGTGACAGAAATTTTAAATGACTTCGAAACTTTCAATTATTTGTTACTTATCAGTCTTTAAAAATATATCAAACAAATATATTAAGCAAATTTCTGTATCAGCTTTAAAATCCAGAGTTACAAGGTACTTAACACAGAACACAGAAAAACACATTCCCGTAAGATTTAAAAGAAATTTCCATAAGTGGTCAAATGTAGAGAAGGAAAAAAAAATTATTCAAAAAAATTTTTTTTAATCCAAAGATCAGTGTAAAGTATATTGAAAACACAGTACCAGAGAGTTTAAAAATGAAAAATGAGAAGTGGTCAAACATGGGAAGATAAAACAAAATGTAAAACAAGCACATAAAACCATTGGAGATGTTATAAGAACGTTTAAAAATGCTACTCTGGCTGGGTTTTTAAAAGCTTCTGAAAATGTGGTACTGACTCAGCTGGTATTAGCAAATAAACCCCAAGAAACAGCTGATATATAACAACATATCACTTATTGCGTTACTTGGACCATAACTGGCCTCTGCCCCTTTTATAAATTTGGCCTTTTTCGGGCCTTGACGCGTATATGACTGGCTCCATCTCATTTAAAAGTGTGATTCTTAGGGTCTGTATTTATTAAACTTCTATCTTAAACACAAATGTCTGCTGCAGCATCTGGTATATACACTACACAGTATAATTTTTACTTTTGTCCCTGTTTGACAGAAAAGTGGAGGATCTGCAGTTTCGTGTGGAAGAAGTTTGCATCACCAAAGGAGACCTGGAGGTAATGTGTGTCTACGTAATCTGATTTTCGGTTAAACACATCCTCTCGCTCGCTCTTGCTTTTCTGTCTCTACATCATCATCATCAAAGCTGATGCTTTTTTTTTTCTTTTTTTTAATGGAAGTTCCAACAAACCAGGTGTATAACTTATTCAACAACTTATTTAACACGACCTCACCCACTTAGTTCACATTAAAATAAACCCTCCTTTTACACCGGTTTCCAATAAACACCTGAGTTTGAACTCTGCCTTTTCTCATTTTGTTTAGCACATTAAAGGAATTAAAATACTCAGACAAGGGGCCACTAAAATTAACATTACTGCTTCAATTTTGCCTCTAAAATAATAAGCTGATGAATCGGAATCTGATGAGTGGTTGAATCAATCATTCTCAGGTTTTTTCCTCTTCCTGCACTCTTTGAATCATTCATTCACTTCCTTGTTAAGACATGTCTTTTACTTCCTGCTCCTTTTTATTTATTCATTCATGATTAATTTACTCTTACTCCGTGTCGGATTTTTTTTCCACCCATCCGTAGCCTTTACATCACCGTTCTCCAATCATCCTTTCATTCACGTGCCTCTTCACAAAAACTGTTTTTCATCTTGCCTCGCCTTCAGTTTCCTCATGTGCTTCTGTCCTCGCCTCTTTTCGTCTGCATCGTCATCAGTCTTCAAAGGATCGCTGCCTGAGTCAGGCTCCTTCAGCTGCCAGAATACAGGCAGACAAAACGGCCAATAGAGGAAAAATAAAAGCACCTGAGGAATCCGAGAGTCAAAACGAGATGATTGTAATGATCAACTCCTGCTACTTGTCAGGGCAGAATGAGCAAATAATCTTTTCCTCTGTCCACCACCGACTGATGTGACTGAAATGCTGGAAACCATCAGTGCTCTGTCACGGACTCACCCGCTCTCTCTGTTCAAAGTCTCATCTTCTTTTCTATCCGTGGCACAAAAGCTGGCATGTCAGTGTTGCATTGGTGTTTGTTTCTCCTTTCTCTTCCTGCTCTCTCCTACTAACAGACGCAGACCAGGCTGGAGCATGCCCACATAAAGGAGCTTGAGCAGAGCCTGCTCTTTGAAAAGACCAAAGCTGAGAAACTCCAGAGGGATTTAGAGGACACTAGGGTAATGCCGGCACTCCCCGGTCCCACCATGGGACTGCGTGATGTGCTTCTTCCCCCCGATGGGTTTAACCATGACACACAGGATATGCTGAAGGAGCCACGGTGTGCAAACACTATTTAATTTGTCACATATATCAGAAGTTGCCCCCCTTTCCCACGCAGCCACACCCACGACTAGCCCCGCCACAGGGATGTTAACATGTCATCCGCCATGAGCTTTTCCAGTAACCCGGGTCCATCACGCCTTTGCTTTTAACGTTGTTGGTCTTGTAGGACGTGGCTGACGTTGTTCAACAGATCCCGTGAAAAGACCAACAATGTCTGTCTCTTAACTCTGCAACTTCTCCGCCCTGTCCCTTGCACTCAGCCTTAAACCCTCTTGGTGTTCCAACAAAAGACGTAAAACATTGCTCAAAATATGTAGATTTCTTCAAACAAAAATCTCAATAATTTTATTCTAATGTACAGAAAGGTAAATTCTATCTTTATTGGAGTTAGATACAAATCCAAACTTTACCAATAACGTCCAGTTATTGACAAGCAAAAATTTACCTTAATTTTCCATTTAATAGGTTATGGTTTGTATTTATTTTAATTTAATTTAATTTTTTTAGAATATGGTTTTTAAATTCTAACCATGTATTTCTGACCATGACT
The DNA here is from genome assembly GCA_016859345.1 of Istiophorus platypterus. Taxonomy (NCBI): domain Eukaryota; kingdom Metazoa; phylum Chordata; class Actinopteri; order Istiophoriformes; family Istiophoridae; genus Istiophorus; species Istiophorus platypterus. The sequence goes on along the minus strand of CM029128.1, from coordinate 2,522,117 downwards.
GCTCTGGAAAACCAGGAAATACAAGGGAATACTTTGTGATAATTGTACAATCACTTAAGCAAGGTAAGATAAGATGAGAGAGATCCGTAAGGCAATAAAAGTGATAAATTAATAAACGGTGTATGTTTTTTATAATAAAAAATTAATAGTTTATTATTCTATTAGTGTTTTAGAGCTGAATCTATCAGTTGGTTAGATTTGTCGACTGACAGAAAATTAATCAGCAGTAATTTTGACATTGGACTCAAATAAGATCATTTATTGAAATAAATGTCAAACTGTCACCAGTTCCAACTTTTCAAATGTGAATATTTGCTGCTTGTTTAAATTAAATATTTTCACTCAAAATGTCACATTGGGCCCTAGGAAATTTTGACAATCATTTTTTTTTAACTATTTTGATGTTTTATAGACAAAATTATTATTAAAAAAAAGAGAGAGAATAATCATCAGTTGCAGCCTTGTGGTTTTCACATACAGCATTTTTTACACAGATTTGAGCTTTAATCACTAATGTAACTGGAGGGTGAATCAAAATAATCACTGTGGCTGTAAACTACAAATTCTGAGTTATTTTTGCAACAGTTGCATCGCACCCGTGTATAATAAATAATCAAGTTAAAACTGTTCCTCACATTTGGTAAACACTCCACAGCCCAGCCTCACTACCTCCGCTCCCTTCCCTTCTCTGTCAGCCCTCACACCGCCTTTTTCTCTGCGTGTCCCCCCACCCCAACCCAACCCCGCCGCAGGTGGCCACCGTGTCGGAGCGCTCCAGGATCATGGAGCTGGAGCGGGAGGTGGCCGACCTGCAGCTCAGGCTCCGGGCATCCCAGCAGAAGGAGGACGCCGCGTCCCTGTCCCAGCAGCAGATCGGCAGCCTAAAGGCCCAGGCGCAGTCCCAGGAGAAAAAGGTGCGTGGGAAGCGGCAGGGATTCAAGACTACACAGCACTCTGTGCTTGTAAAATGGATTATTTGTGTCTTTATCATAGAATTTACGGCTTCAAGGGCTGATTTAATCTCTGTTTACAGCCCTGCATTTAGCTACTAATGTAAATAGGTATATGTCCATGTTTTGCATGGTTTGTTTAATGGGGGATTTATGGCCCCGCTCAGATATACATGTGTATACAGTGAATTCTATACTGCCCCCCCACCCCCCACAGATCAGTGAGCTGAGCGTTGACCTGGAGAGCAAACAGAAGGAGCTTCAGTCTGTGCAGCAAGATAAGGGTTCTCTGGAGGAGCAGCTCACCGGCCTGGTAAGACAGGAGGAGAGTCCGTACGTCACGACCACACATAAACGTGGTAGAAAGGATTAAGTCGCGTGGCATTAAAAAAAAAAGATTAAAAAGAGGATGATGTACCGCAGCCCCCTGTCAGATCTGTAACATCGCTTGCTTCTTTTTGGGCTTTTAATCGTATACCTCTGTCAGGTCAAGCCACTTTCAGACATTCACCTCGTTACCGTTTTTAAAATTTGGACTTATTTGAGCAAGGAACAAGCAATTGAAGGTCAGAAATGTCCATAGAAACTGGCTCAAATAAACTGTACATTAAGTTCAAGTAAGGGACCACAGATAGACATACACTCATTATTTACCTCTATAGCAATCTATTATCTTTTCTTCTTTTTATTTTGCTATGATATGTCTAAAATATAAACTTTAATACAAATAAAAACTTAAAAAAAAACCCAAACATACAATACTCAGTTGCAGCCGTGTTGATTTGCTCACTGTTAGAATCAGTAAGGGGACCCGATTTCTAAACAACCAAGCCAAATCACTTTATGTACAAGTCATGACGGGAGTCTCTCTCTCTGAGGCTGCGTTTTGACCGACTCTAACCCTGCATGAAAAAACAAACAGCCCTTGTTCCTGTTAATGTAAACGGGGCCGGGCTGTCAGCACGAAGGGGGATTAACCAGCGCAGGGAACTCTGGGAAGCATAGGTGGTCATCCGGCCAAAAAAGCTGAGCCTGGCTCAGCTTTCCCTGTTTCAGTGCCTGTCAAGCTTGTTATTCTTACATTTAACAACAAAACTCTTTATTAACCATTTTTAAAAGCCTGAGTCTTCCATTTCGGACAGAAGTGGACAAAGGTGGCTCCTCATTTCTCTTCAGCTAAGATGAAAACTCTCGCTGATGATCTTGGATTCACAAGTTACTTGAAAATACGGTCACTGCCTGATTTTTTAGGTTTTAAAGTGAACCTGTTTTAAAATGAGAATCCTGTAAAACGAGCCTTAAATATGCATTTGATGGAGCCATACATGATAAAAGGCCGGTGCTAGAGATGCGTGTAAAAAGTCATTCACGGTGCGGCTAAATCAACTGCTTTGTCGGGGGGGCTGGAGTGCGATTATTGATTTGCAGTGTGTAAAAGTGTGACCAGACTAGCATTTCAACAGGGCAAGGGCAAAACCAAAGCAGCATGTCTCAGGCAAAATGTCATCATCTTTACCAGTCAGAGGATCCTTGTGGAGGACGTGGATCCATGTGGAAGACACAGAAATAATCATATGATGACATCATATAATAAATATTTTTTCTTGTTTTGAAGTTTGGAGCTTGTTAGGCCCAGGTATCACATTTGAGATGCTGGAACCAGTGGATTGTTAGCGTTTTTGCTTAAAAATGGCTGGGGGGCATCGGATCATGAGACTGACATGTAAAATTGTTGGCACATTTCTTTAATGAAGTGCATGTCTGCGACGGAAATGATCTGTATCTGGAGATTTTCCCAGGCTTATATTATTTTTTACTGTGAGGTGTGTTTTGCTCGTGGGCCTCATTAAGAGAGGGGCTTTTTTTGGTTGCTTTTTTGTTTTGTTTTTTTAATCCACAAAGTTCACAAGTTCTCTGTGCCTGGTCATTATTCCCCGGTTGGCTCAAGGTGCAGGAATGTTACTATGTGATCGCTCAGCTCGTATTCAAGGCGATGTTCCTCTATTTCAGAGACAAAAGCTCGAGGCGGCTGAGGAGGAGAACAAGAGGACAGCAAAGACCATGCAAGGTAAACCCCGCAGACATGTCTCGGCTGCCTTCATGCTCTTCGGATAGTTGGGGGGGGTTGTCAAGGTGTTCTTTTTTTGTGTTTTTGTGTTGTTTTTTTAACAGCTGATGTCCCTCTGTTTTTGATCAGAGTTGGAGCAGAGTGTGGAGCGGTCAAAGAAAGACCACCAGACCCTGGCGGAGGAGAGCAAGAGCCGAGAGAAGGAGCTGAAGGCCCAGCTGAAGCAGGTGGGTTCACACGTGGTGGAAAATGACTAATTACAGTTACTGTGATTCGTTTTACTTTTAAGTAATTGAATACTTTATTAAACTTCCATTTGTTTAGGACCTTTAACTTTCTACTCCACTGATTTATTTGACAGCTATAGTTGCTATAGCTACTACTGCTATACTTTTCCATACAGAATTAGATTTTACGTCAAAGAAAAAAGTACAATAACCTTATGAAAACAGTGCATTGCAACCAGTGGTTTCCAACAGACCTCTTTCACAAAACAAAAACAGTGAAATTATCTGAATATTTCAAAAGAAAAGCAAAGAATAGAGAAAATAAGATTTGTGTTTTCTTCTTTCATCTACCATTAATCATATCAGGACCCCTCAGATTCATCCAGTGGCCCTTTGGAGGGGGCACTTTCACTTAAGTGTCATACATTATTTTTTCTTCTGGAATTTTTGTTTTTTCAATGTGGACACTTTTACTTAAAAAAAGAAAGAAAGAAAAGGATCTAAGTACTTCATTCACCACTTCTTGGTGCAAGTTTTCAGTGTGTATAGCGACGTACTAGATGATACTGATACAACAAACATAACAACACCTTATCCTCAGGTGACCGTTCTCCTTGTTCTTGTGTTTAAACTGCACAAAAACGGGGGCCGACCTCGGGCGCCAATCATGGATCTCCTGTCTCCACGGTTTCCTGCGTCCCGGGGTCTGACTGCGGCTCGAGCGTTTCCACACGCAGACGGTGAATTAGCGTGTTGGCGTTTGCCAATTTCACCGCCGAGATGGCTCGGCCTGCTTCTGGTTGTCAGCCAATTTGAGCGCAAACTACCAGTGGTTTTCTGGAAATTAAATGGGAGGGAAACTAAACCAAACAGGAGCATTTTGTTCGGGACCTCTCCTTTAATAATCCTTCCTCCAGTGTTTCTCCCTCTCCGGCTCTGCTTTCATTCCGACTTAAGAGAACCTTCCTCTCTGAAGCTGACTGTGGCCTCAGGATAACTTGATGTTGTTAAAACATTACTAACACACACACGCACACATTACTTTCATTCCCATTTGGATTTAATAATACGCTGAGAGCCAGCCTTCTTTTTCTTTTCTTTTTTTATTAAAGTTTTACAGTTTTGCACTCTTTCAGCAGTGGATGATTTAAGTAACCGAGTCTGCAGAGTTGTCTGTTAATTAATGTAAAATGAAGGACATGTGGAGGGATGTTTTAAAATGTTAGAGGCAACATTATTAACATTCCTGATACATCATGTTATTATTAAACAGTTAAATTTTTATTGAATCAGTATTGGATGAGTAACATTGCACAGTATGTCCCCTATTAACTGGAAACAAATTAGGAAAAACCTTGTTTTAAAACCTTGCTGAGCTGGTCATTATGCACATTTCTGCGATTATCCACCTTCTGTCATTAGCCACAGTAATAAGGTAGTAATGCACCTAGAAAAGAGGATATGAAGACTACAAACTGACGTAAGCACTGCAGCTGGTAGGCATTCAGAAAAGTTCTCCGGATGTTTTTATGAGGTATGAAATTCCTTCACTGTATTTAAAGAACTTGTTTAGCCCTCAAACCCCCTTGAAGACTTGGTTTTCAGATTTTATTAGTAAGAGTTCAAAAAGAAAACACAGCCATCTTCAAGTTATGATTGGAAGGGTTTCTGAACCGTGACAGATGAAGAGATGAACATGAAAAAAAAAAAAAAAAGCAAAGAAGAAACCACAAATAGACAAAAACCCTTCAAGTGTAAAAAAAATATTAAAGCAAAACTTCGACTTCATCACTCATATTTGGAAGATGATGGAATCGGTTTCAGGGGCCTTTAGCAGTGTGTTCAACGCGTATCGGCCAGAGCTAAGGAAGCTGATTTTGTTCACGATGAACACTCTCCAGCAGTGGTACCCGACCTTTTTGGCTTGTGACCCTCTACATTGAACTCGCGGCCCCTTTCCCACAGGTTCTGATTAGGTCAGCCAAAGAATAATTGCTCATTTGAACCGTTTCTAGGGGCCTGAAAAGGTATTTTTGCAAAACAGGGGAAAAAGAAGATGAGATTATAGAAAAGTCAGAAATTGGGGTTTTATGTCGCAAACATGGCCAGATTCGATCCTAGGAACAAATCAGAAATGTTGTTACTGTACCTCCAATACTTATCCTTATGTCCCTTCCTTGTGTACCTTTTGGAGAAATTCAGCGATGCATTCATAACCGCAGGAAAACTCAGCTCATTCAGTATTTATGCTCTTTACATGTCATGTAGTCGGCGTTGTGGCACACGTCAGACGTCTGCATAAAGAGACTGATCGATTCGGAGCAGAGGCAGCAGTGAATGCACGGCGCCCACTCTTTCTACTGCTTCTCTAAAAAGATCTTAGGTAGTGCCCCCCTCCCCAAAAAAGCCCGAGCCGCCCTCCTTCTGCTCTCACCTCTCACAGTTTGTTATGAATGGATGTAAAAGTGAAACCGCTGAACCATCATGAGGATCCACCTTTCCTTTTTTTTTAATGCCCTCAGATCTTTCCGGTCTATAAATGGAATACTGTTTTTCGAGCGCTAATATTTTCCTGTTTGACTTGGCCCATTAACATGCGAGGGATTTCGAAGATTTATGCCTCTGTACATTGTTGTATGTTATTGACTTTCAGCGTCTCAATTTTCCATAATTCCTCTTTTCCTGGCCTGGTGCGAAGGGGATTCTTAACTAGATTATCTGACCAAAGCTGCTTTTAATCAGTATTTTTTATTAACAGTGGCTCAAATTACCACAGTAATTTCAAAGATGATAAACCCATAGTGATAAAACCACAGAGAAATATCGCCCGGCAGTTTGCCTCAGCTCAGCTATATGGTGTTTTTTAGCACCTTTAAACTTGCCCAAGGTTTATAGCAACTTTGCTCTTTTGGTTAGCTCTCAACGCTCTCATTAGCATCATTTTCAGCAGTTGTTTTCAGAGAAAAAGCCCCCCCCCTCAAAAAAAAAGAAAAGAAAAGAAAAAAACACAGTCATAGACCAGCTGGTGAACATAGTGGAGCACTTAGCACTTAAACAGACAGATATTTGGTGGTGGAGATCCTGTGATTGCAAATTACTGAATTCATGATCATTAGAAAATACAAAAAAACATATTTCAACAAGGAACAAGGTACTTTTTTCTCCTGGTCACGTAATTATTCCTTATTCTCAGGAAAAACAACTTTGTTTTGTAATAATCATCTTTATTTTTTACCAGGTCACAGAGAAATCGGACAGGACGGCTCTGTCACTGGAGCAGCTGACGAATGAGAATAAGACACTGGAAACACAGGTGAGTAGAGACCTATGACGAGGACGATGTGGGTTAATATTTATCTTCAACAGGAGACCATGAATATTTAGGAGGGGAAAATGTAAGATCCGACTGTTTTAGGGAGCTGAAGTGGAACCGGAGCTTCCAGGTTCTGTTCCAGAAGTTAGAAAAACCTCATTCAAAATCCCATTGACGTCTATAACTACACAAATACATTTTAAAAAATCCAGCTTTGCAACAGAAACTTTGTCGACAGTAGGTTATGTGGCTCCCTTTGCATGTTTGGATAAATTCAGTAGTTTATCTGTAATGTTGTTTTTCATTGAAATATTGTTATTTAATATTTGGTGGGTTTTTTTGCGGCCTGTAATGAACAGGGTTTCACTTTCGCTTCCTCGGACTCAGTCAGCTAAAAATCCACAACTTTACAGAAGAAGCGAGTCCATGAGCAAGTCGAGTGTCTGTGTCTCTACATAGATATTTTATTTTCATTGCACATAAAATACAACAAAACATCATTTAGCATTCTCGTCCCAGCAGCATATATATTATGGCTTAGATAAATTAAGTAAATAGAAATATAGAAATGATAAATAGTAAGGTACAGTTCATGTGTTTCACCACCAAAGATTATGATTAGAAAGTTTAGAGAAATTCATTGAATGTTGATTTCTGTTAGAACAAGGGCAGAAAATCCATGTAAACTACATGTGAACTGTTACAGCATGTTGTGAAAGCCCGATGCATATGTGCCACTTCGCATGCCCACGGCCCCGTAAAAAGGATTTGCACGTGCGCTTGCACACAAACACACACACACACACACACACGCACACACACACACACACACACAACTGCGGCATGTGAAGCCCGCAGGGTTTGTGCCGAGTATTTTGACATCAGGGTTCCCACACTGGCTGCATGTGACGGTTCAAGTTCCAGTCATTGCATTGAGGCGGCTACGCATGAAACGCTGCAGCCAGCCAGCCAGCCAGCCAGCCAGCCAGCCAGCCAGCCAGGCTCCCTCCTGGCATCCATGCCTCACCCACCCCAGCTGCCGTCTGTGACTTCACGTATCCCTGTCATTTCGTACTCTTTCCGTACCGCTCGTCTCGCCCAGGTCCCGCCCGCGGCCGTCAGCTTGGCCTGTGGCTCTCTGGTCCCCCCTCGGCTAGTCCCCTCCCCCCGTCCCGTCACTTGGGCTCCGGATGCCTGCGTTCGCTCCAGATGTTCGGGCTCGTGAAAGCCAGAGAAACGGATAAGAGATTAAGGCAGGAGATAGAGAACATAAACACATGAACGCTTTCTTGTTGGTGGTGTTTGTATTTCTCAGCCTTTGGCATAAACCTTTCTTTTTTTCTGCACCATATTTCAGCACTGCTGCTGTGCTCTTCTGCCTGGTCTTCCTTATAATTTAAGGAGGAATGTTTTCTTTTTCCCTTTTTAGAGAATTTGAAAACAGATGTCAGAATGATTTGAGGTTATTTTCCTTGCAGTATAACAACAAGTGAAATTAAAAAAAAAAAAAATTAACACTTTACCTTAAATCTCTGTTTACAATATATTAACAGTATAAAAATATTGAATGAACATTTCTAGCTCTTTTTAATGGAGACATTACAGATATACAGACTTTTTTTTTTTTACGTGTTTTATTAATACATTTGTCAAATAGTAGAATTGCTCTTCTGAAGATCCAGAACTGATGAAATAATCATTGCTACTGCAGCACAAAATAGTTATAGTCAAATTCATATATATATATATATATATATATATATATATATATACATATATATATATATATATATATAAATAATTATACACATGAACAGATATTTACAGTGTTGCATAAATAAAAATTTTTTTAGCTGTTTAAACACACATATAAATCACTCATTGGCAGGTTTTAAAATTATTAATGTGTAAAAAAAAAAAAAATAAAAAACCCATGAGGAGCTTTTGCCTGCCGCTTATGGTCATTATCAGTGGAATGAGTTTGCTCTGTTGTCATGGGAGTATTCATTTATAAATAACTACTTAGTTAATATATTAAAATAAATAAATGCTAAATGTTTCATATTAATATTTATCACATTTTATCGGATGACAAATGTGTTATATTATTTATTTTTCGTTAACTCTTTACACACCAGTTACTAATGCTTCACAGGAGTTTTAGTTGTTGATGAATACATTAATAAACTATCTAAACATCAAACCAAATTATAGTGTGTTACAAATCATTTATTATACAGCTTTTAATGCTAAATAAGGAGGGTTTTAAAAAAGTGTGATTTTTATTTGTTTAATTATATCATATTAGTCATTTTGGAGTTATGAAGTTTTAACTGTGAGAGATGTTATTGGGTGAATATGCTCCTTAAATAAATTCCTCCTACACAACCACAAACATTTATACGCTATTCAGAATATATACTTCCTTCATCCAGTGAGTTTAATTTAAGATTGATTATTAAAGGTACAGTATAGAAGTAATATCACAAACTGGAATATTTAAACTACAGCAGAAGATAACACAAATTAATTAAAGGCTGGAACAGACAGCAGACTGCTCAGTGTGTTTAAATGCAAATGCATCAGGAAAGCAGAGATGATCTGCTGAGCTGAACCGTCATCAAAAATGAAAAATGTTTCTGCATATAAACCAGAGAGAGCAGGAAGTTGAGTCTCTCTCTCTCTCTCTCTCTCTCTCTCTCTCACACACTCACACACACACACACACATATACAAACACACATATACACAGAAACACACATTTATTCAGCAGAGACGCTCCTACATCTGCCTCTTCCCTCCACTCACCCGTGATGCTGTAGGTTATGATGTAATCCCGCACATTTAAGACTGAACAACTCTCCGTGTGTGTGTGTGTGTGTGTGTGTGTGTGTGTGTGTGTATGATGATGATGATGATGATGATGATGATGATGATGGCGGTGAAGACGTTGAAGATGATGACGCCTGGCTGGACAGAACATTGTTTTAGTTAATATGTGGATGACTTTAGTTTGGCCTCTTTTGTCTTGTGCTGTCAGAAATCTGTGGGATTAAGAGCTAAAAGATTATTAATCTATTAGTTTATCGACAGAAAATTAATCAGCAACAATCTTGAATACTGGGAGGAAAAAATGTATCCGTCTTCTTCTCCTCCTTCTTTTGCAAAAATGCCAAAACTCCTCTGTCTCCAATGTCTCTAGTGCCTCAGATATTCTGCCTTTCTCTGTTTTATATAATTGTAACCAGAATATGTTTGAAGATGAGAAGAAGTCTTCTTCGGCTTTACCTTCCCTTCACCAGACCCTTAATCGAGAAAATAACCAGTTGATCAATTGCTAATGACAATATCACCACTCGAGTGGGAGATTGAAACAGAGCATGAACTTGCTTTTTATTTTTGCCATGTCATGAACCTTTTATTGGCATTTTACTGTTGGTTTGGCTTCTCGGCCGTGTTTATTTGCTGGTTTTCTTTGTCGTCTGTCATGGTAAACTGGATATTATTGGGGTCAACGAAAAAGAAACAGTTTGAATATCTCATATTGGGCTCTGGGAAATTTGCGATTGGCCTTTTATAGACCAGACGATCGTTAAACTTATCATTAGTTGCAGCCCCGGTTGGCTCGTCCCTGTACTACTGCTACAACGGATCTCAGGAGTATGAATCCGGCCCTGTAATGTAAACGCAAAGCAGTCAACTTGCGGTTACCAGCTCGGTCTTCTGCGAGAGATCCTTTGATTCACTGTGAAGTGAATGAAGGAGTGTGTGTGCATACGGTCATGGAGAGTGAGGAGACAAGATTGTGAACAGCAGAGAAGTGTGTGTCTGTGGGGGGGGGTATCTGGGAGGAGCTTATTCAAGCTTACATAATAGAAGTGCTCAGCTTCTTTAACACCCGACCGTGAGAGAGAGAGGGAGGGAGGCTGCCCAGGCGACAGGCTTTCCATTAGTCTCTCGCCCTTGTGCACAGCAGGGGGGGGGGGGTTGATGGTTTATTGATGCCCAGCTTGTGTTAGTCTGTGCATGTTACATCCTGCAGAGCAGAGGCACAGTGACAACGCTGCTGTTGTCATAGCCGGCGAACATCGGCTGAGATCCACCGGCGGCGAAGCTGTGTGTGTGTGTGTATGTGGGGTGTGTGTGTGTGTGTGTGTGTGTGTGTAGGTATGGATGTTGCCGCTCTGCATCAGGGTTACTCCAGTAACATCTACTCACCTTGCTACCAGGTAGGATTGTCTGTTTTAAGCATGGGATTCAGAGCTTTTATCCTGTATGAGAGCATTTTTAATGGCACCAAAAACAGTTGTATAGTTTTATGTTCTTTCTCCTGTTCAACTTGGTCTAATTGGCTCTCATGAATTGACAGTTTTCTTCCTCGTTGATGTAAGATTTCACATTGTAGCGCGCGATTCTCACCCAGGTTTTAAACCGTGTACATTCTGCATGTTTTTTTGTTTACTTGCTCTTGTTTATACGTCTGTTCCATCACACACCAGATGAGCTGAGCATCTGTCCCTGCATCTTTGTGTGTATTTGCAGATGTTTATGTGTGTGTTTTTAGCAAAGTCTTTGGTCCAGAGCTCACTTCAGAGATGCAGGTAAAGTTGGAAGGTGTTGAAAAGTTAGAAACTCACATGCAGGGTGTCCAGAACACAGCGGATGACACACTCAACAGTTTGTTAACAGAAACGTTCTGCAGATGGCAACACAAGGTTTGTTTTTTTTTTTCTAGTTGCAGCAAAAGCATTGATTTCAAAGTCATGCTTGTTAATGTATTATTGACTGCCGCTATTTTAAAACTGAACAGCGCAGCTGCACATGTCCGAGAAGCGGTGCAAAGTGTCAGATGGTGATTTTGGATGTTTTTGGAATCCCAGGCGCCTGAGAAAACGCTTTGGTTGAGGTTGAAGTTGAAGGGACCGATGTCTCTGGGGCTTTTATTTTTAGCTCCAAATGGAATGTGATTCTGCTGACTCACATTCTAGCACATCTGAGGGTTGTGTATTTTAAGTTTTACCTGTCGTCAGGGCCAGTGGCCCAGAATTTGTCTTGCCTAACCACAGCTTTTCCTTGGACGCGTGCGTTTATGGTGTTGTAGTAGAGCTGAAATGATTACTTGAAATGGGGGGGGGGTTGCAACAAAAGTCCTCGACCAGACCGGAGCTGCAGACCGGCTTCATGGTCGGGATCTTGGCCCCTAAGCTTTGGAGCTTCCCCCATCAGCAACTATTTTGATACTTGATTAATCACTTAAAATGCATGAAAAATGCAGATGTCCTGCTTCTCTTTGTCTTATATAACAGCAAACTTAGTGTATGTGGATTTTAAAGTAAAATATCCCCTGTGGGGATCAATAAAATTTCATCTTATCTTTTCCACTGTTGGTCAGATGGTACTTCAGACCTGGGAAAATTGTGATGGACATTTTTCTACATTTTCTGACATTTTACATGTCCCCTAAGCCCCTAAGGGCTTTATGCTCTGCACAGCTATGACAATATCTATACTTAGCCTCTTGATTTAATTATTGGGACACAAATACCCTAAAACGAAATTTTACTGGGGGATGGGGGTACTAAATGATTAATCAATTAATCATGATAATGCTTATTAACCTGTAATAGAAATAACTGTTAGTTGCAGCCCAAGTTTATTGGTTGAGGAAGAAAAAACTATATAATTTGCCCTTAAGAGTAAATTCGTTCTTTCAGTTCGCACCTTGCATGAGACACACCCTATGATGTGAGGATGGTTTAAAAGTGTGATATAAAGATTTAGTATTGGATATAGTTCAGTGTTGCACTTCCATAAAGTTGGAGGATCTGCCAGCAAAAGTTTTCGAATGGTTGTGGTTAAAATCAACAGTTGAAATACAAACGGCATTTTAACTACAGGGAAGTTACAGGATATGGTTGTAGTAGACATGGACGTTCAGCAGCCAAAAGACAAACATTATCATCACACTTTTGAGTTTCCTTGAGTATCACAGTGATTCAGTGACAGTTGTCTTTACATACATGGGTACGCTCCATCAGGGGCCCCTACTAGATAATTCAGCATAGTTTATTGGTGTCAATTTGCCCAAAATTTTAAAATATATGGGCTAAAAAAAGGGCTCAAAAGAGAATACCAGTACGTACCCGTAGGCAACATAACAACAGAACATTTAGGTCAGGCTCCTCCGATTACTTTTTCTGTCATCACATTGGTTCCCAAATATGCCTGTATATTGGTGTCACCATGTTTCTATCTGTCAGAATAGCCAAAAACATTTTCCACATCCTCCATTATCATGCAAAAAATTCATCATATTTATATATGATATTTATAACATATTTATAATAAATAAAGTAGCAGGACAAGTGGCTCTTCCTGTATATATCCACTTTAAAAAACAAAAACAAAACAAGGATGTCACCATGGGCAGAATTTAAATCACAGGAGGACCAGGGAGTTCACAGTAAAACAATAGGTAATTGCGCCTGTAATTATTACTAGCGTTTGGGGGGGGGTCAAACCATACCCACATACAGCTCCAAAAATAAATCCTGCTGTGAATATGTAATTATCGTGAGCAAAAGGGGAGACGTTATACCTCCCGTGATGTCCTTCGTTGTCCTGACCTGGTGTGCAGGGGTTCCTCCGGACCCTCTCTCATTTCGTCTGCGTCTGTTCTTCTCCAGCTTGAGGCTCTGAAGCAGCAGAATTCCAAATACCAGGAGGAGCTGAGCCTGTCGAGGGAGCGGAGCAGCTCCGAAAACCAGCGGATCGGAGTCCTGTGCAAGGAAATGTGAGTACTCAGGACAACTAACGTGTTACTTCCTGGCTCGTGCCGCCGGTAAAGGGGACCCCCAGCCTCTCAGATCATTACATCAATGTGGTCAATTTGTCCTTGTGGTGGGGGGGCTGCTACAATGACAATTTAAAGTCCAGCCCAGTTTTTTTTCCCAGCTCTACTGTAATTCTGCACAAAGGAAGGACTGCGTGCGAATGCAGCTCGATATAATTATATGTGGACAATATAAACATGTAAAAAAATTTCTTTACTGGTCAACCACTGAAATGTCAGATGTTTTTAAGGTGGCTTCGTCTCCGACTCTCTAGAGAGACACTCCCGCTTGTAAATACGCTATAAATTGTTGTGTAAAGCCCATAATTAGCCGCAGGGTGCTAGTTTGTGGTTATGGACTTGATTGCAGAGTAGAAAACAATGCCCAGTACCCAAGAAAACCACCTCGGTATCATGACTTTCATGTAAACATTTCTAAAACGTGAGTCCTCGCTGACGAGGTTTGGTTAAGACGTGGTGCATCCTTAAAAGACAAAGTTTAAGATCCTCCTGAATCTGCCTGGTTTCACCCTCCCCAAAGGCCAACAAATAAATGGGAATTGTAGTCCCTAAACTTTGAGCATGATTATGCTCCAAGTAGAAGTAAGGCAATAGAGAATGATAATAGGACAGCACTGAGACTCAGAAGGTCCAATAACCATGTTTTTAATATCCATAGAACCAATGTTGTATATTTACAGTTTTCTCAGTTGTCTCAGTTTTGTCTGAGGGAGGGGGCCACAGTGTCAGATTTTTAAAACCTCTGGGCTAAAAGGATGAAAGCTCTTTCAAGATCCTTAAAGATTACAGAGTAAACACAATTATCAGCTCAGATTATCAGCTGCTCTTGCCGTTTTCACAGTCTCGGCATTGAGGCCAGTTCTTTTTTTTCCTTTTTTTCTTCTCTTCCTGCTCAGCTGAAAGTTTTTGATGCAGAGTAGAAATGTTGCATCTTTTACCAGCATGTTTTCACCTTGATTTGTTGTGTTTGTTGTGGATCTACAGCCTGATGTCGAGGTCTATTTATAGACCCAGTGTGTGTCTGTGTCTGTGTGTTTTTGAGTCCTTACATCATCCAGCCACACCTCCCTTGAGTCATCAGAGCCCTGAGCTGTGACGTCAGGGATCCAGATGGATCTAAGTGGCTGGATTGCAGTCATCGATATGCAGCTTCCTGTGGGCGGAGCATCAGACGGGGACGGAAATGTCAACAATCGTCCTCAGTTACAATGAAACAGAACCAGCAGCAGTTTGTCTGCTTTTCTATGTCGTGCCTGAAAAAATATAAATATCCTAATATCTCTACATTGAGGAGTCATGTCACACACCTCTGTGACTGCTTTACATTTTCCATCCTCCTCCTCCATCCTGCCCCCCACCCCCAACCATGTGTTCCTCCATCCTTTCTGAGGCACGTCCTTCCTCAGTGTGCTACTGTTATGTAAGCGCTCCGTTTCTCCTTGGACCGCTTGGCTCCAACATGGCCACTTCTGTCACTGTGAGATCAGTGTGTGTGTTTTTGTGTGTGTGTGTTTGTGTGTGTGTTTGTGTGTGTGTGTGTGTGTTCGTGTGTGTGTTCGTGTGTGTGTTCGTGCGTGTGTTCGTGTGTGTGTTCGTGCGTGTGTGTGTGATTGCATTAAGCCAAGTGTGTGACATTGTGCGATTGTTTTTGTGAGATCAATGTGGCTTTTGTGGCATCTGAGAGAGCAGCTGTAAGCACAACAGCTCAGTATTTGTCTTTCTGTATTTTATTTTAAATCTTGATTGGCTTTTCTGTGAAAGCCAATAAAAGAAAGGAACCATCATCTTTAGAATTTGGGGTTCATATTGCCAATATCTTATGTTCATAACTTATCTGTTGCATATAAAGGTTAAAACTGGTGATATTTTATATTTTCTTCTTGTCAACAAATCCCAAAAATGAAAATAGTTCCCTTGAATGTCCTGAATTTTGATTAAAACTACAGTGACCTGCTGTTTTTGGGATATTATTTTAATATGGGATACAAATTCATATATAATATTAGTTCAGCATTTTAAGAATTTAACTTTAATTGTGAGCTGTTTTCAAACACATCCCTTCAGTAGGGACCAGTACACTTGGTTCAGAGTACGACAGGTAGATTTAGTAAGTCAGAAAGTACTTTACTGAGAAACAGACACAGTAACACATAGTGGTTCTGGTCGTTCCATAGGATTTGTTCAGGACTGCAACTAATGATTATTTGCATTATCAGTTAATCTGCCAATTCATTTCTCAAATGGTTGTTCTGTCTATAAAATTTTGGGAAAAAAGAATGAAAAGGTTTTTACATAAATTCCCAAATTCCAAAGTGACACCTTTTAAAGTTTGTTTTTGTTTTTTTTGTTTGTTTTAAATCTGATAAACAGTCCAAAACCCAAATGTATTCAGTTCATGTGTATATAATGTATGACATAAAGGAGATGGTAGAGACCAAAACAGAGCGAAAAGAGAGAAAATATTGGCTGTACCTTCACAAGATTTCCAGAAACACAACTTCAGTTGAATGCAAATGTTGCTCTGTTACTGCTGGATGTGCAAACAGACAATAGTTTTTTGCTAACTCATCTAACACGTCCTATCGTCTTAACAAGGCCATGATATGTCTAAAGTGAATTTTTTTTTCTGCCCCTTCAAAGAAGCCAAAACAAAAGAATAATGCAGCTTGAAGATTTCCCCTTAGGTAGCTCTACGTGTGTTGGTGCATAAAACTGAAGACGCTCTTTGTAATTTCAGTTCCTGTTTCTGGAGCACAAACCTGCAGTGATGCTGGGTGATAAATTTTAGATCACGCATAAAAACAATGTCACGAGTCAAATTGCAAAAGCCGAATCCCAACTGGTTCCCTCTCTGTGTGAGTCTTTGGCTCTTCCGTTGGAATCGAGCAGTTCTCCATCTGTTTCTGTCCACAAAGAATATCAGTAATGAAGGTATAGACAGGTGGACTCTCGGTGAACGGTGACCTTTCATTTGAACAGTCTTTTTAATACAAAATATGGGGAGGAGGTTTGGCGCATTCCCCTTCTAGGTCAACCTTCTCCCCGTTGTGTTTGAGCACAGGATGCCATACTGGCATGCTGAATGTAATTACACATCCAGGCAGCTGAACATTTCACCCAGATGGTGCTCAGGCCGGACTATTAGTCACGCCCAGCTTCAGAGTTCCTCATTGGACACAAATCCTTAGAAGGACCAGCATGGAGCTGAACTCAATTTCTCCAGCAAATCATTCGGTTCCAGAGTCCAGAAATATCCATATTTCTAAATTCCCAGACCACACTGTTTGTGCTTCTGTCTGATTTTGATCATAAGCGCAGATAAGAGACGTCCGTGTTTATAGGATCCTGACTGAGTTTTTCATTTGTGGATTAACGCATCCTGTATCTTAGCAATATATAAACCACTGTGGGTTTTAAAAATTGTCATCATATCATTTATTATCTGTCAAATGGGAAAGCGTAGTAGTAGTCATCATAAACTGTAGAGATACGGCAACAGATGGCTTTTTGAATGATAAGGATCACTCTGTAGATCATATCATTGTTAATATGAGAGTGGTCCATACAGTACATTTAATCTTACCATTGACATGTTTAAGTAGAGCTGCAACTAACCATTAGTTTTTGCAATCAATTCTTTTTAATCTGCTGATTATCTTCCTCTTCAATTAATCAAATAATCATTTATAGTCTATAAAATGTAAGAAAATAATTAAAAATATCCACTTCTGTTTTGTTAAGTCAAAGGTGAGGACCTGACATATTCTGTTTTGTCTGCCACCTGTCAAAAACCAACATATATTCAGTTAACAATAATATAAAAGCAAGAAAGGCAGGGAATCTTTATGCTCGAGCAGCTGACACCTCTAGAGCCCTGGTGTTTCCTCTTATGCCCTAATTTTTGTCTTTGTTTAGCACCTTTTAAACTGTCCTCAGGCCAGATACAAGTTATCTTTATTTCAATATAACCTCAGCTATAAACGTGACTTATCAATTGTCAATTTACCAAAGCATTAAGCTGCAAGGAATCAAAAATATGTGGAAAAAGTTACACATGTGCCCAAAAGATAAATAAATTTTTAGTGATAATCACCCAAAATACTATTCTAGAATATTTAAAGGTTATAAAATTTTTTTTCACTATTTGCACACACAGATACAAAGAAACATGTATGAAATAAAATTTTAAAACAGGTCAATTACATTTAAAATTTTTTTTAAACCATCTTATTTTTGTGCGATTTATAAAGTGCTGGAAATATTAAGAATTCTGATTTAACTTTAAAAAAACTTTATACTTTACAGACAGTTAAAGAGATGGATGATTTTCTCAGCTTGTCAGTGCATGATGTATGAATAAAGTGATGTTACTTTAAATATAGTTACTGTGTTTATGGATGACTAGACAGACTCCAGTGGGTTAAACCATTATCAAAATATTATGTTGAGTTTATTACAACATGCAATGGCACTGTACTCTTCACAGTCAAATGTAATATAAGCCCCTTTTTAATTAATGTTTTGCACATTCCCAGTGACATACATAGTTTAGAATATATTTGGATCATAGGAGAGGAACTGTAGAAAATCAAGTGATGCTTGTGTGCTTGTGTAACAGATGTGAGCATGGCCAACATCTGGCACCAGACTTAGATTTAGGCACGTAGCGGCGACGGCGGTGGCAAAGATGCCGCAGGAACCTGAAAGCTGTCGGTGCATCGCTTTTTAAAGTGTGTCACCTCTGCTCTCTCTTTCAGCGAGGAGCTGAAGCTGGCCTCCCAGAAGTCTCAGCATCTCGATGAGGTAACGGCCCTCCCCCGGCTGCACGTTACGTAAACCACTTCCCTCATGCCGCCACACATCGGGGCTCGTTAGGCCAGAAACGGCACGGCGAGGCTCGGCCTCCTGCTGTGACCGAACTCTTAAAGCTCAGACGGGTTTAGCTTCTATTTTAACGCCTCTGTGTTTTTGTGTGTGTTTGTGTGTGTTTACGTCTCAGCATGAGGAGCACAGTGGTCAACAGCCGGACATGAAGACCAGGTAAGAGCCTAAGATTATGTCCTTTATATGTGTATATATATATGCGTATGTATATATATTACTTTTATTTCAGTCATTTTCAGGCTTTTTAACGTGCTCTCATGTACCCTGACTGTTTTTGCAGTCACTTTCAGTTGTTTTTAACAAGCATACTCATTTTTATATCTGACAACGGCTCTAAATGAGAAGTTGCTAACATCATCTCCATGTTTTCAACATTGGTCTCTGCTAATGATAAATAAAATGGAGAAATAAGAGAGGGTTTGTAGTGTCAGAGCTTATCCAAATCCAGATATATTCCTAACTGGGATCCGTCTCCAAAATGGAACTAGCTATTGTAGATAACATGTCTAAATGCTAGCAGGGTTTATCATATCTGATCTTTAGAGGTTCACTTTTAAAAATGCAGCTTTATTCTCTCCATCTGTTCATCATGTTGTTGTTGTTTTTTAGTTTTATTTTAAGCCTCTTTCTAAGTCTGGATACAAAAGAGGCCGTGAAAGTAATTCCGTTGTCTCGAGTCCCGGTTTAGCCACAAGAGGATTAAAACTTCTCGCCGCTTTCCGCGGAGCAGTGGCAGAGGCCGAGGGCGAGCGTTAAATAGAGCGGGGGTGACAGGCGGCGGAGGAAAGATGGCGGTCATGGATCAAAGACGCGTACGCGGCGTAGGACCAAAGGCAGGGGGACGCGAGCGGTGGCCGTCAGCTCTGCCGTTTTTGGCCTGAGGGGAAAGAACGATGAGGGCCTCGCACAATTGAAGCAGAGATTACGTGACCGTCAAAAAAAAAAAGAAACAGACAGGAGACTGGATCCAATAAAAACGACCTGGTTCAGGTCCAGTTTCGTTAACATTACCAAGGCTGTAACGGGGGCGTTGTACGGGCGTCAGCTGGGTGTCACTGTTGTATTATAGCTGATTTTGGGGGCAGTGGGTGAAACCCGCTGTTCTGTAAATCCAATGAGGATTCCTGGATGTTAATTCATATTGAATCCTTGGTTTGTTGCTGCTTTACTTCTCGGCTTATGGATTTTAAAATCAGGCCTCATTTGTACATTAAAACTGTATTGATGCCAGAATTGGAGCTGAAACGCGGTTCCCAGTGAAGCCAGGCTCATGTTTATAGTAACAAAAGACCATTGACACCAGAGTCTTTCTCCCAGAGTTCTGGCTGAACTCTGTCCGATAAACATCTGGATTTACTTCACGGCTCCTTTTTTGAACAAATCATATCCCCGAGTTCAAGTCGGTTGCCGTCTGACGGCGGTCATCATAAAGTATAATTCTTCTAAATCTCCACATTTTTTCCACAGAGAAACAATCTCTAATCAGGAAGCAGAAGGGGAAGTAAAATTCCAGAAATCCACCGGAGCCTTAATCTCAGACAAAGATCGGGAACTGGAGACTCTGAGGAATGAGGTGCTCGCGCATGACCTTCAACCTGTTTTCTCGTTTCGGGGGGGAAGTCTCCCTTCACGCAATGTAATCTGAGCCGCAAGAGGGACTTATCTGTTCCCCCTGTCGCTTGCAGATCGCAATCCTGCGGGGGGAAAACGCCATGGCCAAGACCCTGCAGTCGGCTGTGGAGACACTGGAGAGGGACAAGGCTCAGCTGCAGGGCCGCGTTAAAAGTCTGGAGCAGAGGCTCATGGGAACGCAGACCCCAGAGGGAGAGGACAGGGAAGCTCCCCTGTCAGGTGAGGAGGCGATGATGAGAGCGCCCACACTGCTCTGGCAAGGAGACAGGTCTCGTCTTGGACCATGTTTTCTGATTTACTTTGCGTGTTTCTGCAGGCGTCGCGGCTCTGGAGCAGCTGCGGGAGGAGAAGGAGTTCGCCGAGGGACAGGTGAGAACGTCGGAGTGTATTTCACGCCGCTATCAGGTAGGTTCCTGTCAAGGAAGTTCTGATCTGTGAACTGTGTCCCCGTCGTCTCCATCAGATTAACTTCCTGAACAGCGTGATTGTGGACCTGCAGCGGAAGAACGAGGAGCTGAAGATCAAACTGAAGAAGCTCGCGCTGGCTGAGTTCAATGGCAACGACGGGACTGATGGGTAAGGAATGCCCACTTTAAAATAATGATAAAAAAGAAAAAACACACACAATGGCATCGGCTTGTATTTGTTTTATATTATTGGAAATTTAATATATTTGGTAAAACAGTAACCGGTAGATTAATCAGCGATGAAAAAAGGAGCAGCCCTCCTCATACCTTACTTAAAGGAATTGCGTGACAGAGGCATTGATTTGCTGTTTTGCCAAGAGCTAGAGGAGAAGATCGATGCCACACAGACGTTTAGGTAAAGCTTAGCAGACAGATTCCAGAGAAGTGAAGAGTGAAAGAAGTCAAAAAACAAAACAAAATGTCGCCCTGGTTCAAGGTTTAAAAATCCACCCACCAGCAGCTCTTCAGCTCACTAATATCTGTTTAATCTGTGCAAAATCCCAGGTGTAAAATGAAAAGTGGTGGTTTTATTTGGTGTTTTTTTCCTGTTGTCATTTTTTTAAACTTTGGTTTAGACTCTCTGCTGTCTAGGCAGAATTTTGTTACCCTTCGAATAGAACCAGGTTAACCACCCCCCCCAATAAAGTGAATAAGGCTGTTTCTCAAAATGCCAAACTGTTCGTTAGAAATCGGAAGCTTTAGGTGACTGACGCGCTGATAATAAGACAGTACAAATATAAACAGCAGTAAAACTGGAGCCTAATGCAGAAAAAGTAGACGTGATAAAAGGGAAGAGATGAGCCTCTGTTGGCTTTGTGGGAGGCAGATTAAAAGCAGAAAGATGAAAATCTGTGTTTCATGACTTTTAGTTACTAAGATCTAGATCCTAAGCATCTGTAGACGACTTGATCCCAGAGCTGGATCCTGCACTTCCCATAATGCAACTCAAATCGCATCTTTTTTCATTAGACCCCTGCTGTCTCTTAGACCCCACACTCCTGGCTTGAAATCAGGCTTTCTGTTGAATATTTTATTGCTCCTGGCTCAAGCTGAGGAATATTTCTTCAGGCTTTAGAAGGCTCGTCCAGAACCAGGGAAGATGTTTTCAACTGATATCTTAGGCTGAGTAGAACATGTGTAATGTCGGTGGAGCGTCCCTCTAACCTTTTTTTTTTTTTCCCCTCAAGTCTGAAAATAATTTCCCCGAGATAAAAAAGGTCACTGCTCTTCAACCCTTTTGATCACAGTCATAACTCTGGTCTCCTTTAAACATCACTCTTTAAATTTTACAACCAAAAAGTCAGAATGTGCAGAAGAGACATTGAACAGAAGCTAAAGTGGCACAAACCGGTTAGAAATGTGCTTTTAAATACATAGAAAGGGGGATAATAGGCCCAGGGATGGAACTTTTGTGAGAAAACACTTTGGAGCCACAAGACTGAACCAGCTCTGTGCTAGCAGCTGTTGTAGTTGTGTGAGGATCTGAAGATGCTTTGCACAAATAGAATCAGGAGACTTGGAGCTTTCAAGCAATGTATAATTTGTCAAGGTTGTGTGAAGACTGAGTCTGGTACAGACCAAAACACGACTAAAGTAGTGCTGCCGGGGCCAAAGTGTCCCAGGGGGTGGAACACTGTTTTTCAGAAGCTTAACTCTGTAGCCAGTTTCTCTCTCTGATATTTCCTGAAATCGAGCGCATCTTTCTCTCTGCCCCCCCCCCGCAGTTTTGACGGAGGCGCGTCGAAGCGGGAGAAGAAGCCGACCCCGCGTCTCTTCTGCGACATCTGCGACTGCTTCGACCTCCACGACACCGAGGACTGTCCCACTCAGGCCCAGAGCCCCGACTCCGTGCCCCACACCGCCTACCACGGCAACCCGGCCGACCAGAGGCCCTACTGCGACATCTGTGAGGCGTTCGGACACGCCACCGAGTCCTGCAACGACGACCAGACCTTCTAGGAGGGTGGGCTCCGAAAACTCTTTCCTCTTTCCTCCTTCCCACCTTTAACTCTCCCGCACACTTCCCACGATCCAGCCCAACATGCCTGCAGATTTTTTTTCCATAATGTATTTTTATACTGTATTCATGCATATCACTAGTAGCCACCGTCCCGACCTAAGTCCTTTTCCCCCGCAGCTCTTTCCTCTGAAGACAAACCGTCCTGTGATGCAGGATGCTCGTCCAAATATGCTGCTTTGGTGCAATATTGATGTTTATAACGAAAGGAACCCGTCCTCTGCACTCGTTGTTTTTTAACGTGTTGGTTTTTTGCAATTAAGATTGATTTTCTGAAATACTTAATTCATAAGTGACGTTTCACATACAACGTGTTTCGGGCTTTATTTGTTAATTAGCAAAAAAAAAAAAAAGTGATGCAACACAGTTGACACTAAAGGGAAAAATGTCAGGCTCCCCCCCGACTTACATTCCCGTTATGTGTTATCACATTCCATTCGTGGCCGTAAACTAGAGCGCGATACTGCCGCGTCAAACTTTTCACTAATGTTTTATGTTTATCAATACTTGTTGTTTTTTAGTTTGTTTGTTAGTTTTAATGTTTTGGTTTTTTTTACAAAGCCCCTCTGGTGTACCAACTTACAAGGGATCATTAGAGCCACTTTCAGGAAAACGGGGGTTTCCAAAATCTGGAGGACAGATTCATAATTGTGTTATAAAAAAGTCAATATGTTGGTCCCGAAAAATAGGTGTAATATGGTTAGGGAAAAAAAGGGAAAAAGTTTTAATACTTTGAAATACACTTAATTCTCTAAACATTATTATTATTATTATTATTATTATTATTATTATTATTATTATTATTATTATTATTATTATAACTGGACTGTTTTCTTGAAATATGTCACATCTTAATGTTTATTTTCAAAATGTTGCGACTCCTTATTTTTGAAAAATATTTTGCCTTTATTCTCAAAATATTACAACTTTTCTAGAAATATTATGCTATTCTTGAGATATTACAACTTTATTCTCGAGCTAATTCTTGGCATATTAAGGCATTATATTTGAAATATTTGACGATAGTCTTGTATTATGACTTTATTCCCAAAAGTTTACCTTTTGTTTCTAAATATTACAACAATATTTTTGAAATAATACAATTCTTGTGATGTTATTCATTTTTGGGGAATTTTTCTAAATATCACAACTTTATTTATAATGTATTACAACATTTTTCTCATAAACGTTTAACTCTATTCTTGAAATATTAGGACTCTTTTAGTGGCCCTGATACTCCGCCTGCTACCTAAAGGTTAACATATGGAAAACTAACGCTAACATTGTAACATGAGCGAAGGTCAGTTGTTGCCTTGGAAATCGCGGTTTCCACGGTTACTAGTTGTTGTTTTTTTTCCGGAGCTCAACTTGGATGTTGAGTTAAAGGGGCACTCCGCAGATTTCACACCTAAAGGTCAGGGTTTTTTTACTCACTTGCTTTCCTCATACGAAACGGCTCTGCAACACTTTTGTGTTAGACAAACAATCCCATAACAAGGTCCATTTAACTGGTGCTCTGGAGTTTTCGATTACACACGACAGTCTTCCTCAGCAGAGGAAATTTGCCAAGTTGTCCTGGAGATGTAGATCTTCAAATTTTCCATTTTTATTTTTACTTTTTTTTGTTCCCCAAAACAGCAATTTTATTTGTGAAATTTTTGACTTTACTCTCAAAATATATATGATACAACTTTTCAAGAAAATATTTGTTATTCTGGAGATATTACAACTTTATTCACATAGCACAACCTAATTCTTGATATATCAACACATTCCACTCAATTTATTTTGAAGATATTGTCCTCATTCAACTTTATTCTCAATTTTTTTTTTAATTTCCATTTTTATAATTTTATAATTAATATAATTATAATTTTATAATTGTAGTGACTCTGTTTTTTATATACTTTGACTTAATTCCAAAAATATTCCAAGTGTAGAATTCTAATCTACTTTTGCTTAAAAGGTGAGATGTCACAGAGGAACCGATTTGAAAGCTCCAGAACCGCTACTAAATGGACCTTGTGGTGAGATTATTTTTTCAGCCGCTGTTTCCAACCTGTTTTTTTTGTTGTTTTTTTTTTTTCTACATTTTTTGTGTATTTAACCTTTCCATTGCAACGCCCCTGATGGTCACTGAGGATTTGTTATAGTCATGATGAAGTTGTTGCGTTTTGTTAATTTATTGTCTCACCTTTCACTAACCAGTGATGTTCCTACAGGGAAATAAGCTAGCACTGATCCAAGGCACACAGTCTGTACTAGGACTGCTGTAGTATAGGTGGGCGTCACGTGACGAGAACTTGCCCACATAAAACTATAGGAGCCTCCACTCACTTAGATTTGCACTGTCCACTTTAAAGATTCAGCAGAAACACGCAGCGCTTTAATGTCACAATTCTGACGCTATTTGAAATTCGTTTTATCGTAAAAGTCAGTACAGAGTATTCGGTACTGTCTCATTTTCACACTTCCCTCTTTAATTTAAAGCTCCTCTTCAACATTTTTGGGAAACATGCTTATTCGCTTTACACGAGAAGGTTGATGCCACGTCAATATCAGTGTGGAAAAATATGAGACTACAGCAGGTTAGATTAGCTTAGCACAAAGCCTGGAGGGGGGGGGGGGGTAAAGTCTGTATTTAAACCCTGAGGTTTTTATACAGATTAAATAAACCGGGATATCACAGGTCTGTTCACAGGTCCCAGGGCAAGCGCCGTAGAGGAAAAAAAGAAAAAAAGTTGCGTAAAGTCTTCGGAGGCTCAGGAAGGAACAGCCTGAGATCTGATAGAGGTTTTCTGCTTTGGAAGTTAAAAAAAGGGGGAAAAAAAGTCCGCCTGGTTTTCCGCTGCATGGATTTTTGATCATCCTTGTTTTGTAAACCGACACCCGTGAGTCGGACTAAGCTCTAGGAGCGAAACGCTAAATTGGCGGAGTGGTCCTTTAACCAGCAGACGAGAGAGCGCCATCATGCGAGTCTCCGCCACAAAGCGAATAAGCACGTTTCAGCAAAGCGTCCAACCGTTCCTTTTGAAGTGGACCCTGTATAGGAACACGTGTTTGACTTGTCTCCTCCTTAAGCACAAATTTTGGATCATATTGAATCTTCCAGTGTAACGGTGTGTAACACATAGCTGACTAACCATTGACGCTAGTCTTTGTAAATACTAATCAGAAGCGTCTTTTCTGATAAACTGTGTACACGGTGCCATGGAACAAAAGATAGCTTTTATGTGTACTACATTTTATTTTTCTGCTCTGTTGATAAGATTGACGTTGTACAGGGAGGTTTTTCGGCTCCGGGGGGGACGAAGCCCATTTGTGCGGGCCCGAAAGCATTGTGTACTTTATAAGTCATACGTCTAATTATTATTAGTGTACCGTTTTATATATGTAACAATTTCAGGCACCATCTATAAATGGTTTTCCAAATGTTCACACCATTTTTACAGATGTCGATGTGGTGTATGATTGTCACTGTTTTCTATGTACTGTATACTCCTGAACAGTCCAAATAGAAATACTGAGAAAAGGAAAAGGCTTCTCTGTTCGTGTTTGTTCACTCTGAGGGTTTCTTTTTGTTTTTTCTATGCCTCGCAGCAGCTCCACCATCTCTCATGCCGGCATTAAAACCCACTTTCTAACAGGACAATTAAGATTAGCCGCTGCACTGCTCATTATAGTTTCATCCCCGGATCCATTTACTCCTGAGAGGTTCAGGCAGCAGAAAGAGCCTGCTCCATTTTTCATGAGCTCCGGCTGTTTTTTCTTTTCTTTTCTTTTTTTATTTAATATGTAAAAGTGGTTGAGGAGAGCCAGGCCTGTCGTGAATGAACCCAGCATTAATCTCTTTGATAAAGATGACATGATGAGATGAGGCTGAATCCGTTGGCTCTTGCATTTTGCATTTATCCCGTAATTGAATTCATTATGGGCTCTTTTGTGTGGGGCTTCGCTGCCGGTCGTGTCGCGGGACTTCTTTTTCGACATCTTTCCACTTGGCTCTGAAATCAGGCTTTGAACCAACAAGAGACAACAGACAGGTCTTAGCTGAGCGGCACAAAAGGGCTCCTTCATTTGTCGGAGGACCTCTACCGCCTCTACCTTTGGGCAGCCGGAGAATTTCTCACTCTGCCGGCCTTTGTAACCCTGAATAAACCCAGATATTATTCTGTTCCCATTGAAAATTGACGTTGGACCTCTACAGGTAAAGATTGGAACAACACCTTCTTAACTTGGTTCATAAAGTGCATTATTGGACATTTACTTTGTCAGTTTGAGCACATACAGTGCTAATTGGTCAAGGACGCTTCTTTTTAACAGCTCAGACCGTCGACTATCGACGATCCCCTTGTGTGTCATTTAACAAGGTCCGTTTTATGCCTTTATTGGGGTCAGCTAAGTCACTGTTCTGGTTCGTTGACCCTTTTTTTAGGGCCCAGTTTTGTAATTAATCACTTTTGCTTTTTCCCTTCCTATTGTCTGGGTACATGAAAACTCACCTTTGGGTGAGGTTAAGCCTGAAAACCAGTCTGACCAGGGCCTGTTTAGACTGGATGGACGAGTTTTCACAATACACAGGGAACAAAAACGTCACTAAAATTAGCCTGATTTACTTTAGGTACACTTGTGTTCTTAGGTACTTAACAAGGCAAAGACCGTAGTAATACACAGGTATGAGCCTTTCTAAAATATGTCCAGTCACTTCAGTTTGACACAGTTGGACTCCAAGTTCTAGAAACATCCTAATAGTAATTAAAACAAACAGGATGCACTTGAGCCAGATGTGATCACTGCAGCAAAGGGTCCGAATACTTTTGTAAATGTGATTCCAGTTTTTTGATTTTTAATAAATGTTTTCCCTTCATTATGAGTCGAGTATAAAAATGCCAAATTTTTCCAGTCAAAATTAAATCAACACAGTAAAACGTGAAAAAAGTGAAGGGTTCTTAATAGTTTATGTAAAGCGGCTTCAGAAAGTAAGATTTTTTTTTTTTTTTTAGACTGGTCCCTTCCCACCAAGAACACTTGAAGAAATGCCAACAAGTTTTGTGAATTTTATTAAGAAAACAAAACCATTGGACATGATAAAAACCAAGCACTACTGATGGAATAAATAAGTCAAACCAAACCATAAATCTGTACAAGATCTAAAGTGAAACAAAATGGTCCCAGAAAAAAACAAAACAAAACCAAAAAAAAAAAAAACATACAAGATCTTATATCTCACAGCTTTTTTTTTTTTTTACGACAGTGTTATGAGCAACTATAATAAGCAATCGATCAGGTGGTGGTAGCTACAACATAAGTGAGATTTTTTTTTTTCTTAAACTGAGTGTACATAATGCTGTTTATATAATAATAATGTCATATAAATATAATTTTATTTTTCTGCTGGCTGCTGGACGGAAATGGGTATCATATCCATCCATCCTCTAAACTGAGACAATTGTCTTTTTTTTTAATTTCTTTTCTCTCCATCCATGTGAATGCTGATTTGCTGAAAATCTGATCAAGTAACTCTGTGTCATGAAGTACTTCTATAGCCCCTGTTGCGTCATGAAGTCATTTGGTTTGCAGTGATTCAAAAAAATTTTTTTTTTCCATGTTCACAGTAGTAAGTAATATATTAAATTAAAGTATTTTTTTTTTGTGTGGTTGTACATTAGAGGTCAGAGGGAGGTCTGAATCCTGAAACACAAAGTTAAGTTTAAAAAAAAAAAAAAAAAAAAAAAAAAAAAAATGCTGCCTGCTGTATGGATTGGGATTCAGCCAACAGACAGCACCTTGAAGGAGGATTAGAACCAATGTTTGAACTTAAAGACTGGACCCTTCCGTCGCAAGCTACAGAGACATCTGTCGGTCGTAGATAAGTAGTGATACACAGAACACGTACAGAGATGAGAGGTGAGTAAAATGAGAGTCACTGTGGTGGCGGCGGCGAAGGAGCGGACAGGAAAACCAGCGCCGGCGACTGGTCTGGTTCTACTTTGGTGGGGGTGGGGGAGCGGGGGGTGGTGGGGGAACGACACAAACGACAAACAGTGCCACCCGGAGTAAACACAGACCAGCGACCGGGGAATTCCGACTCATGAGGTTTTGCAGATGTTCAAAACGTCCAGAAGGCGAAAAGTGATGTCAGCTTCTGGGTAGTGTTGAAATTCCAGTCTCCAAATGTTTAAAAGAAATAGCTTTGACATTTTTGAGGAATGTGACTGAAGTAAGATTGATGCCACTCACGTCTGTCAGGTAAATATCAGGCGGGGGGGGGGTTAGCTTAGCTTAGCATAAAGACTGGAAACAGGTGGGGGGCTGCTAGCCTGGTTCCGTCCAAAGGTAGCTACAATCCGCGTTCGATCACCTCTAGAGTTCACTGATTAAAACACTATATTTTGGGTTTTTTTTAAACCGTACAAAACCTAAGGAACATTTATAAAAACAAAAACAGACTTAGACTTAAAAAAAACCAAATAAAACAAACAAGATAAAGCATGTTATGTTTTTGTGTGTTGACTAGTATGATTTAGATACTGGTGGGCTGATTTTTTTTCTTTTTTTTTAAGTTAGCATAGAGCCATGTTAGCCCCTCCCCCCATTTCCAGTCTGTATGCTAAACTACGCTAAGCTAACCGTCTCCCGCTCTAGCTTTACGTTTAACAGACACAAAAGTGAGATCAGCCTTTTTTTAAACTCTCAGCAGAAAAGCAAAAAAGTTTCCCAATATGCTGAACTATTCCTTTAAATAAAATCAAACTGTTCTAGTTGGATATAAATATCAGATAAAAACTGATTAGTGATGATTATAAGGCGAAAAAAAACAAAAACAAAAAACAAAACATGGCACCAAGATTGTAATTCAAAACCTGCTTGACCTAAAACGTGTATTTAATCATAGCAACTCAAGGCACACCTTCAGGACCTACGCTACCTACGCCTGTCTTCACTACTTATCCAAGAGTGACCAGTACCGTCATCATCATCGTCCTCTTCCTCTACAAACCACAAACTAACTCACTTTAAAAAAAATTAAAACTAAACAAAAGAACGAAAAAAACATGTGAAAGGAGAACTTTTCATGGATAGAGAAAAAAGACATCCACTACAGCAGCAAATCTATCTGTGATCGATTGTGACATACCATAACAGTGCATTGACCCTCCTGAGAAAAAAACCCTAAACATTTCCTAAACAAATATAGAACATTAGTCTAACAGGAGGCGAATCGGGAGGATTGAAGTGACGTGGTCTTAGGGCGGAGGTTTCCCAGCCCCCAGCCACTGATCTGAGACCAGGTTAGCCTCTTGAGTTATATCCTGAGCTAAACCATTAGCAGTGAAACGTTTAAAAAGCGGTCTCAGACCAGCGTCCGGGATCAACCTCGTCCTAATCTCGGATCCCCAGTGTTAACTCTCGTGGTCACAGGTGCAGGTCAGGGTTTGTGGTTTCTGGCCTGGCGGTGGCTAGACTGGGCTGACGGCGCTGCCCCTGGTCACAAGAGGGGATCGCAGCCTGGGTTCAGAGCTTCTCTTGGCATTAGTGAAAAAAGAGTGGAGTACTGGAAGGAAGCACGGAGGGGGACCAGTGAATAGAGGTAATATCCATTCTCCCTCTGTGGCAGAGGAGTGTTAGGGCAAAGGTGGTGATTGGGGGGGGGGGGTAGAAGAGAGATGTCCATTCTCCCTTTGGTATTGACGAGTAGAGGAGGGGAGGTGGGGGGAGGCAGAGGAGCTGGAGGAGAATTTGTGTGTCCATTAGCCCTAAATTATCTAGAGTTAATGGAGGGAGGTACAGAAGAAGGAGGGGGGGAATTACTGAGCCCCAAACATTTAGCTCTCCTCAAAGTCCTGAGATGAGGACTCCTGTTTGCTTTTCTTGCTGGGTGGGGCCTCCACCTCTAGGTCCTACAAGAAAAACAGACAAATAACGTACAGCCGTTCAGTATAATACACACTTATGCTTGAAGTAAAGCACGGCAAACACAAACAACTAAAATTTTTTAGGCCAACACGAATTCCTTTGAGCAATGTTTCCTGATGATATAAATAATTCAATTAACGTGACCTAGACACGGATAATCGACATACACTGCAAAGATGTGTGAACCGCTCGATGAATCATCATTCAGTTAAGTTCATTTGAAGTTCTGCTAAAAGTGACGCTTACTCATTATGAGCCGATGAGCTTCCTGACTGCTGTTGCAGCAGTGAGGGTGTGATGGTGCCACGAATGAGACCAGGTCAAAACCCAGTGTGTGACTGCTTCTCTCCTACTCTCTGTGCTCACATTTCGTGTTTTATTACAGCTGGATTCCCAATAAAGCTGTTCTCATTTACACCTTTTTCTGTTTCTGTTGTCAGACAACAGAGACGGGAAAAGTAGGAAATGGTGACTGAAATGTGGCCCATTGAGACGACATGTTAACCAGCTATCGCTTCCAAGTCATGTCAAAGCTGCTGCTAAATTCCTGATTTTATTACCACAACATTCGCTGACAAAAATCACCTGATACGTAAGTCAAAGACAACGGTTGTGCTGTGAGTTCAGGTATATTTACCTGTAAAATGATCACCCGGCGAAAACGTTAGAAGCTCATACACGTCTATGCAGCTGCTTTGTGGTCAATTAAACAAGATGCGTAGAGAGTTGTGACTTTGGAGGGAAAGTCTGACCTGCACTCACAGGGCAACAAGAGCAATTCCTCTTCTACAGAAAGTAGCTATGGTTTGTTGTTTTGTCGCTTGGTGCTTTAGTGAAGAAAAGTCGCTAAAAGGGTCTGGAAAGGCAGTAAATCCAACAACAAAAGGCACCAAATTTGGCAACACAGCCTGTAAACGACCCCCTGATGACATAATGGAAACTGTTCACGCCAATTCACTTTGAAAGAGCGACAGCCAAAGGCGTAACTTCCACACTTTTAGTCATGCAGCATTCAGTTGACTAAAAACTTCACTTGGTTGTGTGAAGGTTAAAACTATTCTGCGTTAAGGATATAGCCATGTATCCATTAAAATTGGTTTTTATTACCTGAAACGACAGACTCCGGGTGACATTAGGCATCCACGTTTATAGTCCGTTCTGTGTTATCGAGTGCAAGTGCAGTGACTTCTCAGAGATTTAGGGAGGAAAAAAATGAATTTCCTTTTCTAAAATAGCGAATTCACTGTTAAGTTGAATGCTATTTATGAGTCAAAAACCAGTCATTTACAGTTATTCTCACAAGATATGAACTCGGCATCACTAACAGCTTTTTTCACCCCCCAGGAGAAGAACCGAGCCATTCAGAGTTTTACAGACTGAATTAATATCGGGGACGTCGTCCTCCTGTGCCAGAGCGGGAAAAATGGCCACAAAAGACGGTTCCACACTTGGCCGAGGCGAGCGCAGCTTGACAAGGTGATGCGAGTCCACTCACTGAAACGACCGTCAAACCCGCGTAAGTGACAAATGCCAACTGCTTCTGGCAAGCGACGCCGCTGCCGACGAGGCAGATGCATCATTCGCTGCTGTTTGGTCAGGGAAAAAAATAAATAAATAAAGACCCCTCCCCAAAAAACAACAAAAAACGCTGTGGACACGATGCCAGACCGAATCCTGAAGCTAAACATTGAGTTGATTCGGCCTAATTATCAGGCCTTGCCACTTCCACAAAAAAACAAGGGCTCTGCGATGAGAACTGCCCTCTACTGCCCTGATATGACAGACGTGGATGCCACCACACACATATAGTTGTTCATCGCACAAGCCCTCGTTATGTGGACACAGAAATCATCATTTAATGCCAGATGGATCAAAAGTAGATTTGAAATATTAATTTGTTTGTTTTTTCTGCCTTTTCTTGTTTCATTTATTTTGACTATTTTACAAGTATTTACTGTTTCATGTGTACATGACCAAGCCTTTTAAGGTCAGGAAACACTTTGGGTATTCGAAGGATCAACCTGGTGCCCCCCGTACAGATTTGTACAGCTTTACATGATAAAAGCATTGAGCTAAATACATTGGGACACGCCCGCTCAAAGTCCAGCAGCTCCCTGCTATCAGTCCCGCCGTGTCCAAGGTCTTACTGTATCTCTTTCTCTACAAACACCCCATCCAATGTTCGACGTTCGCCACGGGGCGGCACGGGGCGGCACGGCCCTCCCCCGGCCACTGGCGTAGCCGATCCCGGAGCAGCGGTTGCAGTGATGAGCAGGAGCGGCATTTGACGAGACCCGCGGCCCATCACCACGCGGACTTAGACAACCGCCCATTCGGCGACAGATGTGCGGGGGTGATCGTACCTGAGTGGCTTTGCTGTCTGAAGAGTCCTTCTCCCCTGAGGACAGGCTGTCTCTCTTGGCACTTTGCGCTCTCTCTGAGGTCTCTGACGAAGGGATGGTCTTACCTGGGGATGGTTACACACCAGTGCATCAGAACAGGGCCACAAAACACAACATCCTCATCGGCAAACTGTTCTGGTTCCAGACATCGCTTTTTTAAAATCGCGCTTTGATGACAGTGTGGTTACGCAGAGCGACTGGGAAGTTTGACGGAGTCGGAACAGATTAACCCTGCTGGGACGTGCTATTGTTCTGTGTTCTGGATCCCTGGCAAGCGAGAAAGGGACTAATCAACAGGCAAAGCCCACGCCGTCGTGAGCATTTATCCGTCTGCGTTGCCATCAATCTGTGATTACAACCCCCAAACCACTAGTGGGGCAGTGGCGTTTGTGCAACGCGATGCGGAGTTTCTTCACCACCGTTTACAAGTTTTTCGTCGTACTTCGGAACAGCAGCGAACTAAACCAAGCGGATCTCAACTGAGTCAGAGCCAATGGATGTTGAACAGAACTTTAGTTTTCCTGAATTTACTGCGACGCAGAAACGAAAGAAGACTCTGGAGGAGACGATCTGCAGGGCGGCGGAAATGCGACGCGACCGAGCCGACCAATCACAGATCTTGCGGTCTGTGTAGTTGTGAGGCGTAGTTTAATTTTTTCAGAGATGCACTTCAGGCTTTATCTGCGATAAAGAAAAGTAGCGAAACCTCACCTCTTGAGAAGCTGGGACCAGTTCATTTTCTAGCATTTTTACTTATTACTAAATTATCACAGATTTTTTTTAACAACTTTGTCCCCAAATTTAAGGGGGAAAAACTGTGTCATAGACTGATCTAAGAATAATTCATCAACATAAAAACCATATTAGCTGCAGCGTTTTGCTTATGGTTTTTTTATTTATGGTTTTTGTGCACAAGCGATGGCTCTCAGGCCATATGGTAAATATTTCGTGCCTTTGACTTTCCCTGTTCTTCGAGCTGGAAGGCCACTGTCGTGAATCCCACTTTCAGGCGGCACGAGGTCGCATGTCTTAAAAAAACGCAGGCCAAGAGAGTGTGTGTGTGTGTGTGTGTGTGTGTGTGTGAGAAGGTTGACGGTTGAATCCTCCGGGGGAACAGCTCGGCCACAGCTGCACTGTGTCTGCATCGCTTTGGGTTTTGTTTTGTTTTTCCCCAGCATGTATATTTAATGAGGCGGGAGCGGGTTTTTTTTTTTTTTTTTTAATTCTCTCTCAGTCTGATGCTGTTTGTCCTGATGATACAGGGCAGCGATAAGATCAGAGGGTTGAGGGGGGGACAAAAACAGGATGTGGCTCATCATCAATCTGATTGGCCGGTATGGTTATTACTAACACCTGCCAGCTGCTCACTGGGTCAGGGAGAGGAGACGCATGGCAGCGATTCGTCTCAGACTTTTGGCGTTCGTGTGTTGGCGTGCGTGATGCGGATGTGATGCGTGCGTGATGCGGGCGTCTGACCCCTTTTGCTGTCCGGGCTCTGGTCGGCCTTGGCCTCGCTGTTCTCACGGTGAGACAAGGCGGCGGGCTCCGGGGCGGGGCTGGTGCTACAACTGTTTTCCTGCTTCACGGGGGATGAGTCAGCGATCGAGCTCTGGTTGCTGTTGTCATCTTGCAAAGGACAGAAAGAGAGAGACAGGATGAGTCAATTTTAGTTTTCAGCTTTTGTCACCTCAACATCATCCAACATTTGCCCCTGATGCAACACCCCCCTTTTTTTTTTAGTTTCGCTCTCCTTTGTCAGAATTTGTTTCGCGCTGAAGATGCATCGACGCCCTCGGCTGCAGTGAGTAAATTTTAAAAAACAAAAACCTGCCCGTACATGAGCAGCGACCGAGCATCTGCAAGAAACTGAAATTGAAGCAGATGAGCTGGCGGATGGTTTTAGCTCCGACTGGAAGCTCGGACAATGATGACAAGAAAAGGATCCAGCTGCGCATGGGAGAAAGAATATAAGTTGCTAAACATATTCTGCAGATCAAAAACTATGAGCCTTGACAAACGTGTCACTGACATTTTTATTTCCTTTTTTTTTAAGTCTTAAAGTAATTTTAAGGCCTTCCTGCATGATTCTTTTAGATCTGGTTGTTTTAAAGAACAACTCTGGTTTTATTCCGTATTTTTCTTATTGTATCTATCGTATTTTTTTGTATATCTAAAGCCTGGTGTATCCTATTCCCAAAACAATTAAAAAAAACACATCAGTGATTCACACATGGTGTGTATGTGTGTGTTCCTTCATCACCATGAACACACACACATACACCGTCCTGCTGCCCCAAATACCCACTGGAGCGCCAAGTGTGGCTTCATCCGCCACTGGAAATAGTCCCTGAACAAATCACTCTTCCCTCCTGTTTGAGTAAAGTTTGTTGAAGCCCCTGTTTTGTTTTGGGTTTTTTAAAAAATAAAACTATATATTTGTGATTTATTTTGGAAGATCTTCTAGGAACCAATGGGCTTGAGGATGAGAGCCATTGTTGGTGTTGATCTTTTCGGGTTATTTGTTCACATTGATAAAAGACGAAACCTATAGGATGTCACCAGTCTCGACCTTCGAGGCTTTCGGGACCTACCATGCATGTCCATCATGCCTGGGGAGGAGCTGTTCTCTGGGGTTGTCACCTCTGAGCCGTATTTCTCGTCTTTGCCCTTCTTTTTGTTCTTGTTCTTCTGCCATTGGAGAAAAGGAAAAAAATTAAATAAATTTAAAAAGTGTAACTTTCAGACACACGTCGGCCCCATTAAAACCCAATTAACATGTGATAACATTGAGGGGGACGAAATTAACGTTGGCACAGCTAGTAAAATGTGTTCATAAGAGAAGAGTGAAACATTTTGCCCTTGAAACAAAGGCTCAAGATTTTTTTTCTCTGAAGCACCTGTTGAACTGTGCAAAAGCAAATCTATGCAAGTTGTATATACTGAACACAGACATGTGTACATGCATATTCTGCACATAAACAACCTTTTGTGTGTCTATGAAGTAGTTATTCCACTACTCCATGGACACACACACACACACTCCTGCACTATTTATAGGCCTGTTTAAAGATCACATTCACAGGTTGACCAGTGTATGGACAGTGTGGGTTAATCATATATAATTTTTTCCACCTCCTTTCATGCCCATAATGGCCGCTGTGTTTATTCTTGCTTATCTTTGTTTTAGGCCTGCGATAAATTATTATAAAAAATCTATTAATTGGTTGGTTAATTCAGCTTCAGAGAACCAACAAAAAAACACAAACAAACAAACAAAAAAAACCTTCTCGTTTTGTCTGGACACGAGTCCAAAAGTCTGATATATTCAGTTTAAAATGATATAAAAAACACTAACAAAAAAAATGGAGAGGTTTTGAAAATTTCAGGCTTAAAATATCTTAAACAGTTCGTCAATAATCAGAATCGTTTATTAATGTTCTGCCAATCAATTAAATTGACTTATTGTTTCAGTTGTACTTCATTTAGCTTTGAGGGTCTTGTCTTAGGTTTTGTGTCCTTGGAACTGCACCAAAGTTTAATAAAAGCTACTGGAAGTGGGAGTCAATTTTGTGTGTGTGTGTGTGTGTGTGTGTGAGTGAGTGTGTGTCTGAGGGGGCTGAACTCACGTCATCTGACTTGGGCTCCGTCACCGGCACCCACTTGTAGATGCGAAGGGACGTGTCTCCGACAGTCACCCATTTCTTCTCCCTGTGTAGGAGATTAAAAGACAAGAGCTGATTCAGAGCCTGGGGGGGGGTTGCCCCAGACCCCCTGAATCAAACGGCCTGAAATAACGTGGGGTAAAAACCTGAATGCAGCTTCCTGTGAAAAAGCCACAAACCACTATGCCAATTCTGTGAAACACACTGTAGAAATATTACCAAAAAAACCCAACAAAAAAAACAAAAACAAAGGAAAATTATAGTGAAAACCAATAAATATGGTTGCAGTTGAAGATTACTTCCATTATTAGTTCATTTCTCAAATAATAAATTAGTCATTTAATCTACAAAATGTCCAACAATAGTTACAAATAGTCAATTTCTCTGTGCCGGTTCTTTTGGGTTGTTTTTTTGGGGAGGGGGGGCAAAATCTAAAAATATCAAATTTGTGCTTATATAAAACAGAGAAAATCAGCAAATGATCCCACAGGAGCTGAGACCTGCAAATGTTTAGCATTTTGTCTTGATAAATAACTTAAACCTGAATATTAACTGAAAATATCATGTTATAATGAATACACTATAAAAATCCCTACTTACTCCCACACACGCATTATGACTCTGAATACAGTAAAATTTCAGCTTTATTTTAAAGACATCCACTTGGGCTTTGGAAAATTGTAAAACTAAGTATATTTCACTGTTTCCTGACATTTTATACATGAACACCAGCACCTGAGAGAATAATCAATGAATTAGTCATTAATGAAAGTAATCATTGGTTGCAGCCCTGACTCATTTGACCACAAATAATGAAAATTGTCCATCACAAGTTCACAAAGCCTCAGCCGACATATTCAAATGTCTCATTTCGTCTGATCGAAGGTTCAAATCCCATAGAAAAACAAAGAAATTCATCACATGATTATAGCTTATCATAAAAAAGAAGTTGACGCTTTAATCTTCCCACGGACCTGACTAATTATTTCTGCTCCAAAATTATAAATTTGGAGAATAGGACGGCGCTAACACGGTACCATGAAATCAAATGATTACGGCAATATTTTCTCAACGAGTTAACCTACCAATTATTTTCATGATAAATCGTATTACTATTTGACCTAGAAAGTGACAGAAAAACAAGGTAAAAAATGCCAGAGCCTAATCTGACATAATCAGTTGTCTTATTTTGTCCAATAAAGTCGAAAACATGAAATATTTTTGGGTTTCCTGTTACAGAAAACAAGTTAAATATCGATATTATTACTCCAATACGATACACATTTACATTTGTGGAGCTTGTAACTGTTCTTCAGGCTTTTTTTTTTTTTGCTTAAAAAAATAACGATTAATAAATTCGTAAAATATTTGCTGAAAAAAAAGTCGATTAACCGAGTAATCGACTTTCTCGAATTCACTGCAATTTAAGTTTTAGGCAGGAGCATAAAACGTTAAGTTTTCCGCCACAGAAGAACAAATTATAGGTCAGAAAAAAAATAAACCGGTTATATTAATTTTTGTGTTAAACGAATTCACCCTAAAACATTTTTTTAAGTTTGACATAAACATTTTATACATTTATCAACTTTTTCGTCGGATCAACCAACTTCCTCTGACTTTGACCTGGGGGCGTTCGATTAAACCACCTGATAGACGACAAAAGGGGAAAGGGGAGGGAAAAAATGGCACGAATTCTGGCCCCGAGCGGGGTCACACGCACACTCACGCACACTCCCGCACACCTTTGTTCGAAAACCGCGTCCTCGGACCGACCGCGTGTTTCCAGCCGTCGAAGGTGACTATAAGCGGCTCGGCCCGGCTCGGCTCGGTTCTTTCCCCCTCGCTTCGAGCGTTAGCACCGAGTCGCTACGTGCTCGGCCGAGCGCCGCGGGAGCTACTTCCCTCTCCCAACCCCCACCGCGCCTCGTCCCTCCGCCGGACCCGAAGGGCGACTCAAAGCGCCTTATTTAAAACTCCAGACGGACCCAAACTGCTCCGGAGCCCGGGCCGGAGCCGGAGCCGGGGCCGGGGCCGGGGCCGGGGCAGCCCGTCGCCCGGACCGCCTCCGAGACGAGAGCCGACGGGGAGAGGAAAAATACGAGCCCCCCGCTACGCCGCCGCGCTCGGCGCCGTGTGTACGGCGGCGGGCGGCGATGGCTTCATGTGACTGCATCGAAATGGCTTCTGGGTTCAAGCCCGGCCGTTAAAACCAGCGAGGAAAAAAAAAAAACCCCACCGGGGACGTGTCTGATACGGACGGGGGGGGCGGCGGTGGCGGCGGCGGCCGCGGCGGCGGCGCCGCACC
This sequence comes from Istiophorus platypterus, assembly GCA_016859345.1. NCBI lineage: Eukaryota > Metazoa > Chordata > Actinopteri > Istiophoriformes > Istiophoridae > Istiophorus > Istiophorus platypterus. The sequence goes on along the minus strand of CM029128.1, from coordinate 2,483,420 downwards.
GCACGCCGGTGCGCCCCGGTGCACCTGAGCCGCGCGTCCGCCGCCGCGGATCCCGCTCAGAAACCGTCGTTTAACGCGCGTCCGGCTCCATCCTCGCTCCGGCTCCGGCTCCGGCTCCTTCCCTCTCCTCCCCCTCCCCGCCGCCGCCACCCCCGACAAGCGAGCCCTTTTTCTGGCGTTAGATAACCGAAGCCAGCCGCTTTCCCTCCGTCCTCTTACCATTTTCGTACTTTCTCGATGGCGGCCATGACCCGCTTGATGTCATCCTTCGCCCGGCTCCGGGTCTCCGCTCGGACCGACCGTCCCGACATTGCCGCGGTGGTTATAATATTTTAAAGCTCGCCGGCAGTTGAGACACAATGCAAACAGTAGAGCGCACAGAGGAGCCGCTGCGCATGCGCGGGCTGATAGGGCACAAGGGGAGGAGGGAGGAGAGGGAGGGGGGGGCGAGGGGGGGGCACGGCTGCAGCTGCACGGTGAGGAGAGATGTGTGTGTGTGTGTGTGTGTGTGTGGGGGGGGATACCCCTCGGGGGGCAAGTAGAAAAAAAAAACACACAAGAAAAGAGAACTGGCTCAGCAGCCACCAGGGGTAAACGTGGGCAACTAGACCCGGTACCCGAGGTGGGAGCGAAGGAGAGACTCCGTACGAGCACAACTTTATTGACAGACACTCTGAAGTACAGTGAGTAGTTCAGGAACCGGGAGCCAAGCAGGCGAAGCTGATGCGGCATGAAATCCTCCCCCGTGAAGGCTGTGATGTTTCGCTCCGCGGTGGCGCTGTGTGTGGGGTTGTTTTGTTCGACCGCGCCGCGTTGGAGCCGCAGGTGTCCCACCCCCCCAGCCCCCAGCCCCCAGCCCGCCCCCCGGCTACGACAGCACCGCAGCCCCCGACGAATCCACAACAAAAAGGAACAAAAAATGGAACCATTTCCATTAAATGCCACTTTGGCTTTTTCAAGCGACAACGGGGACTCGTTGGTGTGAAGAAGTTTTGGTTGGTTTTGGGGTTTTTTTTGCTAAAAAATTTTGTGACCCTATGACCTTTTGTTCCACCCCCCCCCATCCCGTCCCCCATCAGGTCAAAAACCTTCCCTTGACCAACACTCTGGTCCAAGACGTGACACGTGTCTTGAAAACTCCAGTGAAAGTTTCCCATGAAATATTTGTGGTTCCCAGGGGGATTATTCCTAATATTTTGGTGCCCCCCCCCGAAAAAATTTTCCTCCAGTTTCCTCCAAAATTGTACTGTATATATGTCCTTGTATAAATACTGCCGTTAAAAGGTACTGTAAAACAATGTTATACTATTACATAGAACTTCACTCTGATATATGTATATATGTGCTTCTATATACATGTATGAATTTCTTTGGAATGGTATCACACTCATATACAGAAGCTTTTGGTGAATCCAACCATTCTCTGTTTATTTAAAGATAAAATCAGCGACGGACGTCTACAGCCTAGAAACGACCGAAGGATTGAACCTTGAGGAAAGTTCCTGGAGGCTGGAAATGACGGTGTTGCCCTCTGGTGGCACCATTCAAGACTGGAGCGAGCACTTGGTTACTGTGGGGAGTTGGATGGAGACTTAGGGTTTTTGAAATTGGCATAAGCATTAAGTGAATATTCTTAAATCTTATTTTCGTCTGAGATCCTAGATTTTTTTTTATACTAGAGACAATAGTCCACGTTGCAAACTTTATACAAGACTCAGGAATCTGTGACGTTTGTTAAAGTTTAAACTAAACTAAACTAATTTTAAAATATTGTTCTTCACATCACACATCGCCAGCTAGGGCAACAAAGTGTTTGTGTTCAGAGAAGCAACGACGGGTCAATTGATCGGTCGATCAGCAGGGAAAATTGTTTTGATCAATTAATTGTCGTTTTTCAAACAAAAATGATTTTAAAATTGCGACTTTTCTTTAATCGTTACTTTTTCTTGTGAAATTCTGGAAAGATTTTACCCCTTGGGAAGAAATATGAAATCAATAGATTAAGAGTAGTTTTGCTTTTGCTTTGCTTGTGGTCACAAAGTAAGAGACACATTTCCACCACCAAAGATTAAGGTTTGTGGTCATTTTGTGTCTCTTTCAGTCTGGGGCTGATATCAAAATCCATATATATGTTCTTATAAAGTCTGTGGTGTTAAATAAGTGGTTGAGGTGTGTGTGTGTGTGGGTGGGGGTATTTTTCCTTTCCATTTTCATTGTCATATTAACTCAAATACTTCCCAACAAATCCCCTCAGAGTTCCAACTGGTCGCGACTTTTCCGATGGCAAGTGAAGCGGCCACACCGGCCTTCGTCATCTCTCCGCGACGCGTCAGTTAAACAGTGTGTGATCCAGCGAGGTTTGTTTTAATCGTAAAAAAAAACAACCTACACCTTTTGAGAGCCTCCGGTTTGTTTCACCATGGATGGAGAAGGTAAATTACTTTCATGCTTCATATATAGTGTCACATTTTGTGGTTCAGTGCAGGAATTAGCCGTATCCAGGTGTGTAGTGATGAGGGTGGACAGAGAAACTACGTATTAGCAGCATGGGAAGGGTCCTCAATAAGATTCTAAATACTGGGTTTTACCTGAAGTTTGTCATGTTGTGAATTATTGACATTATAAATAACCGACTTCTCTTTGCCTCATAAAGACGTTTAAGCTCTATTCATGTACCTGAAAGAATATTAGAGCCTTTCAGGGGCCTTTTGAGGCAATTATGTCATTTCAAGAAAAATAAAATCAGGGAAGCCAAAGTAAAATCATAAAAAGGAAACAATCAGAGAGAAATGAGCTGTACTGTGGACAGTTTGCTGTTAATGTAAAAGTTTCAGAAACCACACAACAGTTTATTATGCAAATAAAGTGAGATTGAGTTGATAAAGCTGAAAGACTTTGAGAATGAGAGCAGGTTGATCACCCTATGTTTTTCCCTTTTGTGTGTAAGTTTCCAAAACATTAATGGTATCACATTCATTTTACATCAGATGGGGCTGCACTTGTTAGACATTAATTCATCTTAATTCTGCAAATAAAATGTATTTGACTTTGAAAACCACTAAAATACTCTCTTGGTATGGAAACTGGAGTTAGCTGCTTTTTGGGGTTAGATGTTTTAAGTTATAGTTATCAATACAGGCTTTTTAAAGGGAGGATGGAGCTTTATTTTTGTGCTACTCCACTGACTGTGTCTCTCTGCCCACGTTCCCCCCTCCCTGGGTCCAGAGCTGGTGGAATATTTCAGGGCTCAGATGAGGAAAGACCCGGACATGGCCTCCGCCGTGGCCGCCATCCGCACTCTGCTTGAATTCCTCAAGAGAGACAAAGGTATGCTCCTCACCACACATCACCACACCAATGACACACGTGGCTCTGCGTAGTGTTTACCACCCCCCCCCCATCCCCTTCCAGGCGAAACTATCCTGGGTCTGAGGGAGAGCATGATGTGGGCCACGGACTGCTTGACGGGGGTGGACTCCTCCGTGGCTGTGTCCTCGGGTGGAGAGCTCTTCCTGCGGTTCATAAGCCTCACGTCCCTGGAGCACCAGGTGAGTTACCTGCCCTGGACGCAATCGTGCACCCGGACAAACCGCCGGTCCACATCACACCTAGAACACCCCTCTATTTTTATTCTTAAACACTGGAGCCAAGGCTGAGTTCCTCCTGCTTCAAAGGCAGGCGCTGGCTAGAAGATAGCTTACACTCTTTCAAGTTTATCATAAAACAATATTCACATCCCACCCATGTGCATAGCATCAGTTTAACATGGCTGTCATTTATTTTCTCCTGTCCATACAGAGATTCTTCTCTAGCATGAGCCTAATGTAAAAGATTGGAGCAAAATCCAGTTTTTGGTCTTTGAAAAATGAATTCTTGTTTCAGGCTGAAGTTCTGTTACTAAGAAAGACAGTAACACAAACACAGGGAATTATGATAAAAAGAAAACTGGAAAAATGCCCATAATTAGACCAGGGACATTGCAGTTGCACGACATGCATCGTTACCACCAGGCTACTGTTTCAACACAGTTGTTTTTTTTTTTGAATGCTGGTTCTTGAAATAAAGACCATTTTAAAGCAGAAAACAACTGAATAAAAATATAATAAAATGGGCATCGTATTCCATGAAATATAAACCAGTGTAGAGCAGGGTTTCAGCAGTTGAGACCGAAATGTAGGGACATGTAATTTACAAGGAATGTAGAATGTAAATCAACGGCTAAACGAATGAATAAAAATTCTGCGGTTCATATCATTTTGTTGCTCCGTCCTTCAGGATCTGTCACGCTGCAAGAAGGTGATGGAAGAGAGAGGGGAACTATTTCTGGAGAAGATCTCAATGTCCAGGACCAAGGTGGCCAAGCTCTGTCACACCTTCATCAAGGATGGTGCCGTAAGTACAGTGTTGGTTTCACATACATGGACAGTGTAAGGCTCTTCTGCTATTAGAAAAGTAACTAGCGCTATATGTTTGCTCTTTATACATAGGACAAAGTGCGATCTAACCAAATTCTTAGAAACTAGTCTATTGTATGGATTATATTTCCATTATGGATCAGAGTAGGATCTTCAACATTCTGAATTTTTTCATTGTGAAGATGGAGCTTTAAATTAAGAAAAGCAGTCTGGAGGTCATTTAAAAGAAGAATGTAACCTGGTTTGGTGTAGAGGACATGACATGTAATATACGTGTAGAGTAAATGGCAGGGGACCTAACATTGATCCCTATGGGACGCAGAGCAACTTAATGAAACAAAATGTTGTCATTGAGCATATGAAAAGCCTTGGGTGGATCTATGGGGGTGGACAAAATAAACAGGACACCTGTGGACCCACCACGCGCTGATTGTTGGCTGGCGATTGTAGGGTTTAAGAGGGCACCGCTTGGTTCCAGGCGGACAGGACAGTACACAATGAAGCATTCAGGCAACTCAATGACTCTTTTTCCTTTTTTTCCCCTCCCTTCTTCAACAATGCTTCCCCTCACAGAAAATCCTGACTCACTCCTACTCCCGGGTCGTCCTCCGGGTGCTGGAAAAGGCTGCAGCCGAGAAGAAACGCTTCTCCGTCTACGTGACTGAATCACAGCCTGACTCGGCCGGGTGAGTGAGCGGCGTCGGTGAACTGTGTCCCACTTTTCATTTGGGGGGGGGTCATTGAATCAGTGTTTTATATAACAATTTCTTTATTCAGGCGACAGATGGCAGAGGCCCTGAGTAAACTCAATGTGCCAGTAACAGTGGTCCTGGATGCAGCTGTGGGGTAAACACATTCACTCTCAGTGTCAGACACTGTCAACATGACTCATTTTAATTTATTTACTTTTACCTTATTTATCTTTTTTACACAGGTATGTCTTGGAGAAAGTGGATCTCGTAATTGTTGGTGCAGAGGGAGTCGTGGAGAGTGGAGGAATCATCAACAAGGTGTGTTCAAGGAAATAGTCAGGGGCCCACATCATGGTAAGCGAGCGCAGCTTAGTCCGGGCCATCTGGGTTTTCCGGCTTTTTACACCACCGGAGAGCCCGGACCAAGCTCGCCATTCTGCCATTGGGGGCCACACATGTGGGACAAATGTGCCGTCGACGATCCAACCAAACACAGGCCTAAACCTTCGCCTCTGCTCTTGCAGATCGGCACCTATCAGATGGCGCTGTGCTCCAAGGCTCACAACAAGCCCTTCTACGTCGTGGCCGAGAGTTTCAAGTTCGTCCGCCTGTATCCCCTCAACCAGCAGGACGTGCCAGATAAGTTTAAGGTATCACGTCGTGTCTGGTCTCACTTTGTGTTTAACGGTTAAAAGTTTGGGCTGATAAAATTACTTCTTTTTTTTTTTTCTTTTTTTCCAAGAAGTGAAAAGAAGGTAAATCCAATGCCTGCAGCAAACAAACTGAAAGAGATATTATCTGCAGACACAGCAGGTTTAATTTCTGCCCACAGATGTTCAGGTTCGGGGGGGGGGTGCTTCCAAGACCTTGTTTATTTCTAAGTTGACCATGTTGGATTTGGATCAGCGTCCTGTTGTACAAGCCAGATCTGACTGACTGCAGGACGTTTGGCCCCAGATTGTGTTGATTTTTTAGTAGAAACCATTTTTCCCTCTATAACACTGCAGTGTATCCTGAGCCACCGGTTCTCTCTCTCTCTCTCTCACTCACAGACCACTCTAAGCAGAACCCCCCCCCCCAAATATTTGCTTCACAGATGGCGTGTTAAGAGAAAACCATTACACGTGAACAGATGTGTGTCCTGTTATCAGATTCTGCTCCTTTTTGTTCTCCAGATTTTTCTCCCCTTGGCGATTGATTCCTTGTTCGTGAAATAAAAACCAAGATTAGGAGCATTAACATTTTTATGGAAAGGCTGGTTTTTAGTGTCTGTTTCCTGCAGGGGTTGGATTTTTTTCTCATCACTTCAAAAAAAAAAAAAGATAGAATATGTGATTTGCCCAAACTTCCCTCACTTTATTGACACGTCTCTTCCTTCCCTCCGCAGTACAAAGCAGACACCCTGAAGACGATACGGAACCTGTCCGAGGAGCATCCCATGATCGATTACACGCCCCCCTCCCTCATCACCCTCCTCTTCACTGACCTGGGCGTCCTTACCCCGTCCGCCGTCAGCGACGAACTCATAAAGCTTTATTTATAACCCTGCCTCACAGCTCTCAAATAAAAAAAAAACAAAACAAAAAAAACCCCTTGTCGACTGGTAAACAAACGTCAGAGGTGTTCGCTGTGGGTTTATTCGCACTCCGCAGAGCCGGGTCGACAGCGGGGGGGGGGGGTTACATCACACATCCTCCTCGTCCAAGCTATCGTATGACGGCCCCCCTGTCCCGTGCTTCGGCGTCGGCCCGCTGGTTATCTGTTTCTCAAAGTCCTCCTCACTGATCTGCCCTCTCTTCAGCTTCTTGAGGAGGCGGGTGTCATTTAAAAGCTCTTTCAGGTCGTCGTTATCCACGTCAGAGCCCTGCTGACACTGGAAGAAAGGATTAATAAATAAATCTGCTCTGCTGATGCACTTGGGTCTTATCAATGCATCGAGCAGCCGCCGAAGGGAAATACCTCGCCATGCTTCCTCTTGGCCGACCGCTTTTTCCTGCGCTCCTTCCTGGCCTTCTGCTTGGACCAGGCCTCGTTCTTTGTGAAGTTCTTCCTGGGGAGGGGGGTGCTGTCTTTCTCCTTCAGCATCTTCTGCCTCTGTCTCTCACGATTCTTGTCCTTGTAGCGGATGGTGTCGGTGTCCACCGTCGCCTCCACGAAGTCGGGGAATGTTTTCCCCCTCAGCTCGGGCATCTTCGGCAGGCGGAGGAGGGCGAAGCCGCGGGCCAAGGAGGCGAAGTCCAGGTCTAGAAAGAGACAGGAGCTTAAAATCTCACATTTGGACTTGACGCACATTAAAGAATTAAATCCAGGTTTAATCCCCCCCTCACCTTTGATCCTGAAGATGAGGCTACACTCGTGTTTGGCGTAGGCCTGGACGTATGAGACGAAAGCCCTCATGCCCCGGTCAAACATGGCGCGGTCCGCCAGGGACATGGCCTTCACCTTGGGCAGCACATCCACGACATCACCTATGGGGGGCATCATCTGGAGGGGGCACTAAACACACAACAGGATACAAGATATTTATGAGAGCTGCGACTGTGAACGTGTGAGACAACATCTCTGAGTTCAGGTCAAGTCCATTTTTAAAAACCGCTGAGTGACCTTGAATAGTAGCTGATAAGGAACGACCTCAAAACTCATGTGGCCAACATTCCTGTGTCTTTAAATCACCCACCCACCTTCCCTGGGATCAAATGGCTGGGGGGAAAAAATGCTGATGTGGTGGCCTTGGGGCTTGGTTTGGGGGGGGGGGGGGGTGGTCACAGACGGTTCACGTCCAGCCGGAAACCTTTATCGCCACCTCTCTACTGTCAGCTTTATAATAAAGCCAGAAAATGTCAAAAAAACATTACAAATTTATTTATATAATTAATTTATTGACCGGGTTCCATATGAACATGTTACTTGATGGCTAAACTTGAATTAGTGGTAATAAAGTTTCAAGATTATGCATCTGGCATCCAGAATCAAATAAAACCAGAGGAATTTATAAAAAAAGTTGCATTCAATCTTCATACCAGTCTCAAGAATAAAATTAAGAAGATGAGTCTTTCATGTGAGGACAGAGTTACAGTATTTGAATTTTTCTGACGCAGTGAATTAATCTGTGCTTTCATCCATCACTGTAACTAGATCACCCCCCTTTTGTTTTGAAGATCACAGGCAACCATTACAAGTCGTCCTGTGATCCACACAATAACATGGCAACAGATCAATTCCAAGCATTTTCATCAGGTTTGGAGAAGCCTTGGAAGTTGAGGGTGCGACAGAAGTGGAAAGAAAAAGAGAGGAGCTCACTTTCTGGTTGATGGACAGGAAGTTGACGTACGATTCCTCCATCGGCAGCAGGAAGACGAGGGCGTTGCCCTGATTTCCGATTCTCGCCGTGCGACCACAGCGATGTACGAAGGCACTGGGACGCAGATGAGGGGAAAAAAAGGGGGGGCACAATAAAGCAGAAAGCTTCTTTAATCAGAATTAAAGCTAAGCACCCGTTTAAACTACGCCAGCATTGTCAAATGACAAAGGCGGCGACTCTGACTCTGCCTTTTCAGATCCAGCCGTGCTGCTGGCGGGGAGACGTCCCGGTGCTTGCTCACCTGGCGCTGCTGGGGGGGTCGTACTGCAGTACCCAGTTGACATCGGGGATGTCGATGCCTCTGGCCATGACGTCTGTGCAGACCAAGATCCCGCTGCGGTGGCGTCCGAGGAGAAAAAACAAAAAAAAAAAAGACACAGAAGTCAAGTAACGGTGAACCAGAGTTTCTGCAGCGTTACATGAGTCTTTTTTTTTCCCTCTCACCTCTTCAGGGCCCGAAAGTCGGCAAAGATCTTGTTGCGTTTGTTCTTCATCTTGCCGTGGATGCAGCAGACGCTGACCTTCTTCACCAGCGTCTCCAGAGCTCGACCGTAGTACTCGACGCATGCGCACGTGCTGAGGACGAGAGGGCGGCGGGTCGCGTCAATCAACCTGAACCAGGCTTTTTAAACTTCATGACATCTTGTTTGAAATAAGTTTTATCGGCATCATCAACAAATTAAAATAAAAAACAACAACACAAAATCATCGGATCCTGTGTGAGCACAGAGGTTGTGTGTACGTGTGTTGCACAGCGCCCGCCCTCTTCAACGTACCTGAAGAAGACCAGCTGCTTCTCATGCTTATGTTGCCGTAGAAACGCCACCAGGTTGTTGAACTTGTCCTCGGATCTACATATCTGACAAGGAAACGGTCACGTGTGATTTTTTTTTTTTGCGTTTGGATCTTTGACGGCTCGACGCGAAGCAGGTGTCGTGTGTGTGTGCGTGTGTGTGTGTGTGCGTGTGTGTGCACTCACGGTGTAGTAGTTGGAGAGCCTGGAGGGGGTCTTCTGGGTGGCGGCGGCGGTGGCAGCCACGCCTTTCTCCTTGACGGTGATGCGCACTGGGTTCCGGAGGCCGGCCCTCACCAGCTTCTCCAGCTCCTGCGTCTGCGTGGCGGAGAACAGGCCCGTCCGCCTCTGTTTGGGCAGGTGGCCCAGGATGGCGTTCAGACTGGATCCAGGAAATGCACACGGACAGAAGGTTAGTGAAGGCAAGAACTGGAACAGCCACAGGATTCGGCCGATCACATTCTGCTCCGTCATGTAGCAACATCAGATTATAATAAAAAAAAAAATTTTAATAAAAAAGATAAATATAAAACTGAAATGATAATATTTTTTTTAAACATACATGTGTGTATTTGCAGTTGGACGATATGCACGTTTAAACTTACACTCATGTATAAAATCTGTGTACCTTTAAGTGTATGTGTGTGGATTTTTATGGGTATGAGCAGGAATATGCAGATATTTGTTCATACTTAAGACTCTAAGGGTCTGGACCCCACAGAGACCTGGTCTCAGAGTCATGGGGTCAGTCTGGGATCACACGAGGAGACAGAGGACGCTGAGACAGACTAAATCCATAGAAGAACCAAGGCAGGTTCTACGAGATCCTGGAACAACAGTCAAGTACCAGATAAACGGTGTTGGGGTCTTCTGAGGAGACCTGGTTCTGGTTTAAAGGCAGAGGGGGTCAAAGCAAATACCGATCTGCTTCAGGTTTTCTAGTGTTTACAGTGGGGCCTAAAGCGATGAACCCATCGCGTACCTGGCCTCAAAGCCCATGTCCAGCAGTCTGTCTGCCTCGTCCAGGACCAGCACGTCCAGGCTCTTGACCGAGGCGGCCAGGTCCAGGCCGTCCGACTTCCTCCGGAACATGTCCTCCAGCCGCCCGGGGGTCGCGATCACGATGTTCGCCCTGGAACACAGGTGCCGTCACACAGGTGACTTAAGAACAACACGTGGTAGAAAACATGGCGGCTCCACATGGAGCCTGATTAGATTCTGGTGCGTGGCTACATACTTTTGTGTATTGATGAGGTTAAAGTGATTTTTTTCTCAGAAAGGGCTTTTTGTTTGTGGTGGTTTCGGGGATGTAAGGTGCTGACATCAAAGAGCAACATCCCTGATCTCAGTCTAGCTGGGGGCTTTTGTTTCATCCCCCTGTGCATCACTTACCCTCGATCCTTGAACTTCTCCACATCCTCTATTGGGTTTGTGCCACCGATCAGTAAAATCTGCCTGAAAAACAAACAAGCATTAGACATTTTAACTGCTGAACAGAAAATAACAAACCAAAACAAAACAGAAAAAGCCGAACAAGACTGAAACAAAGTTATTCTGGTGCTCTAAGGTTTAAAGTAATGTTGCTCACGCCAAGTCTCCAGCTATTTCAACACACACATTTCAGACGTGGTTTCTGACTAAATAGTCCCACTTTTTCCGGAGCTATCAACCGCATTTCACGGTCATTTTTGGTGAATGGACAGTTTGGCGTCAACAGCAAAGCAAAAGCGACCTTTTAGCCAATAGCTGAGACGTCGTTGGAATCCTCAGAGGGAGTTGACACCCACTCAAGGGTCTGTGTGATGGTGAATACTGAAATACGCCAGTGGTCTAATCAACTAATCGATCAATCGACTAATCGTTTCGGCTTCGATTCGGTCTTATGTCACTCCGTGATCCGCGGCGACTCTCTACTCACGTGAACTGTGGAAACTTCTGAATGAACTGTCCCATCACTTCACTGATCTGAAGGGCCAGTTCTCTCGTAGGGGTGATCACCAGGGCGCCCACCTGCAGAAAGTTTAAACGGTTCAAACCTCAACGTGGTTTCACCGCGGGGTGGAGATTAAATGTGAAACCAACGTCCTGCCTTTGGTCTCCTCGTTACCTGCATCTTCTTCAGCTTCTCCTCTCTCTTCAGGAGCAGCTCTATGATGGGAATGACGAAGGCGAGCGTCTTTCCGCTGCCGGTCACCTGCATACAAAGCGACACTTAAGGATCCGCGCCGACAATGCTGCACGCAAGCAAAAGGCATCACCAGAGACATGAACTGGTATCGACTTCAAATAAGTCCTTGTTACAACTAATGGCTTTATCAACGGTTAGTAAAAGGGCCCAGTTTGCACAAGTTCAACGCACAAAACCCTTAAAACAAGATTCTGTTTTCTGAGTTTTGGCTTCAAACAATAACAAGATAAAATGTGTGATTTATGCATTTATTTTGAATTATGTACATTTAGAATGACTTGTTCCACTTTACCTACTGCTCTATTACTGTATATATAGTGGGTGTCTGTCCGGTTGCCCTTAAAAATGACGCAGAAAGTTGCAGATGAACATTCTGTTTCTACCGTTCGATTAATCGACCAATAATTAAAACCTCCCGTGTGTTAATGTTGCAGCTTGGTGCGACTTTAAGTACTTGATACACTGCTGACAAAGTCTCATCCTAATCTATAATAACGCGATAATTTGGCTATCGATCACGTCGAATATTGAGTGGAGTAGAAGTCCAGAGTGGAATAAGAATGAAACGTTCAAATAAAGTACAAGTACTTCAGATTTTTCCCTCAGTCGCCGGTTCGGCTGTTAAACTTACCGCCTCTGCTGCCACATCTTTGTTGCTCATGAACAGCGGGATACAGGCGGACTGGAAAGAATCAATGATGATAATATTAATATCAGGGAATCGGCGGTTGAAGAGTTGGTGCGAGACACAGAGTCGCGTCGCGTCGCGTCGTTGTTGTGTTTTGGTTTTTACCTGCACAGGTGTCATGTGTGTGAATTTGAGCTCGTCGAGCGTTGATAAAATCCCCTCGTTGAGCTGAAGGGGTAACGTGTCCCACGTCCCGTCCGTCGTGTTCTCCATGCTCGACCCAAACCGGTACGAGGCTCCGGGTTCGCGATGCTGCGGCGCCGCGGCTCGGACCGAGCTCCACGCTGCTCCGTGTTCCGGGCGCGCCGATGTTTACGCGCCGGCTGGGAACCGGGGCGGCGCCGGGACTTTGGTTCCGCGTTCCGACGCGTTTAAAAATAATCATTTTAGAAAATGGACCTTTTGAGATTATGCTCTTTGCTGGTGCATCTTTGTTTTTAGACAGTTTGTTTAATCTGCATGTGGACATTTGATCCTGAAAACAATTTAGCAACATTTACTGGGAGGTTACAACATTGAATACACCCAGCATGAGATGACGACGGTGTTCAGATTAACTTCAGATTTATTTCAGGTTGGAACAATAGTGAATATTTATATCTTATATTGAAGGAAAATTTGTGTTATCAACTTGTGGAAATCATTTACAAATACATTCAAATAGACTTAATTTATCAAAAGAAAAATTATTCAAACTTCAGAATGTTATTATACACCATATTAGATTATTAGTGATGCATTAACACGAAATAGCAGTTTGTCACCGAGGTGTTTTTAGCCACGCTATATGTACGGGTAATTTAATCTGTGACAATGTCTCATGAGTTATAAGTTGTAAATAAAGATTTTACATCCAAACATATACAAAAGCGCTAAATAAATTGTAAATGTAATGAAGTAATGAGCACAAGCTCTCTCTCTCTGACATGTGGTGGAATATGAGTAGAAAAGAGTAAGTACCCATGTAAACAACAGGTACCACAAAACAGTACTTGAGTACATTTGAGTAAAAGTAATTTACTTTCCATCACTGCAGAAATTTTAGTTGAAGAGGCAGTAGATCACTAAAAAAAATTCAAAATACATATTACAAGTAAAAATCGTGCATTTGTTAATAAACGAATCAAACTATTATCACCAAACAAACTAAAGGGCTGGATGAGGTAATGATTACTTCTACCGCAGCAACGTAGAAGCAACGTTTCACTGTTGTAGCTGGTCGATGTGGCTACTTCGTATCCCTCAGAGTCTGTAACAACTGACCAGTGAATCTGCAAAGTAACGGACGCCATCCAACACATTGTAATACATAGAAAGGTACAGGTGGAGTAGAAGAGTTCAGAGATAGAAACGCTCAAGTACTTGCGTGGCCTAATTATACTTACATATACTTATGTCCTCTTCCCATCGGAAAGGCTTTTGCTGGTGCCCCTGATTGCATCACATAAAAAGCATCATTTTCTCTCAGAGCTTTTTCTAAAGCAGGAATAGATGATCGTTAAACCACTGTCCTGACTGAACAGCTGCCATTTTTTTCTCCTTTATTAAAAAAAACAAACAAAAAAACCCTAAAACATATAGTTTGGTATCAGAGTTAGAATTCATTTTAAACTTTATAGGTAGAAGGGAAGCTTTTACTTGGACCTTTTTCACAGCAGACATTGACTCATCACAGCAGGTAAAACCAATCAGATCAACAAGACTCAATTCAAGTTATAATCATACTGCAATAGAGGAATTAATATTGTTTACACCTTTCACCTGTTGACTTGTTGACAGCAATGAAATGTCTATTAAACTTCATCTCAACTCTACTGAATTAGACAATCTGAAGTCCACTCGTTTACAAAGACGTCCGAGTAGTTGTAGAGAATATTGGCTTTATTATGAAACCTGGGGCATTTTCCACAGACGACCATTCTACATTTGTACAGATCCATTTACCAGATTCGATGTTGAAATCACAAGAAAAAAAAAAAAAAAAGGAGACACTGTGTACATGGTGGTTAACCCACCTGAACTCACAAGCATATTCCTCAATACAAAACTGGGACATATCCAGCGACATGCAACGGTCATGACGCTGTAGCCGTGCGCTAGATGTGAGGCCACTGCCTCAGACGTAAGTTTTCAACGTGTACGAGGGGAGAGAAAAGGCGTCATCTAGACAGTAGCAGGTCACTGGATATGCTCCAGGAAAAAAAATAAAACAACCCCCCCCCCAAAAAAACAATTCAAAATTGTATACAATCGTATAATTTAAAATCCCCAATCCCAATGAACTAACTATAGTAGAAGCAACTAAAGCACACACAGCAGTCATTAGATGTCAGACCCCAACCCCAGCCCCGGCCCCCTACCCAGCCAGCCTTTATCAACATGTAACATGTATTTCAGTATTCCTCTACGCTTTGCCCTGGAGTTGCACCCCCATGTAGTTCAGTTAAAACCCGACCCCCGCCTCGGCTCTCGCTGCTAAATTTGAATTTGTTTGGGGGGGGGGCAACAAAAAAAAAAAATTAACACATGAACCCTCAGGCCGAGAAGAAACGCTATTTTCTGAACTAGAGGGAGTCAAGCGGTTTCCCTGCCAAAGACATCCAGTGAGGGCTGTGCAGTTTCCCTTAAACACCCAGCTGCTATGTAATTCCTTCAGATTATTTAGACATATTCAGGAGTGCAATTTGTTTTGTTCCTTTGAGAGCATCGATTCGTTGTCTGACTTGTTTTAGACACTGGAAATAAGCCCCCTGCATCTCAGACAATGAGCTTTTTGCATGTTTTTTTTTTTTTTTTTTAAATCATCTGAAAGGCGTCCCGTTTAAACCTAATAAGGGCTACAACCTCCTCCGATCTCACACATGCACATCCACTGATGTGCATTTCTAAGCCTCTCTCATATGACTGCCTTTACCTAAAATTATGAGCCACATGCTCATTCACATGGGCCAAACTGTACTGGTGACTGAACGGTACTTAAGTGTAATTACCAAACGATTTTGGAAAACCACCCCCCCCCCCCCAAAAAAAAAAAACCTAATGAAAACTATCTATCCCAGAACCTTTTGGCCAGACGCTCCAAAAAGGTCTAGTTATTACATTTATAAAGAAGGAACCAAATAGGTAACAAGAAAAACATAAAAGTCTGGGATCCAATCACATGTGGGCTTTCCTCAAACTTCCGGTCTCATTTTGGAGAGTGTCAACAACTGTCTTGGTGTTTGGGGGGGGGGGGGTGGGTGGACTGCAGTGGACAGAGGGATCAACCAGCCACACTACACCACTCGCCGCACTTCAAAAAACCTCTTCAGGTAGTAAATCTGTCCGAGCGTCATCGCCACCAGGACCAGGGCTTCGAAGAACGACCAGAGCACCACCCTGCTGTTTGTGTTGTCGTTAACTGGAGGGAGGAGAGAAGAGACAGTTTGTGAAAGTTATGGACTCGGACTAACGTGACATACTGGCTTTTCCCGTGCCTGCTCCCATTGGACCGGGACTTACTTGCTCTGTGTATCCTCTCGCGGACCTCCATGTACTCCTGCTCATGCTTCACAGCTGTCATAGCAACGGCCAGCTCGTTGATCATCTCCTCCAGCTTGTTTTGGTGAGCTGAAGCGAACATAAGGTTAAACCCAGTCAGTATCAAGTCACGAGGTAATCTTTCTGTGCACAGAAAACCATGCATCTGGGTATACGACGCATGCGTTACATTTTTCCCAACTTGTGCCATCTGTGCCACCCCGTCACCGGAGACGTTTACCGCTTGTACACTTTTATCACTGTGCAAACAGTCAAACCATTCACAAACGTCACAGCCTCTTGACTACGCATGGTAGCACTGCACATTATTAGTTTACGCTACGGAAACAACACCGGTTAGAGAAAACTCCACAGTGCATCGCAAGCTCAAAATGTCATAGCCTGCTCTGTGCCCTACCATCCCAGTTGTCACCACCTACGAAGAGGAAGAGTGCGCCAAAAAAACCAAAACAAACAAGAGTCAGAAAAGGGGGAAACTAACAAACAATTAGACAAGATTCACAAAAGAAGGATAGATAAGGAATAACTGGTCTGAATTCTGCACGATTCATCGGGGAAAAGGGCTGTTGGACATTAAATATGGGACTTCTTCATCTCTTCAGCGCAGACACACAAACACAAAACCCCCTGTACCTTCCGTCTCCATGTCTTGGCCTTTGGGTGCCTCCCCGATATCGATGGTGAACATGACGATCTTGGGCGTCATGGTTGACATCTTGTTGCTGAAGCAGAATTTGTAGGTCCCGTCCATGTGCGCCGCCACCGAGTACTTGCCGCTGGACTCCCTGTCGCCCTTGTAGATCTGCTTTCCGTCAGGCCCCGTTATCTGGAGAGGGAAAGGGGGGCAGGCGTGAGGAGGAGCAGGGAAACAACGCGACGGGGGCTGGTCACACATATGGCAGCTAACGTCTGCTGGAATAAAACACCCCGTTGTACCGTTTAACTAACAGCGACGTCTCCGCAGCGGTCGAATTAAAACGGGATCGGGGATGTTTATCTTTACATTGTTTGAGCAGTTGAAATAGCTTGTTGTCTGCAGTCAGTTAGCAGGATATCGCCAGACACACGCTAACGCTAAACTTCCTGTATAATCACTAATAATTCAGGTATGTGTGTCAAACGTTCCATAATCACAAAAACTGTCAAAATAGTGTGTCTGCAGGGTTTCACCCAGATATTAAGATGCTAGCGGGGGGTTAAAGGCTGTAAACCCGGCCAGCAGCTGACTAGTTGCACTTGACGTTACGCAGGTAGCTAATAGCTAACGTTAGCACAGGCCTTGTGTATCACCACACAAATTAAGTTGAAAAGACAATTATTTCACCGACTCAGAAGGCTGGTTTCCTATCCCGGCGACTCGTCTCACCTCCACGTCGATGTCCAGGAAGCCTCCTTCGGCCACCTCAAACATGAGGCCCATCTTGGTGCCGGAGTTGACCCGCTCGTAGAAGCACTCCTCGGCATGGGCGTCTATGCTAACGAAGTAGCCGGACGCGGTGGCAGACAGGACGGCCAGCAGGACAACCAGCTCCGACGCGGTGAACATGTTTCAGGTGTGGTGAGGCGACCGTCACGGCGAGTCCGGCGATACGAAAACGGTGTCCCTGCCCCGGTGTGCCCCGCAGAAGCGCAGGATGTGCGGTTGTACGGGTGAATCGTTGCGGGAGAGGAGCCGCTCCGGCTTCGGCTACGGTGAACCGCTCTGTGACTGCCACGTACGGGCTTATACAGCAGCCGGCGAGGGACAAAACAGAGACGCTTCAGGGGGCGCAGCGGCGGCGGAGGCGCGCAGGTCGCCGCGCAGATGAGCGCACTTTTATTTGTTTTATCCAGGGACGTGCTTAGACGTTAAAAATCACAGGAAGTGGCGCAGCACAAAAATCTGGGGGCCCCTCAAAACTGCCCCCCCGCAATATCACTAAAACATCCAGCTATATAAATGTCTCAATCTTGTGTTAATTGTATTATTTCAAATTTGAAGTGTAGGGTATTTGATCTCATTTATAATTTAAAAAAAAATACATTGCATTGAAAACATGGTCCCCAGAGTGCAACAAAAGTGAGCACACCTGAGATTTCTAATTTATGACCCCTGACCCCACACACACACACACACACACAATTCACCGCTTACACAACCTGTAAGTGGATCTGTGGCGACGGGTGTTTCAGGGACCGATCAGTCCCTGTGAAGGACATTGCAGGAAGAGTCCAAGAAGAAAAACGTCTCTCGTAAAAACGGCACAAAGCCGCAGGACTAAGCTTTGCCAGAAAGAAAAAAAAATCCATGAAAAGAAGCCTGGTGTATATTGGCAGCACATTCTTTGGTCAGATTGAAACCGAAATAAAGTTGTGTGGCTCAGATGTGGGTCAGCATGTTTGGCGAGGACTTGGCCGTGGGCTACCACAGTGACTGCATGGAGAGGGGACCGTGTATGTTTATTTTGAAAGGGCACTGCGTCAGAGTTCACCTTAAATCCTCAGCATCAGAAAAATGGATTTTTTTCTCTGTCCCACTGCAGGTGTGAACAAAACAAACTGCCCCTGTCAACTTGTATCTTCAGCCAACAGAAATTGTTCAAATGTAAAATATAAAAAATTGCAGATGGAAACAGACTTTTAATTCCAAGATTTTCAAGGGCTCTGGGTATGTATTAGTACCAGCACTAGTAGTAGCAGAAGTAGTAGTAGTAGTAGTAGCAGTAGTAGCAGAATTAGTAGTAGTAGTAGTAGTACCAGCACTAGTAGTAGCAGAAGTAGTAGTAGTAGTAGAAGTAGTAGTAGCAGAATTAGTAGTAGTAGTAGCAGCAGTAGTAGCAGAAGAAGTAGTAGTAGTAGTAGTAGCAGTAGTAGCAGAAGAAGTAGTAGTAGTAGTAGTAGCAGAAGAAGTAGTAGCAGAAGTAGTAGTAGTAGCAGTAGCAGTAGTAGTAGTTGTAGCAGCGGTTGTAGTAGGAAAAGTAGTAGTAGTAACAGAAGTAGTAGTAGTAGAAGTATTGTTCTATTTCATGTGGTGCATATTTCTAAATAGAGTTGTGTTGAATCAAAAGTATCACAAACTAAGTCACGTCCAGCACCGTTTCAGTGCAGGTCTGGATGCACAGGGCGTCTGTCTGAGCTAAATGAGCACTGTCACCAGGAGGACATGCTTCCGTTCGTCTGAGCGACATCTTGGCTGACCAGTGGAAAACATACTGAACGTTTCTCGTTTGGTTTGATCACAGTTCTCTGTGTTCATTCGAGTTTGTTTCCGTCTCCAATCAAACCTTCGGGCCCGTTCTGTGCCAAAGTTAAGGGTCCCCACCTCAACAGCCTCCCACATATGATGACATGTTTAATTTGAGCGGAGCAGCCGAGGTGTTCGGGCTGAGTCCGGTTCCTCCGACGGGAGCCGCCGCCTCCGTCTTCACCGGTAACGACGCCGTCGCCGCCTGTGCCGTTAAAAAATAACCAGCCCTCGGTGAGCATGCGCGGTCCGAGCGGCGGCCGGGCTCTTTCATTTACGTCACGCCGCCTGCCGGAGCGAGCCGAGCTCCGCGGCTTCAACCGGCGGGGGCGCAGCGGCGGCGGCGAACGGCCGCGCAGGGTGAGGAAATCCGCGCACCCGTATTTTGTCGCATGTTTGGTGACGTCCAGTGATCGACTGGCTGTGGAGTCTCCGGGGCCGAGGCCTAAAGACTTTTATTTTGTTTTGTTTCTGCTGACGCCCGCCGTTAAAACTGCGGTTGGATGCCCGGACTTCGGTGCCCGCTTTGACCGGGTGTGAACCGATGAAGCGCTTCAACCTCTGATCGAAGCAGAAACGGTCGGAAACGTTAGCCAGCTAGTTGAGGCTACCGCTAACTGCCAGCGAGGAAGTGAGGAGCGAAAAAAAATGACATCTCGGAGGTAGGTCTGGAAAAACAATGTCTGCTGGAAACGTTAGCCGAGCTAGCTCCGACCAAACCCAGCTGTTTGGGTGTTCGTCTGTCGGCCGACGGGGTCGGAGTGTGCCGGCGTTTCTGGAAAGAAAAAGTGTTGGCAGAGGAGCAGCTAGCCGAGGACCGCTTCATTTAGCACACACCGGCAACTCAGAGCTCAGTCTGCAGATGTTTAGTAAACACGTTTAACGCTTTAACACCTTGGCCGAAGCCTTAAATCTCCTCCAGTTAACTGGTCCTGGATCCTAGTTAGCAGGACGCGGCGTTAGAACCGGCTACCCCCTTCAGAACCCGGCCACCGACAGCCCAACTAGACTGTTTGTTGTGTTATGGGCTGTGTTTAAACCCCCTACGAGGCTCACGTTACCTCCTGGTAAAATCAAGTTTTAGTTACATGGCAGAGAATCACAGATTGGTCTCGGAGCAGCTAAAGTCAGCCTCTGTTCATAGACCCTTGTTCAGGAGACGTAAATAAGTACATTTTAATGTAAAAATAAAAGGGGAACATCTTAGGAAGAGAACCAGAGGAGGAATCCACCCTCAGGCCAGTCAGACATGGAAAAAGTGTAATATAGACAGAGTAGACAGGCATGGCAGCAGTTAAATATGAAGAAACCGAAGGCAACGCAGGCACAAACATGTAATATTTTACTTAATATTGAAGATCCCCTCTAGACATAGTTTAGGATATGTGAAAATAGTCTGCTGAGAATAATACGTTGGGTTGGTGTTTTGTTTTGTTTTTTTTCATTAAATAAAATGTTAATTGACCTGGTAAAATTCTTAAAATCTACTTCTTCTCCTTCGTTGAAAAATCCATAACTTATGAATATACCAATACTTTTCAAATTTTTAACTACTGTCCATTCACCGTCTGTGTATCCCGATGGCTTCAGGTTTCTACATGCCACTTTAGTCAGTTGAGCATATTAGAAATGGTGATTGGATCCAAAGTTATTGTGATTCAACAAATCCTGCTCGTAGTAACGTGCCTTAAACACAGATTTTTCAGGTCAGCACAGAGACTTTTTACATTCGGCTGATGGATAGACTTCCAGCACCTGGACAGTTATGCACAGTAAAGCTCAGGAGAGGCAACTGCAGTGAAAACATGTTTTTGAGTGTAAAAGGTCAGAAAGTTTCGGGCCGAGCACGTGGAGTGTTTTGACGTGAACATTGTTCATTAAAGAGAAGATGGTGAAAGGACGTCGACCACAAAACTTCCTCTGAACCACAAACATGTGGGGAGAAGACAAGTTACTTGTACATTACTTGCCATGATTTAATAATGACTCAGTTGTTTTCGTTTATTATTAACTTCAGAAATAGCAGTAAATAATATTTGCAGTGACCGTCTTCCGCCACTCTCCTGCTTCTACTTGTCCGTGACAATAGTTCTTTATAACTCTGGCCATTTGTTTGGGCTCGTTGTCCTACCGCAGGGAGAATCTGAGGCTGATCAGACGCCTCCTCGATGATTTTGTATGATGGTAAAGAATCTAAACACCCGAAGCGACTGAAACTCTTGTGCAGAGCCGTACTTAAGCACAAGATGCATAACTTGAGGAAAAAAATTCACCCAGGAGGAGAAGGCAAAAGATGCCAAGAGCGGTAGAAGCAGTTAAATACAGACGATACATGATGCAAGGACAGTTATGAGCCTGGTGGTGGATAGAAGACTTGGATTGCAGACATTAGACATGAACCAAACAGACAGTTCTAGTTCTATTTTTTTTCTTTTTTTAGAAAATGGATGTCCTGTGATCCATTGCAAAACACAACATGCATTAATGTTTGGTCGCAAATCCTCAATAGCGGCTAAAACAAAAAACACGTGTGAAAACGCTGCGACACCTCTAGGTATGACCCAGTACAGTTCAACAGCAGCACGTATTGCAGCCACCATAAATCGGCATCTGATCATTATGATCCTCATAAAGGGGGATATATTGCAGGGCTGTTGTATTATGCTGCATTAGTTTTATCCAGGTGTCCCTAATAAACTGGTAAGCGAGTGTAGATTGATTTCATCACTGTGTTTCAGAGGTTTTTACTGAAATGACTTGTTCCCCCTGTTGACGATCCGACATGTCGTGCTTGCGTGGGGATGTCCTGCGTCTTAAATGAAGCGCCCCCGAATGCTTTTGCCTTCCCAGCCGAGACCGCGTTTCCTTGGGTCCTCAGCAACACGCATGAGAAATTTGAAGTTGAATGAAGGAGCAGCTGTTGAGAAAACCGACAGACAGACAGACATTGCTCCATGTATTAGTCAGATGCGGCGCATCGTAGAATTGTTAGAAAAAAGTATCAAACATGCCATAGACAGAACTTTATTTGTTGCATCAAGGTGTCTTTTGAAAACATGGACACTCAGATAAAAAAGTGGAAAGTAAATAAAGTGCACAATGTAGGGAATAGATGGTGGTTTTGGACACGGCCCTGCACTCCACACTGCTTCTAATCACTGTTCTCCTCCCCTCTCAGGTGGTTTCATCCCAACATCACAGGTGTGGAGGCTGAAAACCTCCTGCTGACCCGGGGAGTGGACGGGAGCTTTTTGGCCAGGCCCAGCAAGAGTAATCCAGGAGACTTCACCCTCTCAGTGCGGTGAGTGGTGGCGTTGGCGAGTCCAAAAAAGCAGCACTAACCACAAGAGACGACGTAACACTGTGTCAAAAAAAAAATGCAACAATTTCAAGCCTCAAACGCGAATTAGCGCCAGCTTTTCTGAGCCTCGGAATAGACTGCTGGCGTCATGTTTTTGCATTCGATTTCTATTATTTTTAAAAGAATCTTGTTACCTCTACTCCAGTAGGTTTACATGCAAAAACGCCTTTGAATAAATGCTGGTGTTTCATAGTTGACATTGTTACCTGTGTCAGTGTTGAATTTATTTGAAAGTCAAAGTTTCAAAACTAGGTCTTAGGTATAGTAGCGGATAATGAGTAAAGGTTATAAAAATCAATAGTTTATTAAAGGTGTGAGTCATGGTCCATAAACATGAGGAAAATCCCAACAAACAAAAAAGTCAAATTAGAAAATTATCCCCACGCTCAGTTCCAAGAGGGTCATCTGGACTTTTTAATAGAGACACTAATCTTAGACAAACATTACATCCAGGTTAAAACCAGGTTCTCTGATGCTGTTAAATGTCTGTTTACAACAGTAACAGGCAACATGTTGACTCTGTGTGGTCCTTGGGTTCATCGTGGGTCAACATGTTGCCCATGAACTTAAAATGAACTTATTTACTATTCAGACCGTAAGTATCAGTGCACAAACAGCTAAGCAGAATGTTAAATTGTATGCACTTTGGTTTTAGGACACTATTCTTTAAGCTACCCTACTTGATGCTACTCTAATCAAATTTTTAAAAATTTTGACAATGGATCAAACGATGATAGCAGCTTTATGTTTTGGTTGACTGTGCCACTTCTCGGCCCTCATCCGCTCGTTTCTAGTAGCAGTAGGTGGCCGTTTTCAGCAGAGGAAGCTGCGATTAAACCATCCGCCATTACCTGCTCAGCACTAAGGGCCAAGCAGACAAAGTTAGAGACCAGATGTTGAACATCTAGCAGCGTAAAGAACATATATTTCAACTAGAAGCTGATTAAAACCAGAGCTAAAAGGAAGGTAAATATTGGCCTTACAGTCATAAGGCAGACTAAATACAACTCCATGTGAATGTTAATGTTACTCTGTGTCTCCTGGGTGTGTAAACAGGCAACTGTTTGCTCATACATTTGACATAGGTTATTAGATTGTATGATGTGCCAGTGTTTGTGTTTTTTAGCTCGATGTGCTGCCAGAAACATCAGTAAATGTAGTGTGATGTTCACACTATTAATAATTATTAAAAAAAAATTATCCTCACATGCAACTTCTGCTTCATCTTAACTATGATCGATGTAAATTGATAGTGTGAAACCAGCATTTATCCAAAGAAGGATAAAGTTTTTACTAATAAAAACAAAACAGAAAGTATGTGGTTTATCTCAGGGCCTGTTGAGTCATAGATTTTTAAGATGAAGCATCATCAACTCGGTTCAGCTGATGCAGCCAATGTTATTTTTGTAACCGTGTCATGCCTCGGCTGCACCATCCATCGTCCAACACCAAGTTTAATTCCTGTGGAAACAAAGCGTGTCACGTTCCTCCTGTGGAAACGGAGAAGTCTCCGCGGGGGGGGCTCTCCTCGCCGACTGTCTTCTTCGAGTTCTGCCCGGCTCAGCCAGCAGTCATCCGAGGTCACGTGCGAACAAACCTCAAATGCGCCACAAGTTCTCCTTTTCTGTTCTCCGAGATGATGGTGGTCACCTACAGTGACTCGGTGCACAGCGTCCGCCTGGTCTGCAACACAGAAACGTGATGTTTTTCCCGACGCTGAACTCCAGCTCCGCGGCTCCAGCCTTTAATATCTTGACAGTTTCCGTACCATTGCTGTCAGTGGCATATGGGACTTGATATTAATCCATTATATGTGCCCTCTGCACTCATGCATAATGATGCAATGGGGGCTGCAGTTGAGGATTATTTTCATTATTGATTAATCTGCTAATCAGTCATTTCATTCTGTGATCTGTAATATATCATAAAAGCGTCCGTCACAATTTCCTGAAGCCTGTGGCGATGTTGTCGAGCTGCTCGTTGCGCCCATCGGCAGTCTGAGACCCAAAGGTATCCAGTTGAGGCCCGCGACTGATGATTAATCCAGATTTATTTTCCAAGTTAATCATTTGGTCCCTGAAATGTCAGAAAAACCTTTCCCGCTCCATCCTTGCTGACGTAATCTGATTGCATGTGTCATGGGAGCAACAGTTCAACAGTTCAGTTTGCTGGAAAAAAAAAGGCAACGCTCAGGTTAATGGCATTAATCTAATCTAATTCCATTTATTGTTGCATTAAAATAGATAAAATCAGCAAATCCTCCCAGTTGAGAGGCTGATACATGGCAATGTTTGAATCCATTATCTTTCTGTTGATCAACTGTCGATTAAGTGGACTGATAATCAATCCTAAGTAGTGCAAAAGAATTACGTTGAACCATTTCTGCTGAGATATTTTGGTCTTTTTCTGTCCATGTATGGAGTCGTTATGACTCTGCAGAACTGGTATATTTGGACTTAAACACATCTTTCACATTTTCATGAAATACAATAAGCTAATTCTAATGTATTGATAAATTTACAATGACCATGCATGTGAGAAGATATTTTATCCAGTGGTTTGATCTTGACTGGTCGCTGGGTCTTTTTGGGAGGAACATTAGTTTCCTGTTGGAATCTGTCTGTGGTTTTTGATGATGATGATGATGATGATGATGATGATGATGATGATTATGATTATGATAATGATGATGTTGATGTTGTACTCACCTCCTGACTGTTAGGCTTCTCTGAACTCACTGTGCCACTTCTGTAGGCGAAATGGAGCCGTCACCCACATTAAGATCCAAAACACAGGGGACTACTATGACCTTTATGGCGGGGAGAAGTTTGCCACGCTCGCGGAGCTGGTGCAGTATTACATGGAGCACCATGGGCAACTGAAGGAGAAGAACGGGGACGTCATCGAGCTCAAGTACCCACTCAACTGCGCCGATCCCACCTCAGAGAGGTGAGCGATCACGTCAGGCGTTGTAGTTCTGTTGTAGTTCTGTGCGACTTTAAGGTAGCTGTACCTTTTTATAAACGGGCAACTGAGGAGAGGGGTGTAACAAGAATGCCTCCATTTCTCAGCTGAACAGAAGTTGTTCTAAACCAAAAGGAGTGACCAGTATTTGATCTTTTTGAATGTAATTGAATTCAGTTCAATTCAACTCTGTATATCACCATATCATATTAGATGTTATCTCTGGGCACTTTTCATATAGAGCAGGTCTAGACCAGACTCCCTGTAGTTATTATTTACCGAGACCCAACATTTTCCCTATGAGAAAGCACTTGGCGAAAGCAGCAACAAAAAAACGCCTGTTAATGGGTAGAAACGTTGAACAGATCCTGGCTCATGGGAAGGGGGGGGGGCTAGGCTGAGAGTGAAAGAGAGAGGTAGAGAGAGCAAGAGACAAAAGGGGTGGAAGGAGAGAGAGAGAGAGAGAGAATAGCACAATAATGGGACTAATAGCAATGCAATAGTTATACTAACAGGGCTAATAATATTACTAATAGAACTAAATAAAATGGTAACTAGTAATCGTAATGGTCTGCAACCATGGAGCATGACTCAGGAGCATCAGAGGCAAAAAACCTTCAGAAAGCAACAGGAGGAGAGAGGAGGAAGCTCAAAACTGCGGGAGAGAGGAAGGACAGTTAGTAACAAGGATTTTTGAGATATTAATACAAACAGGGAGAGGAGGAGGAGGAGGAGGAGGAGGAGGAGGAAAGGGGAGCTCTGTGCATCATGGGTCCCAGACAGTCTAGCCCTATAGGAGCTTAGCAAGGGGATGGCTCCAACTGAGCTTGAGCCAGTTCTAACTATAAACTTTATCAAAAGGAAGTTTTTAACTGCCCATCCCCCCCAGACCCAAACTGGAAGATGGTTCCACCTTAGAGGAGCCTGAAAATTTAAGGCTCTGCCTCCCATTCTACTTCTGGAGACTCTAGGAACCACAAGTAAAGCTGCGTTCTCTTTAAGGTTCTTCAGCTGATACACTCCATAGCATTGACTAGAATTACCGTTAAAAAAGGCACTTTTCCATTCTAAGACAGAGGAACTGGCTACGTAGTGCTTACAGACCATGTGGCCAACTGGGCTCCCATTACACCGATCCAGATTGTCTTTTCCCTCAATTAAATTATGTGCAGTTTTAACCTAAGTTGCCTGGATAATTAAGAAAATTATGTGCTAGTAAAATGACCACACTTTATGTTTCCCAGAAGTGACATCAGGGTTTCCATCGGGTTTGGGGTTTTTTTTGTTTGTTTGTTTGTTGTTGTTTTTTTGTTTGTTTTTTCGTTTTTTTAATGGCGAGGAGAAGCTTCAAAAGCTTCAGGAAAACAGCGCGTCATATTGTGTCCCACCCACCACACCACCACACTGACTGCTCTGACCTGACTGTAAAAAAAAAAAAAAAAAAAAAAATAAAATGGATAGGATATCTTTGAACCTTTGAACTGAAAGTGAAGGCCGTTACATTTAAAACATTTAAAAAAAAAAAAAATATAAATATAAAAAAAAAAAAAAAAAAAAAATCAAAATATCAAAAAAAAAAATCAATGAGCCAAAAAACCCAAATAATAAACAAATAACGATCTTTTTTTTTTTTTTTTTTTTTTTTTTTTTTTTTTTTTTTTTTATTTTTTTTTTTTAAAAGTTGTTGTTGTAGTAGTTACTTGTTTATTAGTTAAGTGTGATTGTTTAAATGATTGTTTGATTGTTTTCCATAACGTTTCAATTTTTACAGTAACACTTTTCACCAAAATGTTTAATGTTACAGTTAACCGCAGCGTTTGTTTGTTTGGCCCTTGACTGACCACGTTTCTCAACAGTAAACATCCTTGTTATATTCATGTAAACGAGAGTGATGCCATTGAAGAAAAAAAAGGTACAAGTTTATCCCAATCACAAGTGGAAGCAGACGTCAAATATTCTGTAGTGACTTCAGTTTTCCGGTTGAAACCCATTTTGACTGTCGTATGTGTGTTTTTTTATTTGTTTGTTTGTTTGTTTTTGTTCGTCTTGTTATTTTTCGCAGATGGTTCCACGGACACTTGTCGGGCAGGGAGGCCGAGAAGCTGCTGACCGAGAAGGGGAAGAACGGCAGCTTCCTGGTCAGAGAGAGCCAGAGCCATCCGGGGGACTTCGTCCTGTCCGTGCGCACTGGAGATGACAAGACGGACAGCAGCGACAGCAAACCCAAAGTCACCCACGTCATGATCCGCTGCCAGGTGAGGGTCCCCTCCCTGTCTCCTCCGTCCGGCCCCGCCCTCTCACGTTGTCTGTCACATCTGAAAAATGTATTAATTGACCGTTAATGCCGTTTCCGGCGCTGCCCAGCCGAATCGGGGCGTTAACACTTTCTGCAAAGGTATGATTCTGACTGATACAGATGTTAGGATGTGCTGCTGTGTCTCCACGGCGATCCAGATGTTTTTAATGATGTGCTTGTATTTATTTTGGCATGATGTCTTATTTCTTCTGCAACCTGAACAGTCATGGCCATGAGTTCAGTGTGTTACCATGAATTCAAGTAACCTGGCAACAGTCATCAGCAATCTGATTTCTCAAATATCATGCATTAAAAAAAAAAATTAACGTCGTAGAGGATAAGAGAAACCCGGGGCCCACGACACCGGCTGAGGTTAGTGGGTTATCCAGCCGGGTCACTTTTAACTGGGGTAAATCACCATGGTGACCAAGGCTGTATGGCAAACCTGAACGCTAGCAGGTTAACTTCAGACAATCAGAGCATTGGAAAAAACCGAGACATCATCCCAACATAGACAGAAGACTTAACAATCAAGTGCATAATAATAAAAAGAAATAGATTATTTTTATAGATGAGTAGGATTATTTTGCTGCTCCAGCAGCACTTTGTCACAAACATTTAAAACAGAGCTGAGGGGAAGTAGGGGACACTGTGCGATGATGACGGCTGCATTTTATTAACCCAAAAAGATCCTTTGATCCCTGACGGCACTGATGCTTCCCCCCTCTTGTGCCGTCACTGCAGCTCAGAATAACATGGCAAGAATCTGTGACGATGATTGGAAATGAAAACTAAACCCTGTGTCTTTTATTAGAAGCATAATCCACACAGTGTTAATTATAAATACAAAAAAAATCCCAGTCAGATGGACCAGCTATTTTTATACAATACTTTTTTTTTAAACGCTCCTCACATATACATAAGTTTGTACATCAACAAACAAAAAAGCAAAAAAAGTACTTACTCGATTTGAGTATTTATTTATAGATGTGTTATTTTTAATGTTTCCACATCATCTTATTATATTCTGTGATTAATATTGTTTACATTTCCCCTGGTTGAACGTAACTCTCTGCCGTCGCCGTAACCACATATACCTGCAGGTATCGGAGCTGCCGCCTGTGTTACATTAAGTAACTTATTCAAGGCTCTGATAATGTTTCATGTTAACGACTCCTCGTCTTTCACACGAAATCGCTCACAGCCCGACAGGTGAACCCAGAGTTGACTGAAACAGGTGATAACCAGGTCCATGATACTGACGTAATTAGACATGGTGATACATCCTTGTATTCAAAATAATTTCACCTGAAGTCAGACTAAAGATGATCCACTAAAACCGGCGAACTGATTTAAAAAGCGTGAAGATTAAGCTGATACGAGAGTCAGAGATTTGGCCACGTCAATACAGAACCACCCGTCCCACACAGACTTTGCATGAAATTTAAAGCGAAAAAAAACTGATGTAAAAACCCATCTTTCCAAATCACCCTCATAACCCTAATTACGTGTATAAGGAGGCAACACGACGGTTGCAGGGTGAAGCAGTTAACAAAAGGGAAGTGACGCCAGCGTCGGCAGCTAATGCTGCTCCAGCTTAGCCCCCGGCCTCTTCCCGGCTCGAGGCGAAACTGTGACTGAAGACGTGCTTTCATTGGTTCACGGGGACCTGCCCCTGTACAGCATTATCAAAATTCCACATTTGGAAGACTGACCCTGTCCTGGGAACCCAGATTGGACAATTTGCAGCTAGTTGCATTTAAGTCCATCCTCCTTTTCAAACTTTTTTAGTTTTGAAAATTGAAAAATATCAGATCCTGGTCGGTGCTGAATCTAATAAGGTCAGCTCTGAATTCACCCCTTTTTTTTTTTTTTTTTTTTTCTTCCCAGCATGACCTGAAGTACGACGTGGGTGGAGGCGAGAAGTTCGACTCCCTCACTGACCTGGTAGAGCACTACAAAAAGAACCCCATGGTGGAAACGCTGGGCACCGTGCTTCAGCTGAAACAGGTGCGTTCCCGCCTCCGTTCCCCCAGGCGTTCATGTCCATGGAGCTCACACGCAAACCGGTCCAACAGCATCCCCTGATTATGGTTTCTGTCCTGCCTCATTTTGCCCCCTCGCAGCCCCTGAACACTACTCGTATCAACGCGGCTGAGATCGAGAGTCGGGTTAGGGAGCTGAGCAAACTGGCGGAGGCCACGGACAAGGTCAAACAGGGCTTCTGGGAGGAGTTTGAGGTGAGTGGTTCCATCCTGTCGTGGGCCAGACAATTTAGTTAAAGCATTTTTCTATTTCTCTGTGAATTTCTCACAATAGAAAAAACTAAAGATAAATTAAAGCCCCTTTCACACATGCACCTAGTTACATATGTGATAAAAATGTTACACATTGGTTTCACATCTGAATAAGCCCTAGTGTGAC
The DNA here is from genome assembly GCA_016859345.1 of Istiophorus platypterus. Lineage (NCBI taxonomy): Eukaryota > Metazoa > Chordata > Actinopteri > Istiophoriformes > Istiophoridae > Istiophorus > Istiophorus platypterus. Next base: position 2,453,475 of record CM029128.1, on the reverse strand, counting down.
TTTTATATATTAAAAAAAAAACAAGTGAAGTGAACCCTGTGACATTTACTTAAAGACTTTCAGAAAACGAATCCAGTGTGAATCAGATGCTATTGGATGACTCAATCCATGGATAAAAAACACAGAGACTGAGACTGAATTCACGTCATGTTCACACACACTGATCACTTAATTATTTTCCCTAATGCACAAAGTAAATAAAATCAGTTTAATAAGCAATGAAACAATGAAAATTAGGCCTCTTTATATTGTTGGGAAGATTCTTCTTGCAGCAGTTCAGTCCTTTCCCTCTCACGGTGGAGATGGCTCAACCAGGGCAATATATTATTGATAATGTATCATCATCTCATTGTGTTACCTGTGTATTTCATCCATAAATGACAAGAAGTTGAAGTTAAAATATGCCAGTGTGATGTTTGGTGGACAAACTATTTAACAGTGACACTCATTCAGAGTAAAATCTACTGACATTTCTACATTTATTGGTTGCAGTGTATTAAAAAAATAAAATAAAAATTAAGGGAACCGTATCAAAATTTTTCTTTTCTACACATTATGGTTTGGGTAAAGATAAATGAAATCGGCTGATATTTCCTCATCAGATCAACTTAAAATTCCTGTGTCAGTCAGGCTGCAACATAGGTGAAGACTGGCCACATTAGTGTCTTGACTCACAGGAGTTTCGTAAACTGTGATGTCAATAACCGCTGCTGTGCACCCGCCACAGTTTACACCACCCAGGATGGCGAGCCGGCTCTGGCTGGCTGCTCATGAATCATTCAGTCGCCTCAGCCAGAGGTTCAGACTGTTTTAAAAAAAAAAACAAAACAAAACAAAAAAAAAAGCCTCCTGTCGCTAATCTAGATTCTGAGTTCGTGTTTATTTAGTCGTCAGTGGCAGTGATCTAACTAAAACCTTTAGCCTTTTTGCAGTCGTGAGGGGGAAAAAAAAGATTATTTATTTACCGTGAGATACCAGGACGAACACTGTGGACACAGTCTTTCTGCGTTGACGCTGTTCGTCGTGTATTAGGCCTGGCGGCGCAGCCGTGTGTTTTCTGAAAAGATACATTGAAGAGCGAATGCAGCATTAATCTGTTGCATTCACTCTTCAACTTTTTGTCTGTACTTTGCATTACTTTCTTGACGTCAAACCTTTCCATCTCACTGCTGTTTTCATAAAACATAAAACATTCACATAAAGGACACACACACTGTCTGGAGGACTGAATGCTGTTAACCCATAGCTGAGGTGTAACATATGAAAGGGGCTTTGAAAAACCTCAAACATAAAACATTTTTTTAAGTCTTGGCTGGAAGGGGTGTGTTGAAACCTCCGCTCTTGTGTTTTCCGTCCAGACGCTGCAGCAGCAAGAGTGCAAGCTGCTCTACAGTCGCAAAGAGGGCCAGAGAGCGGAGAACAAGAACAAGAACCGATACAAGAACATCCTGCCTTGTGAGAAAACCGCTCATCTGCCACAGCAGCCTCTGGGTTTTAACAGCCCAGGGAATCACCTGAGGGTTAATTTGCCTTTTGTTTTTTTTAAAGGCGACTAACTGTCCTTTCGTTGCTTTTGTTGTTGTTTTTTTGTTGTTTCCTACTTCCAGTCGACCACACACGCGTGGTGCTAAACGACGGGGACCTGAATGAGCCAGGCTCCGACTACATCAACGCCAATATCATCATGGTAGTATCCGCTGTCATGGTAAACTTATGTCATCCTCCGGGGACTCTCACACACACACACACAAACACACACACACCCTTTTTTCTCTACACATAATAATATGTAGACGAGTTAGAATTGAATCTGATTCATCCTGTAGGTGACCAGCATGCGTGGTCAGTCAGTTTGTGCTCATGTCTTGACTCTGTGCTGTATTTCTTTGCTGTATACGATGTGTTCAGCTGACTGCCATGTCTGTCTTTGTGTGTGTGTGTGTGTGTGTGTGTGTGTGTGTGTGTGTGTGTGTCCGTGTGTCCGTGTGTCCGTGTGTCCGTGTGTCCGTGTGTCCGTGTGTCCGTGTCCTGCCTGGTGCATGAAGCCGAGCTGCGCGTCCAAGCTGCAGCCAGCACCAAGCTGTCACTCAACAAGGTGAAGAAGAGCTACATTGCCACTCAGGGCTGCCTGCAGAACACCATCAGTGACTTCTGGAGGATGGTGTTTCAGGAAAACTCTCGCGTCATCGTCATGACCACGAAAGAGGTGGAGAGAGGGAAGGTGAGCGAAATGACCAGGTGCTAGACTTTTAATTTCACACGGCTCCACACTGAAAGCTCAGGCGCCATTCGAGGTCGTACTGTAGTGGTTTTGGTGCAGCTACAATTCTTTTTTCTTTTTTTTTTTCATTCGGTAAAACATCAGGCTTTGGTTAATGTAAGTAAGTAAATAAGTAGAACTTAGTTTATATAGAACTGCACAAAAAAAGTCACAAAGTGCTTCACCGATTCCCCGGTGATTGAGCGACAGTTCACTCATTCGTTGAACCGCGGCATCAGGGGAAATGTGAGTGAGTGAATTTTACCGGTGTGTCTCGACAGAGTAAGTGCGTGAAGTACTGGCCCGATGTTTCGGCCCTGAAGGAGTATGGCGCCATGCGTGTTCGCAACGTCCGAGAGACGGCTGCACACGACTACATCCTGAGAGAGCTCAAGCTGTCCAAAGTTGGGCAGGTAAGCGTGTGTGTGTGTGTGTGTGTGTAACTGAAGTGGAAGATCATAGTTACCCCAGTAATATGAATTCATTGATTGATTCAAAATGTTGGGGAGACCATTTTTTTCAGATGGGTGTTGTAATGTCTATCAGGTCTAGATATAAAAAACCCACTACAAAGAAAGTTAACACAGGTTTACGAGATGGGACTGACAAACGCTTTGATGTCTATATTTTAATTGATATCTCATTATTCCTTCCTTTTTACTCGCATGTGCCTGCCCCAAGTCATCCAAGTCCAAGATTATTGCTGCATTCGCTCTTCAATATATCTTTTCAGAAAACACGCACTTGATGAGCATTAAGGGACGAGGCTGGCGATGTTCTGTATTTTTGTGTCCCACAAAAGACCAAAGCCAACGGTGCGTTAGTCCGTCTCCCAGCTCTCAGCCCATTGGTTCCCACTGAGGGTGTAAAGCTTTTTAAAAACAGGTCTTAGATTTAAGGTTTAACTTTAAAAAAGGCTCATTCATTTTCTAAAATAGCCAGAAACGGTAGTTGTTGGGGTTTTTCTTTTTGTAGCAAACTGGAGTCAAACATCAGTAAACAGTGACTTTGTGGGGGACTATATTCAGCAGCAAATTGATCCACATTTTGTAGCTCTAGTGAGTATTTGTGGCAGCAGGACTGTGTGTGTGTGTGAGACTGAGTCTAAATACACTACAGTGTGTGGGTTCATGGTGATGAAGGAACACGTCACCCAGTGCAACAGTGTGAATCACTGATGTGCTTTAATAGTTTCTGGAAACAATGGAGCATCTATGGCTCAGAGGAACCAGACAGTAGTTACGTTATATTTTAACACTAAAAAAAAAACCTAAAGAGTATCACCAGACAAAATTAGACATTAATGTCGATTCACACTCTGTTCAAAGCAACGACAAGCTCCTATTAATATACTGAGTTTGCTTTGTGTCAATACACTCCATGTTGAAAGTTGTTATTTTGTGTGTGTGTGTTTGTGTGTGTGTGTGTGTTTGTGCACGCGCCCTCAGGGCAACACAGAACGTACGGTCTGGCAGTACCACTTCAGGGCCTGGCCGGACCACGGAGTCCCCACCGACCCGGGCGGCGTCCTCGACTTCTTAGAGGAAGTGAACCTGAAGCAGGAGAGCATACTGGACGCCGGGCCCATAGCGGTACACTGCAGGTACACACGCACGCGCGTGCGCGCGCGCACACACACACACACACACACACACACACACGAGCCACATGCTGAAAAACGCATTGGCAAATGAGCCTCGGACCCCAACTGTCAGACACCGTTAGCTGGACCGGGGGAGACCTGTTAAATCAGACACTCTCTCACACTCTCTTCCACAGTGCGGGAATCGGGCGAACGGGAACGTTCATCGTGATCGACATCCTGATAGATGTGATCAGGGAAAAAGGTGAGTCTGCACGCACACACACACACACGTGCACACACAAACAAACAAACAAACAAACACACACACATGAATCGGAGCTTCCCGTCTCCGACCCGTTTACTCCCTTGTCACGTTGCCGGTGCTGAGGCCGTGTCGGTGTTCCCATTGTTTCCACCTGCAGGGGTGGACTGTGACATCGACGTGCCAAAGACCATCCAGATGGTTCGGTCTCAGCGCTCTGGGATGGTGCAGACGGAGGCGCAGTACCGGTTCATCTACATGGCCGTGCAGCATTACATAGAAACACTGCAGAGACGCATAGAGGAGGAGCAGGTGTGCCGCAGGCGGCCCTTCACTTTTTTATCATAATTTATTAAGTTATTTATTTATTTTGCTTTGCCCCCCCCAATCTCTAACCATTCACCTTCTTCTCCCCCGCAGAAAAGTAAGATTAAAGGGCGTGAGTACACCAACATTAAGTACTCCCTGTCCGACCTGACCGGAGGAGAGCAGAGCCCCTTGCCCCCTTGCACTCCCATTCCCACTCCCACCTGCACAGAGTGAGTACGGCTGTCGGTAAAACGGCTGCTGCTGGGGGGGATTAATCGTTGTTAAGTTGCATTTGAAAGCGCTTCTTGAGTCCTTGCCTCACTGAAGTGTGTGTGTGTGTGTGTGTGTGTGTGTGTGTGTGTTGCCAGGATGAGGGAGGACAGCTCCCGAGTGTATGAGAACGTGGGCCTGATGCAGCAGCAGAAGACCTACAGATGAGACTCACCTTTGCCCCCCCCCCCAGTGCTCGATCAGTTCCAGGTGACTGCAGCAACATGCCACTCGTCGTAGTGAAACATTGATATACTGGGGATGAACAAATAAGTGAGAAGTTACTGTTTAAATAATGGCCAGCACAAGCGAACGGCTGTGTAAGAACGCTGAAGGGGTGGAGCCGCCTTTACGTGGTAAATTTGGCATAACGTACATTTCCACTGAACTAAAATCATTAGTACAACAACACGCATGTCGTACTCATCAATCTGCTGATCAGCGTTGTGTCTTAAAGTGGCTTAAATGAATTATTTTGAATGGACAGTGGGTCAAATGAGTCTGTGTAATGTGAGCAGAGTCATTTATAGTAACACAACCAAGCTCACTGGTTGTTATGTGGGTTTTACCGTCCACATCTTTACAGTTTTGCTTTTCAGCAAACAAAACAAAAATAAAAACAACCTGCCAAGCAGCAAACAGCAGGTAGACTCAGTCAGAGACCAGCTGGTGAACATGATGGTGCGATAAGCAGCTAAATGTTTCCTCAGGAGGTGGAGGAGACCAAAACAGAGGCAAGAAGCACAACTCCAGGATGAACTCTGTTACTCTGCTTCTGAGTCATGTCAGTTTTACAAGACGATGATTTGTCAGGACTGTTTTTTCAGCTTAATGTGTAAAAAATGAATTTAAAAAATCTATTAATACTGCTTAACCAATACTGTTCACATTCACAAAATTTAAGTAGCTTCTACTCGTGTTTTTTGGTGTTTAGCTACAGTCGCTGAAACTCTTACTATAAATGTTTAAAGTCTAAAGGTTAAAGAGGCATTATGGCTGGAAGGCTTTTAATTTGAAACATCCGTGCAGGAAATGAAGAAGCTGACTCAAAAAGTGGATCACACAGTTTTAAATCTTTAATTTTTAAACAAAAACTTGTTTGAAAATATAGACTCACGGGGGCATCAGCCCCAGTTGGCATGTCATCTGTGTACCGTCGGTGCATATAAATAAACACCAAAAAAAACAAAAAACTTAAAAAGAGAGAAACTCAAAGCGAGTCTGGCAGGACGGTGTTGTACTGATGGAATCGGAGGCGTACGTCATACTGCATTTATGCAATTTGGTCATGATAACAGGATATGGCTGCAACAGCAAATTAAAACCGCAGCAGATAAGAAAAACAGGGATACATCTTATTAAAATAGGACAATGTAATTATAACCCAGGCGTAAGGGCTGGTCTAATGAAAGCCGCTTTCAAGTAAAGGCAAAGCTCTCTTGCAATGGCTTAAAAAACCATTTAGTTGAGCATTAGTTGAGTATAATTTACAGAAATGTACATCACATTTCCTTTTCTTTCCTATTTTTTACCTGTCTCTTTCAGGATCTCGATACCTGACAGTTAATTTGCCAGCCACACCTTGACGCCTGAGACTTGACCCAAATGAGATGGAACAATGGGGAAAAAAACCAACCACACACGCCAACGAACACTCAGACGCACGCACGCACGCACACGCACACACACACACACACACACACACACACACACACACACACACACACACAATCAAAAACATGAGAGAGACCAGACACCAGGGTCGTCGTCCTCCTCCTCCTCCTCCTCGCTCATTCTACATGAACGGTTGCCCTCTAGTTGAATTCTAAACCACTGTGATCATCAGAAGAGCTTTTTGAGAAGCCAAACCACCCAACCCCCCCCAAACCGCAGACCACAGTGTGGGTTCAGCCTTTGCAACCCCCCCCCCAACAAGGGCTGCGAGCAGCGATCACTCTCCTCAGAGGGAAATACCTAGCTAACCTTCGCTCACCTCTCATTTCTTTCTTTCTGTCTTTCTTTCTCTCTCTTTTTTTTAAAACTAACCAAAGGAAAGTTATGCAGGCTGCATCGTGTAGATGGAAGCGAGTGAGGTTTTCCTTGAACGAGGCCTGTGCCAAATCCACAAACAGTTTTTAATCCACATTTCTCAGCCAACTAAAAGTCACCATTTGGCCTGTTTAAGCCTTTAAAGCAGTGGGGTTTTGGGGGGGGGGGATTAATCCCAGCGATTATTGTCTAGTTTTCACTGTTTATATTGAGCAACGTTTCTGAATGATGAAGTATCGGCATCGTATTGTAATAACATATTTACAGTTACATGAATTTTTGTTTTTAATATGGGTGCCAGAACCGACTTGAAGAGAAATGTAGACCCAGGCTGTTGGCAGTGTGAATTAACGTCTTTTCCTTTTCCTTTTTACATTTCCTAGTTCACGTGGGTTTAACGTGCTTCTGACGGGATACGCGGCGTCTGTCTGGTCGATCATTCCTGAGCTCAAGCCGAACGTCCTTAATGCTGCACTTTTCTTTTAATTCAGCAGCAGAACGGTTACAGTCAAGCCTCGATCCACCTGGTGGATCTACGAGCGATCTAGTCCGGGGACAGTACGGGAGGTTTAATTTTGGAGGGGAGGGGTGGAGGAGGCGAGGGGGGGTGGGGCAGATTGTTTGATTTTTGCCCCCGTCCCCCACCCTCCCCCCTGCTCCTCCATGCCTGCACTTCTATGTCAAAGTCGGTGTGATGACGTATTAATATTTCAGGGGAGTCTGTTGTGTATCTCAGTTGCAGGCGTCACCGCAGATGCACAGCTGCCAAAACACACAAAACTTTGGTTTTTTTAAGTTGTTTTTTTTTTATTATTTCATTTTTAAGTGCATATTACATTTTTTTTCATTACTACTTGTTCTTTTTAAAAGATGGATGCCTTTCTTGTACCATTGCCTATTTTGAGCACCACATGTACTTAAGTTTAAGAGTCACTGTTTAAAGAAAAAGAAAAAAAAAAAAAGGCAATCGCACATCTCTCGGCTTTGGCTGCGTAGATTAGTCGTTGTTGTGGTTATAGATTGTTTGGCCTGTGATAGTCGGCTGGGTTCAGTAGTTAATACACACTCTCACGCACACACACTCTCACGCCAGTTTCCGCGGGAGAGTATTTTATTTTTCTTGTTTTCTGTTAATGTCAAACCATTCAAAGGTAAACTCTAACATGATGGGAATTTCAATCAGAGCCGGGTGAGGAGATAGACGCCACTCTCATGTCACGTACACTAAATATGAAGCTAGCTAGCTAGCCACCAGTTAGCTTAGCATAAAGAATGAGGGGGGGGGGCAGCTAATCTGGCTCCGTTCAAAGGGGACAGCGAGACGCCAGGGACGCCTCGTGAAAACACAACTTTGATGTTTTTCACGTTTGTTTTTTGGCGGATTGAACAAAATGAGACGCGATGTTTTAATAAAGGAGCTTTTAGAGGTGGTGGTAAATAAGACGAAGAGATCGACCCCACCTCCTGCGATTTGTACGATAAACTCTGAGCTACACCCAGCGGCCGAATAGCTTAGTGTGGCGTAGACCAAAAAAAAGCACAAAGATTGGAAACGGGTGGAAACAGCTAGAGTCCGAAACCTAACGAACCCGCCTAGCAGCACCTCTGAAGCTCAGTAGTTTACCCATCGCATCTTGTTTGTTCGATCCTTAAAAAAAAACAAAAAAACACAGACAGACAAATATGAAAAGGACAAGTCGCGGTCTGAAAGCCAAGCTAGCTGTTTCCTCCCCGCTAGGCTAAACTAATCGCCCGCTGGCCCTGGCTTCATACACAGTGCACGGGTGCAAGTGCTAACCCGCTGCGAATGTTCTCACCTCATCTCACTCTTTGTAAGGTGAAATAGTCAAACTAGGGTCTAGGGAAGTGAAGTGTGTTGTATTCTAGTCGAGGCTCGCTCACCCACCCGCTCACTCACTCATTTTCAAACATGGGGCCTAAGTATTTCCACTTTGCCGAGCCTTCCCAGCTTCTGCTGCACTGGCGCCCCGGCGCCCGCCTTGAGAAACCGCGCCCTGACTGAACTCGCTGTAACAGGCGCTGACCCAGAACCTCTCGACCATGGGGAAGGAAGGGAGGGAAGGAAGCAAGGACGGAAGGAAGGACGCGGCTCTCCTCTCTGCCTTGAGGGTCGGTCCTCGCCACTGATCCAACGGCCTGTTTTGCGCGACGCTACGAATCATAAAAAAGACACGAAAACGCCGGCGTTTCGGCGGCGGCATTGGCGGCGGCTGCTCCCTCCCGCCGGAGGACTCTGCTGACACCTCGTCCCCTGGAGACTCTCCCCTCCGCCGACCGAGCTACGACGTCCTCTCTGGCGTCTTGTACTGTTCCGCGGTTTTATCGTCCAACGGATGAGTTCGTACCTGTCTAATGTTTAGTGGACTGCCTGTTTGTGGTGGGTTTTTTTATTATTTGTTTGTTTGTTTTGTCCTGTGTGTGTGTGTGTGTGTGTGTGTGTGTGTGTGTGTGTGTGTGTGTGTGTGTGTGTGTAGGGATGTGTGTATGTGCTGTGAGAGTGTGGCTGTCTATCAGTCATAAGTTTTTGGATACTTTCTCATTAGAATTTTTTTTTTTTTTTTTCATTTTTTCTTTTTGATTTTTTTTCCGCAGATGATAAAACTGCTTTCCATTTATCATGTAAGCAATGTAGATGCATAGACGTGCCTTCTATGCATATGCCTATGTGTATGTGATAGGTAAATTAAAACAAACAAACAAAAAAACTAAACAAAAACAGTGCTCTTTAGTTTCCACCGCCATTCAAGAACCTGTAACACTTAAATGTGAATTTTCATCCTGAACGTAAAAGGAAAAAAAAAGAAAAAAGAAAACAGTGATCGCAATGCAAACAAACTATATTTTTTAACATGTATATTGTACATGAGTACCAGGTAGAGGAGAATGTACTTACTAAAACATATCTACTTGCCAATAAGATATACTGTATGTATATTCCTACAGCTTTCTCTCTGTGACACAGGGAGAGACCTCTCACGAAACTTAGAGGTTTTATTGTATGACTTTCAATGCAGTTAACCATGTTAACTTCCTCAATAACAATAAATGGCTAGCTCATGCCTCATTAAGCCGGTGTCTTAAATATACATATATATCTTTTTTAATTTTTTTTCAATTTGCTTTTCCTCTGATTTGCGGTTCACACACTTGTGGAGTTTGATCGCAGCCTGTTGTTCAGTACGTACAAAAAGCGTTGACGTGACACGTGGACGCCATCGTTTTAACAGCAAATGGGGGGGGGGGGCGGCTTGAGTAGGATTAATGTGTTTAATGATATTTTTGATTTTTTTGTTTTTTACGAGCTTGATTTGTTGTTGTTCAACCGGGAAAAAAATGAAATGCCTCTAAAAAAAAAAAAAGTAAAATGAAATAGAACCTGAACAATAAAATGCTGTCAAACATTTGCAGTTGAAACATTTAATGTCACTGAAATAATGAACAACAACCAGCTGCCGCATGAAGTAACCATGAAAGAAAATGTGCGGTTTTGTAATTTGAGTGAAATGGCCCTTAAACAAAAGCCCCCCCCCTTCTTTCTTTTTGCCTGAGTAATTTGATTATTTAGCCCTTTTTTTTTTTCTTGTCATAATTGCATTAAACTCCATCTGGAGAACTTCGATTGCGAACGGGATCACTATTAGTTTATCCTAAACCCGTTTGCCTCGCGGGACGAGACGTGACATGAGCTCAGCGCCCGACGAGGATAACGACGTTTGGCGAGGCGGCGGAGGATGAGCGGGACCCCTGAACGATGGCGCGGACTAACGGCGGCAATAAAGAGCAATTTATGGCCTTTAATGTATTTATATGTCATTTCCATCCTCTTTGCTTGGTCCTGCAGCAGGAGAAGTTGTGCTCCGCTTTGTTGAGGCAGTTTCTTCCCACAATGTTACTTTATCTATTTGTATTTTATACATATTTTGCTCCGGTTGGTTCCGGACGGTTCCCACCAGGTCCGGCGACCCGGTTTCAGCCCGGTTTCAGCCCTAGGGTTTTTCGTGCAGTACGGTTTGATTGTCGTGTCTGACTTTTTGCGGTTTACTGTGACTCTTTACCTGGACTTTGTGAGATGTGCGCAGCTTGTTGGCGGCGGCGATGGCGGCGAGGGAGGCGACCGCATGGCGTGAGGATCGGTCATGTGACTGAGGGAGGTTACGTTTTATTTATTTTTTCAGTCCGTGTCCGCGTTGTGCAGGTCTGGATTATGAACTGATTATTTTCATTATCAACACATCTGATGACAATTTTCAGCCCTGCACAAATGATAAACACTTAAAATGTTGTAAGCAGATATATTATAAAATATTTACTATTACATATCGATGTTTCCTGCATAAGAATGCTACATGGGGGATTTACAGTGAATTATTATCGGAGCAACTAGATTCTTTTTGAACTTAAATGCCAATAATTTAAACGTGGAGAAAGGAGAAAAATCTTGCGAAGCTTATTTGTATCCCAGAAAATAAGCTGTCATTTATGAAGACGTCGTCTCGCTGTCGTCGCCTTCATTCTACTGCCATGTGGTTGGCGCCTCAGCGAACGGACAAAACCCCGTTGCCTCCCTGGGGGTGGGTGGGGGGTCATCATGGGGAACCACGGCGAGACGAGACTCACAAACCTTCGCCCAACGACGACCAGCTCTAACCGTGATGCAGACGCATCTGCTCGCGATTTTATCCCCCGGCCTGATCTCGGGCCCAAACCCGGTCAGAACCTTCTCCGATTTATTGGGCAAGTGGCTGCGATTCTGCCCAAAAAAAACCTGACTGGGTTCATGACCTCACCACTGAGATAAAAAACGTTTTCCTCTTAAAACTGAACCTAAAAGTGTTTCTTTAAACATCAGATTAAGACAGGGCGGGACTCTCCCAGTCGACGTAGGGATCCTGTAGGTTTATGTCATGGTGGCCACTTCTGATTATTGCAACTTTTATTTCAGAGGATTCATGTCACGTCTGTGTTTTAGTTTTAAAAATGTCTGAGTGCTTCGAAATCCCCGAGTTTCCTCCAACTTGCCACCAAATCGAATTCGGTCGAGCTTCGGGCCTTTTCCTCAGTTTTTTTCTTTGCAACGTTTTCTCCAGCCCTCGCTAGGCGGCGGTGGCGAACGTCACTGAGTTTGACATGTGACGACCGGGCATTTGTCGCCGAGTTGCACCCTGGGACTCGCAGTGAATTCACCTCCCACCTGGGAATGTTTATGTGCACCGTCTTGTACCTTTTTTATCAAGGCGCCAGATGGGCGGCCGTTAACCCTTTTCATGCTGCAGCAGTGCTTCGACATGCAACGCTGCCGGTGGGGAAAAACGAATGACATGTTAATCCCAGAGCCGGGAGACGCTGAAAATCCCCCGACTTCAGAACATTTGTCGTCGTCGTCGTCGTCGTTGTGTTTCCAGCTTGTTGTGCTGCTCCCAAGTGGCCAGGAAACACAAAACCAAAACCAAAAAAAGAGCGAGTTCAGCTTTGTGCTTCTTTCTGATTTCTGACCCTCCCCCTCTCTCAGTCCTTCCCTCTCTGTCTCTTTCGGGGCGACGTCAGGGGAGAGACAGACCACGTCTTTGGGGGGTTCTCCACTGGGATTGTTTCATGCCGTCACTGGGGTTACATGTTGATGGGTTATGACACACACACACACACGCTCTTCCAGGCATTCAGGCAATAAGCAGCATCTGGACAATTCCTCTGAACAGACACACACACTCTACACGCCGCTGACCTTAAGCTCTCGGCGTGCCCGGTCATGAATTTGGCATTTATCCGTCATTCGTCATTAACAAGCCTCCGTCTTTGCCGTTGCTCCGTTTTATTGTCACAATGCTCTTTTTTTCCTACTGTGGGTTTTTTTTTTCTTTCTCTTCCGTCACCAGATTTGGTTTTTCTGACTTTTTCCAAAAAAATCAGATGGATCGTGTGCGTCTGTGTGTGATTGAGAAAATCCTAAGTTTACCGGACTATTGAAAATCCCTTTTGATTTTTTTCTCTTTTATCGCCAAATCTCCGGAAACTGAGCCGTTTTTCTCGGCTCAATGTAAAGTCGACGTTTCGTACGTGGTTTTAAACCCGTTTTAGCAGCTCGGCTCTGGGGCCATTAGCCACATCCTCTGCACCGAAGTCGGCCCCTGCGGTTCAGACCGGAATATCTCGACAACCGATTTGCGGTCGGCCCCCCGGAGGAAGAGTCACGCCGACGGCCGACCTTCTAGCGCCACCGTGAGGATGACGCTCGGCTCGATGCCGATGCCAACGGGACCTGCAGGGTCGATTCTAACTTGGACGACCCCCAGACTCTGGCACCACCAGCAGGTCAGAGTTGTTCCCGGATCCTCGGCCGATCCGCGTCCCGGCTCTTCCCCGGCGTGCGTGGGCGGGTGCGTTCGCATAAAACCCGCCCTCCATTACGCGAACATGCGAGGAGGGAATCCGACGTTGCAACACCTCAGAGCCAGTGGCTGGAATTAAAGTCGACGACCAAAACATCAAATCAGCTTCAAGCAGCAGCCGTCTGGTCGCGTTCATCTAAAAAAAACAAGGGAAACAAGTGCACACACACTCACGCACAGACACACACAGATCCTATAAAACAGGACTCCAGTGTGTGTGTTGTGTGTGTTAGTGTGTGTTTCCTCGTTTGTCCTTGGGAGCTCTTCTTCTTCATCCTGATTATTTGATGCTTACTGTTGTTTCAGTTGTCTCACTGCTAAAGTGTCACTCTGCAAATAACTACATTTTTTGTTGTTCTTGTTCTTGTTGTTGTTGTTTTTGATTAATCTGCCCCCTTCATTTTCTCGGTCAAACTTTACACTACTTTACACTTTTACTCCTCCAGATTTATTTGATAACCTCAGTTACTCTGCAGGGTCTGATCATTGATATAAAATATATAAATCAGCCAATAACGTATCATTATTATTACAGAGCTTTAAGCTACTAACTAGTAGGTGAAGCAGTTAGAATCAGCTTCACCTTCACCAGCTGCAACTTTAAAGAGTCTCTGACATTATAACACATCGACAGTTATAATCCGGGAACGTGATATATATTTATTTAACGAGCACTTTCACCTCTGCTGTGATTTAATGTTAATATTTGTGCCCGTTGCGCTTGGGTGAATTTTGAATGCTGTGTCCGAGCGCCTCTTCCCTCCCCGTTATTTCCTGTCGGCGGTCGATTCCGAACCCTGTGAAGAACTTGGTGACTTTGTTGGGTTTTTTTGTTTGTTTTTAACGCTGCTTTTTACTTCGTCATCTTGTGTCCCGCGGCGTTCGCCGAGCCCTGAGGAGACTCCGGGGTCCAGGTTAACATCCGCGCCCATCGGGCCCCACCGGGCCCCGTCGGACCCTGACTTCCACTCTGAGGGGACCCCTGCCCCACCTTTTTTTCCCCCTTTTTTTTCAAGGTTGAATTAACATTCAGTTGCGTGCGAGTCTCCTCGCCGGGGAAATGTTTGGCCAATTAAGTGTGAAATGTGGCGTGATCGCACAGAAAGGCACAGACAAGGGGGGGGGGGGGGGGCAGTGGAAGATGATTTTACATTACAGTGGAAGAGCCACAAGGGGGCAACAGCAGGCCGACCGCCGCCGCGCACTGCCAATGAATGGCAGTTGTTCTAATCGCGGCCGAAACCCATTGGGAGGCGGAGAGCCGGTGCCCCCCCGGGGCCCCGCCGACCGTGATCCGATAGATCGAAGCGGCCCCCAGGGGCCGCGGGGGCTGGTTCCTGGTTCCTGGTTCCTGGTTCCTGGTTCCTGGTTCCGGTCCCTGGTTCCTAGTTCCTGGTTCCGGTCCCTGGTTCCTGGTTCCTGGTTCCTGGTTCCTGGTTCCTGGTTCCTGGTTCCTGGTTCCTGGTTCCTGGTTCCTGGTTCCTGGTTCCTGGTTCCTGGTTCCTGGTTCCTGGTTCCTGGTTCCTGGTTCCTAGTTCCTGGTTCCTGGTTCCTGGTTCCTGGTTCCTGGTTCCTGGTTCCTGGTTCCTGGTTCCTGGTTCCTGGTTCCTGGTTCCTGGTTCCGGTCCCTGGTTCCTGGTTCCTGGTTCCTGGTTCCGGTTCCTGGTTCCTAGTTCCTGGTTCCTGGTTCCTGGTTCCTGGTTCCTGGTTCCTGGTTCCTGGTTCCTGGTTCCGGTCCCTGGTTCCTAGTTCCTGGTTCCTGGTTCCTGGTTCCTGGTTCCTGGTTCCTGGTTCCTGGTTCCTGGTTCCTGGTTCCTGGTTCCTGGTTCCTGGTTCCTGGTTCCTGGTTCCTGGTTCCGGTTCCTGGTTCCTGGTTCCTGGTTCCTGGTTCCTGGTTCCTAGTTCCTGGTTCCTGGTTCCTGGTTCCGGTCCCTGGTTCCTAGTTCCTGGTTCCTGGTTCCTGGTTCCTGGTTCCTGGTTCCTGGTTCCTGGTTCCTGGTTCCGGTCCCTGGTTCCTAGTTCCTGGTTCCTGGTTCCTGGTTCCTGGTTCCTGGTTCCTGGTTCCTGGTTCCTGGTTCCTGGTTCCTGGTTCCTGGTTCCTGGTTCCTGGTTCCTGGTTCCGGTC
Source organism: Istiophorus platypterus (assembly GCA_016859345.1). Lineage (NCBI taxonomy): Eukaryota > Metazoa > Chordata > Actinopteri > Istiophoriformes > Istiophoridae > Istiophorus > Istiophorus platypterus. The sequence continues at coordinate 2,438,208 of CM029128.1, read as the reverse complement.
CCTGGTTCCTAGTTCCTGGTTCCTGGTTCCTGGTTCCTGGTTCCTGGTTCCTGGTTCCTGGTTCCGGTCCCTGGTTCCTGGTTCCTGGTTCCTGGTTCCTGGTTCCTGGTTCCTGGTTCCTGGTTCCTGGTTCCTGGTTCCTGGTTCCTGGTTCCTGGTTCCTGGTTCTGGTTCCTGGTTCCTGGTTCCTGGTTCCTGGTTCCGGTCCCTGGTTCCTAGTTCCTGGTTCCTGGTTCTGGTTCCTGGTTCCTGGTTCCTGGTTCCTGGTTCCTGGTTCCTGGTTCCTGGTTCCTGGTTCCTGGTTCCTGGTTCCTGGTTCCTGGTTCCTGGTTCTGGTTCCTGGTTCCTGGTTCCTGGTTCCGGTCCCTGGTTCCTAGTTCCTGGTTCCTGGTTCCTGGTTCCTGGTTCCTGGTTCCTGGTTCCTGGTTCCTGGTTCTGGTTCCTGGTTCCTGGTTCCTGGTTCCTGGTTCCTGGTTCCGGTCCCTGGTTCCTAGTTCCTGGTTCCTGGTTCCTGGTTCCTGGTTCCTGGTTCCTGGTTCCGGTCCCTGGTTCCTAGTTCCTGGTTCCTGGTTCCTGGTTCCTGGTTCCTGGTTCCTGGTTCCTGGTTCCTGGTTCCTGGTTCCTGGTTCCTGGTTCCTGGTTCTGGTTCCTGGTTCTGGTTCCTGGTTCCTGGTTCCTGGTTCCTGGTTCCTGGTTCCTGGTTCCTGGATCCTGGTTCCTGGTTCTGGATCCTGGTTCCGGATCCTGGTTCCTGGTTCCTGGTTCCTGGTTCCTGGTTCCTGGTTCCTGGTTCCTGGTTCCTGGTTCCTGGTTCTGGTTCCTGGTTCCTGGTTCCTGGTTCTGGTTCCTGGTTCCTGGTTCCTGGTTCCTGGTTCCTGGTTCCTGGTTCCTGGTTCTGGTTCCTGGTTCTGGTTCCTGGTTCTGGTTCCTGGTTCCTGGTTCCTGGTTCCTGGTTCTGGTTCCTGGTTCCTGGTTCCTGGTTCTGGTTCCTGGTTCCTGGTTCCTGGTTCCTGGTTCCTGGTTCCTGGTTCCTGGTTCCTGGTTCCTGGTTCCTAGTTCCTGGTTCCTGGTTCCTGGTTCCTGGTTCCTGGTTCCTGGTTCCTGGTTCCTGGTTCTGGTTCCTGGTTCTGGTTCCTGGTTCTGGTTCCTGGTTCTGGTTCCTGGTTCTGGTTCCTGGTTCTGGTTCCTGGTTCTGGTTCCTGGTTCTGGTTCCTGGTTCCTGGTTCCTGGTTCCTGGTTCCTGGTTCCTGGTTCCTGGTTCCTGGTTCCTGGTTCCTGGTTCTGGTTCCTGGTTCCTGGTTCCTGGTTCCTGGTTCCTGGTTCCTGGTTCCGGTCCCTGGTTCCTAGTTCCTGGTTCCTGGTTCCTGGTTCCTGGTTCCTGGTTCCTGGTTCCTGGTTCCTGGTTCCTGGTTCCTGGTTCTGGTTCCTGGTTCCTGGTTCCTGGTTCCTGGTTCTGGTTCCTGGTTCCTGGTTCCTGGTTCTGGTTCCTGGTTCCTGGTTCCTGGTTCCTGGTTCCTGGTTCCTGGTTCTACGCAGCCAGCGGAGACGCTTTTCGAGGCGGACGTCTCTGGTCGAGCCGAGTCGAAACATCTGAAACCCGACCAGGGGCCAAACCGCCAAACCTAGAAATGACATTCACATTCGACGGATTCACACCCGTAGGTTTGTTCCTTTTTTGCAGGAGCTGAGAAAATACATTACTAGTATAATGATAAAATTTCATCCCAAACCAGAACCACTGGTTTAATCTGTCATCAGATTATTGAACTTTATATCAAGTATAATTTTACTATTTGTCTTTTTTCATGTAGGAGTAATCCAGGAAGTAACTGTAACTATTGCCATCAGATAAATGTAGTGACTTAGTGGAGTGCAAGTGTAAAGCTGCATAAATGGAAATGCTCTCAAACCTTGAGTAAATGTACTTAGTTACTTCCCAAGTCAATGACGTGGCTGACTGGTGTATATACAGTACATGTGTATATCTATATCTATAGATATATACATATATATATATCTATATCTATGTGTATATATATATATATATATATATATATATATATATATATATATATATATGTGTGTGTGTGTGTAAATATGTATATATGTGTGTATGTATATATGTGTACATATATATGTGTATGTATGTATATATATGTATATATATGTGAATATATATATATAGATAGATATATAGATAGATATAGACATAGGTAATGTACAGCAATAAATCTGGTAACTGGTTGTAATTATCAGTGAAGTTGAACTGTGGCATCACCATCTTGTTGGCTGATGAGATGAGAGTGGATGGATTTGGTTAGAGAGAGAGAGAGAGGGAGGGAGGGAGGGAGGGAGGGAGGCGGGGCGAGTATTTTACTACGGTGTGTGTGTGTGTGTGTGTGTGTGTGTGTGTGTGTGTGTGTGTGTGTGTGTGTGTGTGTGTGTGTGTGTGTGTGTGTGTGTGTGTGTGTGTGTGTGTCAGGAGGCTGCCAGTGAGGCTGCAGAGCTCCAGAGACGATGCTGGATACTGAGCCGGAGCTGAGGGCGAAAAGGCTGAAGCGTCTCTGAACCTGAGAGGAGCAGAGCAGCACCTCGTCCGTCTGGACGCCTCAGGTCAGGCAACACCGTCTGTTTTGGCTTATTTTAACCAACTGACTCGTAAAATAAGGTTCAAGAGTTTCAGCTGATGCTGTTTTCATTGTAAAAAAAAGACCTTTGATGGGTGTTACTTTTAACTTTTTGATTCCAGGCTTGTTCGCAGCAGCAGATATCGTAGCCTGCAGATGTAAGTTAATGTGTGGTTTAGTAAAAATGTCTAATTATTAGCAACATATGTGATAAAAAAAAAGTTAAATTTAAAGGAGCATTTCCTCTATTTCTCCTGTTAGACCTTTTTCTTCTTCCTTTAAGTAACCATAAGAAATAACTAACTATTTGAACGAACCATTGACCATAATAAATGATTAATGTTATTTTGTTCAAAAGATTATTACATTTATATATCTTGTTTATTTTCTTAAAAAAACCTAAGCTATGATGATGTTATGAGTTACATTCTGTGATGTACATTGTCAATTAGCCTTTTTAGATGTTGTTGTTTTTGTTGTTTTTGTTTTTTTAATGTATTTTGCACTGAGATTAAATGACAAAACACAACATGCACAATTTTCAGAAACGAAAACTATATGATACGTTGGATCGGTCACGTGATAAGGCCAATCACCTTAGTTCCTATTGATTATTCTTACATATGTGTTGACATGTTCTCACTGCTCAATATGTTTCCGGGTTCGGTTGAAGGATATAAGCTTTTTGCTCCGTCACTAACACGCCCATATATTACTTATTCATACCATATTAACAAATCCATTATTTATATATATACATTTATATATATAAACACAGACATAACTTTTATGAATTGAATTGTTTTACCTTTCAGTGCCCCCTGTTGGACAAACTGTGCAGCAGAGACACGGCTTCTAAATTAACCTCATTTCTGTGCTTACATTACTCGTTATTTTCACTTACGTTATGCTGACACAAGCGCGAGACGGTTGAGCTGCTGTTGGCGAGAGTGAAAAGCTTAGCAGGATGAACAGGAAGCGTTTCATCCTCCGCCGCATCCCTGGGCTCGGTAGCTGTAACGTATGCTAATGAATGAGCAGCCAGTCACTGAAGGGGGCGGGGGGTGTGAAGTATCCGTATCAGCAGATCAGCAGCAGATCAGCCTCAATCTTCAAACACCGTCCTGATTGGGCGTGGGCGTCGTCAGTCCAGCGATTTCGTCATTAAACCTGAAGCAGAGTGCGCCCTCAGGAGTTAATGATCTTGATTACAAAATCGAAAGCGGAGCCTGGCTCAAAAACCCACAAGTGGACGGTTTAGGGGCGTGTACAGGATGAAACAGCATACGATCCTCGGTTCAGGTCCAGTGGAACCTTCAGATCAGTGAAGGCGAAGCCGAGAAGGAAGGGACGAGAAGGCGTTAGCTCGGTGTGTGTGTGTGTGTGTTAAATTGATTTGTAATACTATAACACTCGGTTTTTCATGTGGTCTCTATCATCCTGAGCCATAGCGGGGTCTCATTGAGCCCCCTTCTCCTTTCCCATGCTCCCTGTAATCTCCTCTGAATGCTCCCTTTGACCCCCCCCCCGATCAGCTGTATTGACCGCGGCCTGTGTGAGGTGGGTGGTGTGAGGTGGGTGGTGGGTGGATTAGAGGGACTGCTGAGCTCTCAGGTGCTGACTGATGTGTCTAATGTGCTTGGGTGGGAAACGCCCCCCCCCCCCCCTCGACTGCTGAACTCAGGGTAAAATCTGTTTTTTTTTTTCTTCCCTGTTTGAGATGTGGGCAACTGAGACTTAATGGTCTCGAATAAAAGCTGCTTTTAGTGGCAAAGCATCTTATTGGTGAAATTCTATATCCTTGTGAGAGTTAATCTTTCAGCCCTCTGCTTTAGTCGCCTTTTAAGTTGAACCAGTCCAGGATCCGCCCTCCTTTTAGCTCCGTTTTTGGGCTCCGCCAGCTCCCCGAGGCTCTTTTTTTTTTCAACAGCTGTTTCTCAGAAAACATCTGGCTGAAAACCAGCGGTTGAGCAGGATGCGGTTTCAACCTAATACCGAGTAACAGCCAGACCGGAATCGCGGAGATCAGGACCAGTTCCGGTACCTTTTGTTATAGGAGCGGCTACTGTAGTTCCAGGAAAATGTACCTTTTTATTACCTCTGTAGGATTCGCCAAACACAATCATTTCTTTTTATTACTTTTCTCTGTTGACTCGATCATTAAAAAAAACAAAACAAAAGACAGTTATTAATGGTCAAGAAGAAAACTGTTTGTTATGCAGTTATTCTGCAGGACATTCACGGGGGAGGCGGCTCCCATACCTACAACCTGGTCTGGTCTGACATCGGTGTTAAAACTCTGGTGAATAAAACAAACGCCATCGGTGTCTACACGGGTAGAAGCCACCGGAACTAAATGACAATACGGGTGAACTGACCCTTTAATACAAGTGAAATACACGGTACGTATGTTTCCCAGATTAAATGAGAGTGTGTCAACCAATCAGGTGAATTCATGTTGCACAACTATATTAAGATTATAGGATTACATAGTGCTTGAATGGTCTTTATTGCATCTATGCAAACACGCCTATTATACTATTTAATAAGAGACAGTGGCTTTATAACATTGGTGGATGTTTGTCCAGTTTCAGTGAGTCATATCGCCTCTGCGGTCGTAAAACGGTTTCAGGGTCAAGGGTCAAGTCTGTCCTCAGCGGATCCGCCTCGGATTGAAATCTGTGAAAATTCCGCAATTTTCCATGGCTCCCGGGGAGGAGGGGAGTCGCTGGCCGGGACGCCGGACGGCCGAGCGCCACTGCGATGGACTCCCGTCCTTCCTCCCTCCTCCTCCTCCTCCTCCTCTGATCCACAGCTGAGGCGTCAGGGTTTTCAGCGCTCAGGAATTTCTCCCAGTAGTGGGGAAGCAGCAGATAATAACTGCACGGATCAGAAAGGGAGGTTTGATTAGCTCAGTACATCCTGGGCACGCTTGGGCTCCTCGTAGCCAGGAAGGATGCACGTGTGTGTGTGTGTGTGTGTGTGTGTGTGTGTGTGTGTGTGTGTGTGTGTGTGTGTGTGTGCGTGTGCGTGTGTCTGTGTGTGTGTGTGTCTGTGTGTGTGTGTGTCTGTGTGTGTGTG
>CM029128.1:2382500-2430000 GCA_016859345.1 Istiophorus platypterus | reverse complement strand
GGATGGTGAATGAGTGAGGCGAACAGAAAAGGAGCTTGCGTCAGGACTGATGGCAGCGAAGGCGTTGGAGTGACGAGATCTCCACCCTGAGAAGTGACAGCTGTGGGGGACAATGCGAGGAAAGGAGGGTCACCATATGGGCGTGTGCTCTCCTACTAAACTCATTGTGCAGAGTAATCACACACTGAACATGCGGTAAGCTGCTAATTACAACTATTGTTTAGTCCACTATTCAACTTCTTCCTCTTCTTCTTCTTCTTCTTCTTCTCTGCTAATGTTAGCGTGATAGCGTTCTCACAGTGACCATGGTAACAGGCTGCTGTTTAGCAGGGATGCTGCTAACCAAGTCTCTCACCATTTTCTGGTGTGCTAGCATGCCAGCGTTTGCTAATTATTACCAAATATGATGTGCAGCGGTCACGCGTTCTGCTGATGAAAGCCGCCAGGCGGCGAGCGTTGACGCTGCCATCGGCGCGAGAGGGAAGAGGATCGACAACGTCCCTGGGGTTCGTCCTCTGGAGGACCCTTTTTTTGTTTTTATGATAATGCCCCCGATGACACGGCTCTCGACGTTAAATGAAACTTCATGCCCGGCTCTCTGACGTCGAGAGCCAATGACAGCGACGCGTCCCTCCCGCTTCCGTCCCTCGACCTACTTGTGCGCGATGTGTTCTGAAAGCCGTCAGGCCTTTACACTCGCATGTGTTTCGTTGTCCTGCCGCCGCCTCCGCCGCACCGAGTGGGCGCTTTCCTCTCTCAGACAACTGACTTGACGTCAAAGCTCTCGGCTGGGATCTGAGGACCAGATTACGTTATATCCACGCTGGGCTTTGTGGAACTAAGCTCCGTAAGCTGCTTCCTCACTCGTCCGACAAGCCTCAGGCGGAGGAGTGGACTTATGTATGGTGGAGGCGGGACAGCAGAGTGCATGAATGGACGGATGGATGGGCGGATGGATGGATGGATGGATGGATTGTCGGACGGATGGATGGGCAGATGGACGGATGGATGGATGGTGAATGAGTGAGGGGGCGAAGACGAAGGAGCTTGCGTCAGGACTGATGGCAGCGAAGGCGTTGGAGTGACGAGATCTCCACCCTGAGAAGTGACAGCTGTGGGGGACAATGCGAGGAAAGGAGTGGGTGACGGGGGGTGGATGAGGGTGTTTGTGAGTGTGTAATACTAATGAAACACTCCAGTACAACTCGGACGGGAGGGTCCGGACTCCTCGGGCGAAGTCCTGTGTGCCGGACCCGGGTTTCCTGAGATGACCGATCTGGTTCGAGGTCCAGAAACTGGTCCAGAACCGTCAGGCTGATAATCAGAGTTCAAACGATGTGATCAAACCAAGAAGGGCAGCGTCTCGCCTGTTCTTTCACTTTTAGAGGATAGTCGGGTTTAGAAGGAGCAGGGGTAGGACGGCGGCTACGGCGGCGGCTACGGCGTAGGTAGATGGCGTAGGACGATGGTGTAGGACGATGGTGTAGGACGATGGCGTAGGACGATGGCGTTGGACGGCGGCGTAGGACGATGGCGTAGGACGATGGCGTGGGGCGATGGCGTGGGGCGATGGCGTGGGGCGATGGCGTGGGGCGATGGCGTGGGGCGATGGCGTGGGGCGATGGCGTGGGGCGATGGCGTGGGGCGATGGCGTGGGGCGATGGCGTGGGGCGATGGCGTGGGGCGATGGCGTGGGGCGATGGCGTGGGGCGATGGCGTGGGGCGATGGCGTGGGGCGATGGCGTGGGGCGATGGCGTGGGGCGATGGCGTGGGGCGATGGCGTGGGGCGATGGCGTGGGGCGATGGCGTGGGGCGATGGCGTGGGGCGATGGCGTGGGGCGATGGCGTGGGGCGATGGCGTGGGGCGATGGCGTGGGGCGATGGCGTGGGGCGATGGCGTGGGGCGATGGCGTGGGGCGATGGCGTGGGGCGATGGCGTGGGGCGATGGCGTGGGGCGATGGCGTGGGGCGATGGCGTGGGGCGATGGCGTGGGGCGATGGCGTGGGGCGATGGCGTGGGGCGATGGCGTGGGGCGATGGCGTGGGGCGATGGCGTGGGGCGATGGCGTGGGGCGATGGCGTGGGGCGATGGCGTGGGGCGATGGCGTGGGGCGATGGCGTGGGGCGATGGCGTGGGGCGATGGCGTGGGGCGATGGCGTGGGGCGATGGCGTGGGGCGATGGCGTGGGGCGATGGCGTGGGGCGATGGCGTGGGGCGATGGCGTGGGGCGATGGCGTGGGGCGATGGCGTGGGGCGATGGCGTGGGGCGATGGCGTGGGGCGATGGCGTGGGGCGATGGCGTGGGGCGATGGCGTGGGGCGATGGCGTGGGGCGATGGCGTGGGGCGATGGCGTGGGGCGATGGCGTGGGGCGATGGCGTGGGGCGATGGCGTGGGGCGATGGCGTGGGGCGATGGCGTGGGGCGATGGCGTGGGGCGATGGCGTGGGGCGATGGCGTGGGGCGATGGCGTGGGGCGATGGCGTGGGGCGATGGCGTGGGGCGATGGCGTGGGGCGATGGCGTGGGGCGATGGCGTGGGGCGATGGCGTGGGGCGATGGCGTGGGGCGATGGCGTGGGGCGATGGCGTGGGGCGATGGCGTGGGGCGATGGCGTGGGGCGATGGCGTGGGGCGATGGCGTGGGGCGATGGCGTGGGGCGATGGCGTGGGGCGATGGCGTGGGGCGATGGCGTGGGGCGATGGCGTGGGGCGATGGCGTGGGGCGATGGCGTGGGGCGATGGCGTGGGGCGATGGCGTGGGGCGATGGCGTGGGGCGATGGCGTGGGGCGATGGCGTGGGGCGATGGCGTGGGGCGATGGCGTGGGGCGATGGCGTGGGGCGATGGCGTGGGGCGATGGCGTGGGGCGATGGCGTGGGGCGATGGCGTGGGGCGATGGCGTGGGGCGATGGCGTGGGGCGATGGCGTGGGGCGATGGCGTGGGGCGATGGCGTGGGGCGATGGCGTGGGGCGATGGCGTGGGGCGATGGCGTGGGGCGATGGCGTGGGGCGATGGCGTGGGGCGATGGCGTGGGGCGATGGCGTGGGGCGATGGCGTGGGGCGATGGCGTGGGGCGATGGCGTGGGGCGATGGCGTGGGGCGATGGCGTGGGGCGATGGCGTGGGGCGATGGCGTGGGGCGATGGCGTGGGGCGATGGCGTGGGGCGATGGCGTGGGGCGATGGCGTGGGGCGATGGCGTGGGGCGATGGCGTGGGGCGATGGCGTGGGGCGATGGCGTGGGGCGATGGCGTGGGGCGATGGCGTGGGGCGATGGCGTGGGGCGATGGCGTGGGGCGATGGCGTGGGGCGATGGCGTGGGGCGATGGCGTGGGGCGATGGCGTGGGGCGTCGCCTCAGTGTCGACTTTCCTCTCAATATGTGGAAGAGGCAGCAGTGAACTGTGCGTTTTTAAACGTTCAGCCCTTAGTCTGGTTCTGTTAAGGAACATTTCCAACATTTTCAGCTGCGCTTCGTTAGGATTTTGTCTCCAAAAGAGAGACTGCTCGTCTTTCTTGCCCTGTGAACGCGACGTCGTCATTACTGATAGAAATTATTCACCAAATTATTAAAATAAGAACCAGAATAACTCTTTAACCTCGGATGAACTCGGCATAAAAAAGCATTTTTATGTTTATGTTTTTTGTTTTTTTGGTGTTTTCTTATTGAATTATTGCTCTGGTTAGATATATCATTTAATGAAGCGTGAACACTATGTTAATCCCTGTGCTTATTAAGAGTGGGCACATTATTCTTGTGCTCGTGAAACATGAATATGAAACACGTTTTTTTAAAGGAAAAGTTAAACCGGGGGCCTCTCGGCGTCACAGGAAACACAGGAGGATGACGCATTCTGTCAGAGCTTTCCTCCCTGCAGCGCTCACACACACACACACACACATACTCTCTCTCTAACAGTGTGTGTGTGTGTGTGTGGCCCCCCCAGCCCTCAGTCAGCCCACGTAGTCTCACGGAGATAAAACGCCCTCGGTTTTTCCTCTCGCCTCGCGTCGATCTCGCCGAGCTTCCCCCCGCGCCGCCGACCCTGGGTGACAGCGCCTCGCGGCCCGTGTGTGTGTGTGTGTTTGTGTGTGTGAAAGTCAGCGGGAGGGAAAGCGTGTGCATGTTTTTGCAATTTTATTTATTTATATATTTTTTCCCTGTGTCGATTTGTATTAATGTTAATAACAGGTTGCTGACGTTCTCACAGAAGATCATGGAAGACCTGCTTTACTTTGCTGGCCGGCGGCCGGTGAGAGAGACAGACAGGGGACGGACTGATGGTGAGGGAGAGACAGGCAGGCGAGCAGAGAGACAGGCCGAGGGAGAGACAGGCCGAGGGAGAGCGATACGCTGAGAGTCGACACAGAACAGCACCTCGCACTTCGAAATCTCCTCAGCGTGTTTTCTTTGTTGTTTGTTTTGTTTTTGTTTTTGTTTTTTGTGCCGGATGGTGAGAGGACAAGGCTCAACGACTGCAGCCGAGCTGGAGGTACGGGGGGGGGGGGGGTGTTCGTCCTCTGGGAACCACGAACGTCCATGCAGAAACCCAAAGCCAACCCATCCGGCCGTCGGCGAGATATTTCGGTCTGGAGGAAAAAGGGCCAACCGACAGTCCGACACTAAAAACACAGCATCACAACAGACATCGACATCTTGTACGTGCACATTCAAATGTTAGAGATTAGATCATTTACTGACTATCAAGCCTAGTTCCTTCCCAGAGGGCCGAGCTTTTAATCTGCCTCTAATCTGCGTAGGAAACTCTGGGTGTGTGGGGTGAAGATGGACGTCACTCTTCTCCATCGTCGCCGAGCCGTTAACACCCGTTACGACCCATAATCTCTATTGGATACGCACATGCACACGCACACGCACACGTACACATACACACAAACACAAACACAGACACACACACACACATGCACACACGAAAGTAGCCCTTCTCCCTGGAGGTCGTTCTGCCCTCATTCAACTCCTGCTATAAAGCAGGTGTAAATCAAGCAGAGCCTCGAGTGATGACGTGTCCTTGGTGAAGGTCAGGGAGGAGGAGGAGGAGGAGGAAGAGGGGGAAGAAGAGGAGGAGGAGAAAGAAGAAGAGGAGGAGGAGGAAGAGGGGGAGGAAGAAGAGGAAGAGGAGGAGGACTTCAGGCTTGTGCTCTTCTTGGTCTGCATTTGTCCATTTCTTGTTGTGTTGCAGTTGGAGAAAGAATCGGCATCTACTGACCAACCGGGGAAGGTTCATCCCCTTATCCTGGTCACGTTCTGGTCCACTACCCTCGTTTCACATTCCACTGTCTTTCTCCATAGAGACCCCCCCTCAAATATTTCTAAAAGACTGGACTGGACTGGACCTGGTGTTGAGTCGGTCTCATTTCATTTGCTTTCTGGCATAAATTTAGATGAGAAGGCCGATGGCGCTGGGGGGGGGGGTCCTTAAGGTCCTGGCAGTCCTGAAGGAGCGTACCAGTCCTTTTAACCCCCCCAGTCGGCCCCTAAACCCCCCCGGGGCTCCTACCTCTTTGTGATGAGCCGTGACGAATCGTCTGGCCGAGGAAAGTCGCGTCGGTGTGACCTGGGCCTTTCACGGCCCGGCTCTCACGCCTCAGCTCTCCGGTCGCCGCAGCGATCCGAAGGAAAACCCCACGTTCCTGCAGCCGATGCCTCCGATCTCACGTTCACCGTCATCGTCACCCGCAGGAAAAAAACCCAACCAGGATCCCAAGGTCCCTGAACACTGAATCCACGGAAAATAAATGGACGATGGGTCGAGGCCTGGGCCGACTAGGGTGTAATTATACCACCACTGCCAAGTACATGGGCCACGGCGGGAGGTGGGGGGGGGGGGGGTATTGATGGGCTGTCATGTCACTGACAGGCAGCCTCTGTCCTCACCAGTGGATGACATTGAGAATCGGGTGGGGGTGTCGCATCCCGCCGCCAAGCCCCAGCGCTCAATGATCTACTGTAAAGCCGCGGCTGCTCCGGTCGATAATCAATTCATACTCTGTGTGTGTGTGTGTGTGTGTGTGTGTGTGTGTGTGTGTGTGTGTGTGTGTGTGTGTGTGTGCATGTGACTGTGAGGGTGAGAGAGAGGCAGAGAAATGAACTGACCCTGACTCTAATTCAAGGCTAACATGACGTATCATGTATTAGTTATAGCAAATATAAGTGCCGGCATTTAAATGTCAGTTTTTTTGTAGCTGGGAAAGTCACATTCTTTGATATATATTTTTTTTAATTTCATCATTTCCAGTGGTGGATTGTACATTTGCACTTGCACTGTACTTTAATATTTAGATTTTTTTATGCTACTTTATACTTATACCTCAGTGGTGGAGTAAGTACCGACATAATTTATTTAAGTAAAAGTAGTGATACCCCAGCGATTCAAAGCTGAAAAACCAAACCTGCGTTCAAAACCAGCTTCCACTTGCTTCCCCATGAATTCATCAGTAATGTTGATCCAATAATATAATAATATTACGACCACAGTGGCTGTTCCACACAATTACCAACTTACTATTGACACCTTAAAGGAATAGTCCCACATTTCAGGAAATGTGTCCTTCGGATGAGAAGAAGGTTTCAATGAGTGAATTGACAATCTGTTGCTGATACTTTTTTACTTTTATTTTTCAATAGTAATAATAATAATGGTAATAATAATAATATTTTGAAGTGCAGGAGTTTCTCTTGTGATTGTGTATTTTTATAGTGTGATATTAATACTTTTAGTAAATCATCTGAATTCCTCCAAAATGCGTTAGTTTTCTTTTTCACACTCCACCAGTTTGTCATGTTTACACCATCCAGGCTGCAACTGCAGTGACTTGATTCAGAATGACAGCTTGTGTGTGTGTGTGTTTTTATTGTGTGTGTGTGTGTGTGTGTGTGTGTGTGTGTGTGTGTGTGTGTGTGTGTGTGTGTGTGTGTGTGTGTGTGTGTGTGTGCGAGTGTGTCTTCCCAGTGGGGACTTTAACCTGTCTGCACACTCAGACTTGGTTCCAAGGCTCAGGTTTCGAATCCGTTTTTAGGGCGGAGGTGTTTATTTGTGACGGTCAAGGTTTGGGTGAGGGGCTAAGGAAAGCCCACGGGGACAAGTGTGTGTGTGTGTGTGTGTGTGTGTGTGTGTGTGTGTGTGTGTGAGAGAGAGATCCATTGAGTGTGGTGACTCACGGGTTGAAGTGTCCGCCATTTCAGAGCTTTCCGTTCACACTGACCCCCCCACTTTTCTCTCTCGCTGTGAACGCTTCAAGGTGCACACACACACACACACACACACACACGCACACGCACACACACATACACACCCACACTCTCAGACATCAATCTGTCAGGTCGCCACACCGTCCTCGATGACAGATACCTCTGACATTTACATGGACATTTTTCCAGGAAAACACAACAGGGAGCAAAAAGAGGGGAAGAGGAATGAGAAGGATGAAGGGCGCTGAGCCGTGAAGGGAGTCGGGCTCTAGAACATTCTTACTCAGACGCCCGGACACTTCGGGCAAGTTTGGAGTGAAATGGGGATGTCAACAGGTCAGGGAGCTGGGTCTGGCCACAAGTGTTGAAAACACTTAGATGTAGTTTTAAATAAAATATGTTCACTACAGAGAGAAGGCGGGATGTGATCTAACAGGGGCACCGGTTTCCTTCCATGTCTCCTCCACGCTGTCAGCGAACGCCTCACAGCAATCGGCCGGTCAGGGAGGCGTCGTCCCTCCGCAGGCCCGGCCGGAGCAGCGCTAAGGGCCGCGCCGCAGGTTCCCTCTTAATAGCGTTCCCCGTCGGGAGATAACAAGCAACCCCCTGCGGTGAAGATGTCTCCGGGCCCGGACGCTGCAGAGCCGCCTCGGGCAGCTCACTCTCTCCATGCTCGGCGCTCGGCCCCAATTAACGCCCCAGTTTTCCCTTTTTTTTTTTCTTTTTAATCAAGCGTCGGCGCCTGTGCACTCGCTCGCGACCAGCAGATGCTCGGGAATGACGGCCGGAGGCAGAGCTGGGATGAATCACGGTCAATCGCGTTGGCGCCTCTCAGACCGTCCTTCCTCAGCCGTGGCAAACTGCCTCTGCAGCCACATCTCATGGGTAGTTTATGCTTTATCAGAAAATGGTCAAAAATGCCAATTACAATTACACATGGTCCAAGATGACGTCTTCAAGTGTCCTGTTTCGTTTTGTTCCAAGATATTCACTTTACTGTCATGCACGACCAAGAAAATGATCAAAACCTCACATCTCAGTGGCTGGAACCAGCAAATATTTGTCAATTTTGCTTTTAAAAAATTCCTTAAATGTTTATTTGATTATCAGAATAGTTGTCAATGCTTTTTTTTTTGTCAGTGGACTAATCGTTGCAGCTCCAAGGAGGCATGCTCACCACCCCGGTTTAGCACGTTAGCACGCTAACATCCGCTAATCGGCTCAAAACACAGAGCTGAGGGCTGAATGGGAGTGTTCACCAGTTTCAGGGGTTATTTATCTAAGTTAAATGACTGCAGTTAATCCTGTGGGCGTCGTGACTGCCTGGAACAAATTTGATCACAATCCATCCAATAGTCGCAGAGACGTCACGCAGAAAAACTCGCCATCGTCGGCCCCACGGTGGCGCAAAAAGGAAAAGCCAGAGGATTGACAGTACTTTAGGTTCGGGCATGAACTGACCTAATTAAAGGACAAAAGCTTGTCACATCTGCATAAAACAGCAGATTACAAAGAGCTCGCCCTCACGAACGAACCTCAAACAGAAAGTCGTGGCAGCTGTTGAGCTGCATTCCAGCTGTGCACGGTCAGCCCTTCCTCCTCTGTGTTCTTCGCTCTGCAGGACGCAGGTAGATTTAATCCTGGTAAACGTCCCAATTGCAGCACAGCAGCTGCTCGGCCTCCATCTGTAGCCTTAAGCGTCGTCCGTGGCTCACAATTATGCATGCAGCAAATATAGCTACCTCGATAATCTAATCTTGCATGACTTAAATCTCTTTAAAAGAAAAATAGGTAAACAGGCTTCCTCACAGCGCCTGGCTGGAGTGAACACAGCGGGGAAATGCCGTGACGGTTCAGGGTCCTGCTGAACTTTGTAAAAAAAACAAAACAAGTACAGAACAAGAAAAGTTTTTATGGCTCAGGGGAAGAAAGCTGAACACGCCTGAAAGAGGTGCAGTGTTCATGTAAATAAAGCAGTGATGAGGGAACAGATGGGTCCCGCGTCTTCCGGTGAAGCCACGGGATCAATTTCCAAAAAACAAAATCTTCAGAAATGATCAAAACCTCACATCTCAGTGGCTGGAACCAGCAAATATTTGTCAATTTTGCTTTTAAAAAATTCCTTAAATGTTTATTTGATTATCAGAATAGTTGTCAATGCTTTTTTTTTGTCAGTGGACTAATCGTTGCAGCTCCAAGGAGGCATGCTCACCACCCCGGTTTAGCACGTTAGCACGCTAACATCCGCTAATCGGCTCAAAACACAGAGCTGAGGGCTGAATGGGAGTGTTCACCAGTTTCAGGGGTTATTTATCTAAGTTAAATGACTGCAGTTAATCCTGTGGGCGTCGTGACTGCCTGGAACAAATTTGATCACAATCCATCCAATAGTCGCAGAGACGTCACGCAGAAAAACTCGCCATCGTCGGCCCCACGGTGGCGCAAAAAGGAAAAGCCAGAGGATTGACAGTACTTTAGGTTCGGGCCGCTAGAACTGACCTAATTAAAGGACAAAAGCTTGTCACATCTGCATAAAACAGCAGATTACAAAGAGCTCGTCCCCCTCACTAACGAACCCTCGAAACAGAAAGTCGTGGCAGCTGTTGAGCTGCATTCCAGCTGTGCACGTGTCAGCCCTTCCTCCTCTGTGTTCCTTCGCTCTGCAGGACGCAGGTAGATTTAATCCTGGTAAACGTCCCAATTGCAGCACAGCAGCTGCTCGGCCTCCATCTGTAGCCTTAAGCGTCGTCCGTGGCTCACAATTATGCATGCAGCAAATATAGCTACCTCGATAATCTAATCTTGCATGACTTAAATCTCTTTAAAAGAAAAATAGGTAAACAGGCTTCCTCACAGCGTTTTCCGGGCTGGAGTGAACACAGCGGGGAAATGCCGTGACGGTTCAGGGTCCTGCTGAACTTTGTAAAAAAAACAAAACAAGTACAGAACAAGAAAAGTTTTTATGGCTCAGGGGAAGAAAGCTGAACACGCCTGAAAGAGGTGCAGTGTTCATGTAAATAAAGCAGTGATGAGGGAACAGATGGGTCCCGCGTCTTCCGGTGAAGCCACGGGATCAATTTCCAAAAAACAAAATCTTCAGAAATGATCAAAACCTTTGTATGTAACAGTCTCTGTAGGGAGCCATAGAGACACAGATAAGGAAAAAAAAATAGGAACATATACATCGTTGGCACTAAGTCCTCAACGTGCACAGCAGAAATGAACTTTCTCTGGCATCAGTAAGAATCAAAAGTCCTCAGGCCTTGCAAAAAGAGATGATCTACCGCCCGCAGACGGTTGCAGCTCAGACGTGCATTTATTCAACCTAAGCCCTCATGTAACCTATTTGCGTGTTATCGCCCGTGACGACTCCCTCGGCGGCCCAGCGCTGCTCTCGGTCCGAAATGTTTCCCAGCTGTGCGCCTGTCCTCAGGTTTTGGCATCTAGCTCCTTAGTTCTGTGCTTTTTTGAAGGTTCTGGCCTTTTGCCTGAGCTTTCTTTTTTCTTTTTTTCGCTTTGCTTGCCACTTATTCTCTGTGTCTCTTTTGTTTCTTTCTTTCTTTCTGTATTTGTGTGCGTGTCACGCGTTTCGGGCTCAGCATCGGCCAGACGATGAACGGGTCTGGCGGCCCCCCCGGGGAGGAGCTCACGGACGAGGAGAAGGAGATCATCAACGGCGTGCTGGCCCGTGCGGCCATGATGGAGGCCACGGAGCAGGAGAGGATAGAGTGAGAGATTTAAACCCCTGCGCTGTCGGAGTCAAGTGATTTTTCTTTTTTTCATGGTGCTAAATCCCCCCCGCTGACCCTTTTCGCCCGCATGTGTTCCTAGGCGCCTCTCCAGTCGCCTGGACCATATCAGGAGGACGGCGTGCGGCGACGGACAGTCCCGCTGTCTTCTGTGTGGGGCGTCGTTTGGGCCGCTCGGCGTCACGGCCGTCCTTTGCGTTCAGTGCAATAAGGTATCTGTGTCGTTTCTGCTTGGACAGCGGAGAAACCTCAGCGTTCCCAGAGGAGGCGCTGACTTCCTGGCATGGACCAGAATCCTGTTTACCATATTATCTATGGTATTGTGTAGCTCCTGAGAGGTTTCCTATAACGATGGGCGGCCAGCGATGCATATGCTAACCCCTTCTGACACGCGCTGTGTCTTCCTCCGTCTTATGCATCACATTGTGCGTCTTGTTGTTCCTAAGTAGAGGCTAAAGCCCCCTGACCCGTAAAAATATATGTGCACCGTGCACCTGCCATCAAGGACTAAATCTGTTCCACTATATGTGTGACTTATGTATGTATGTATGTATGTGTGTGTGTGTGTGTGTGTGTGTGTGTGTGTGTGTGTGTGTGTGTGTGGATCCGTTCATAGCACAATCTGCAATGAACACCAAGAGGTGAGGGGGTGGGGGGGTATAAAACAACATAATTTCATGAGGCCATATTATGCCATTATTGTCACTCTTCTGCCACCAGAAGCAGCAATCTTCCTGTGACGCGAACCATTTTCCAGCTTTTAGACTCGGCTCTTAACACAGAATCGCATTTCACTGGTCCACTGGCCTGGAAAATTACCCTCCACCGATATCCCCCCATGTCCCAAATTCAGTGGGTAATGATTTAATCCTGGGCTTATTTCATTTTAGAAAAAAACAAACAAAAAAAACAACGGATCGATAAGAAACATAAATTAAAATATAAGAAGAAGCCTGCTTCCTGCTTTTTTCGCCACTGATGCAGTTACACAACGCCGTTTTGGCGATGGCGCTGTGTCAGTCGGGGCCTCCGCCTCGGGAAGCCCGGACTCTTTAAAAAAATGCGGCCTCCTGTCACTCACACGCATGATAGCGGCGCCGCACCACCGTGACTCCACGACTCCACGGGTTTGTTGGGTAACACGGGGGAGCGAGGGAGCAGTCCGCCGTTTGGCCCGCGAAAAGCAAACGGTGAGTCAGCGGCGGAATCGCCGCGAGTGCACGAGGAGGCACGACGTCAGCGTCGCTAAATTCACGTCGCGTAGAAACTTCGGTGCCGAGTCAATCATCAGACCGAGACAGAGGCAGTCGCTCATTTCACTACCTATTAGGTTAAACCTGCAATTACTGCTGTGCGCACGACACCGACATCTTTGTCTTTTGAGTTGATATGTTGAACTTGTTAGCGAACAGTTGCTTACATCCACGTCCAGCAGACACAGAGCAATGTGATCATCTGGATCTGGTCTCTGAGTCCACCTGATCCGTCTAAGTCCAGTGTTCCATCCCTTTTAGCTCTTTTTTTGGTCTCCTCCAACAGCTCCTGAGGTAAAAACCTCCGGCTCTTCAGCTGCTAAATGCTCCACCATGTTCGCCAGCTGGTCTCTGACTGGGTCTGTCTGCTGTTTGCTGCTGAGAAGGTTGTGGACAGAAGGAATTTTAAAACCTCTTTTTGAAAAAACGATGTTATGAGAACTTTGAGAGTGAACCAGACTTTTAAGTTCTGGTCCGGACAATGAACTTAATCTCCCTATAAAGCTGCGTTAAGCCGAAGGGAGCTACAGGTTCAGACGATAATTCTCTGTAGGTTCATCACTACAAGTGACACCTTAAATGTTGTCCGTTGTTTTCACACTGTCATCTGATACATGGTTATAAAAATATCAATTTATAGCAGCTTTAAAGCTGCACTAATCAATATTTTTCTTTTAACAGTTGATCAAATGTCTATGTGTAACATGAACGTGGATTTCTGTATAATTTCTCTGCAGTTACACTCAGCTATAAAGACCAAAATCATTATTTTGCTTTTACAGGCTGGTTAACAGTTTCAAATCAGTCCCCCTGCTGTTAGCGGTTTCCATCAGCAGGCAGCTGTTTTCCGTGAGAACGCTCCGTTTAGCCGGAGAACACATACAAACATTTAACAGCTAAAGAACCAGACAGTTTCCATCGGGTCGGTGGAGACCAAAACCCGAGTCAAAAGGAAACAAATATTGGACTTCGAGGTAGACGAGAACACCGCTCCAGATCAGTGCTAATGTTGTGTCAAGTCTGCTGGACATAAATAGACCGTTTGCTAACAAGTTCACCATATCAACCTCTCAGGATAATAAAGTGTGAGTCTTGTGTTTTCAATGCAACTCACGGTGCACGATTCCGCAGATACACAAGCGCTCAGGAGCCTGGTTCTTCAAGGGGAGAGACCAGCAGGGTCTGCCTGCCCCCCTCCCCCTGTCCAGACCCCGACAGCCCAGCATCGAGACCAGGTCTGCTCCGGGGGACCACGACGGACCCCGGGGGCCTGCGACGCAGCAACCGGGACATGGTGAGACCGCACGACGAGGTTAAGTTTCAAACTCTTGTTAGGGGATTTATTCATACACACAAGAGTCGATGCTACTTCAGTAATGAGTCTTGACAAATGGCAAATTACAGTATTCGTGTTTCATTACTACACAATCATCGCGACGCACTAGCCACGGGACACGACTGTCCGATGCTATTACGGAACGGACTGCAGGAAATGAAAAGTGCCATGGTGAGTTAGCTCCCGGTGCCGAGTTGGCCCCTTTAACCTCGGTGTCACTTGTGGCCTATATTTAGAATTTTTTTTAAATCATGAGCAAACCCTTTTTTTTTGTTTTTTTAATATGAAAATGGTGCCAATGTTACTTTCCTGTTGTTCGTGGGTTATGGAGAAGATTTTCCGTGTTTTCCTCCCTCCCAACTTTTATCGCTGCCCTGCATTTACATCTGCCTCGGTCGAGCAGCTATCGCTCGCTTCACTTTAGCCAAATTCAACTGCTACTGAAAGAGCCCCCCCAAAAAAGGATCTTTTCACACTGGCTGCGGTTTTAACTTTGGGATTATCCCATTTATTTCCTGGACTTTGCAAGAGCTGGTACGATTCTACTTTACAAACTGTACAAACTCTTTATCAAATCATAAAGCCGCTTCGTTTTCTGACCTAGGTTTAAAGGAATCTGGAGGAAATACAGTGTGCTTGCCACAAAAATTTGATTCCAGCTCTAGCGAGCAGGGTTTCGTTGTTGGGAGAGAGACGAAATTCGACCAACATGATAGGAATTTAATTAAAAAGTATACGCGGACATAGATATATAGAAGTTTCATATATTTTCAGAGACACAGAAACTAAACCATCTCCAAGGCAGTCGACGGTTTTGGTTTTAAAGTAGACGTCTCATCATATATAGCTTTCACAAACTGGATTGCTAGATAAGAGAAAACGGAGCTGGATCTCATGAGAATGGACTTCCTGTGAGGAACACGGGGGGGGGCAGTCAGGAAAAGTAAATTTAAAGATGAAGGGTGGATTATGGAAGGTGGTGGTGTGCTGAAAGGAAATATGCAACAGGGGGAAGGAAGTGAACTCCGCTGCCGCCGTAGCACTGGGACCAACAGCAGCCGTAGTGGTGGAGCTGAGTTTCTCATTTTGTGTCCTCACAGAGCAGCGGCAGCAGCATCAGCATCAGCAGCATCAGCAGCAGCAGCATCAACCCTGTGGATCAGAACAACAGGAGCAGACAGCAAGAGCAACAGCTGACAGCCAGAATGAGACTCAGCCCCGTCCGGCAGCTGCAGTGAAGACGGAGGGACCTGCGTTGGCCCCCAGGCCCCCTCAGGCAAACGCGCAGCAGACCACCCCCCCCTCAGGTAAAGCAGCAGGGCCCCCCATGCCTCGGGACTGCCTTCACAACCTTTAATATCAATGCCATCTTCTAGAAAAGGCGTCGTCGGTCTGTAACAGTCGCCGACTTTGTGTCTTTATCGTCTCCAGCTCCTGATGTGGGGAGAAAACGCCCGGGGAGGGAGGAGACGGCGCCCCCCCTAGCTGCGGAGGAGAAAAGACATCCCGTCGCCGCGGCCCCCGTTTCATCTCACCTTCCCGCCGCCGTGGCGATTCCGCCCGTTAATCCCCCCGCCAGCGATCCTGCTCCCCCGAGGCCGGCAGCAGGTCGAACAGAGGACGAAGACGACTACGACTCGGACGATGCCAGTATGATTGATTATTCCCCATAACCCCCCCCCCCATTGGTAAAACGTGAGCGTGTCCTAGATGTTCACTTTTTTTCCCTCATTTTTATCACGTTAAAAAAAATCATAAATTCCGTCTTGTGTGCCTACAGCTGTTACAGATGTTCCCCTGTGGAGCGATGACGAGCGACAAATCGATGTTTATATGTCTTAGAGGGAAATTGGTTTCTCCAACAGGAGGCATTTAAAATTCAGGTTCTGCATCTCCTCCAGAGTCTGATGTGTCCCTGTGTTATTTGTTCTGGCAGCTACTCTGGGATCTCTGGAGTTCAGTCTTCTTTACGAACAGGAGAACCACGCCCTGCACTGTTGTATCATTAAAGCTAAGGTGAACGCGCACACACACACACACACAAAGACGAGACGAGAGGAGATGAGATTGGACAAAGTTAGACAGATGAGAAAAGATGAGATGGGGCGAGACAAGACTTGTCTAATACCTGTAATTTTGATTTGTAGAAACTTTTGTATCCCTGCATAATCTAAGCATCGTTTTTTTCCTGTGTCTCAGGGTTTAAAGCCAATGGACTCAAACGGACTCGCCGACCCGTACGTCAAGCTGCACCTGCTACCTGGAGCCAGTAAGGTACGACCGCCGCCACCGCAGCGTCGGTCCACTGTCCTGCGCCGCTCTGGTTTAGTTCTTCTGACTCCATTTTAAAGCTGCGTTAATCACCTGGGTGGTGAAACCCCCACAACAAGCTGAGCGTCTCAAACCTCTCACACTTAATCGCCTTAGGTCCGATCTTCTCGGGTTAGGGTTAGCCCAACCCCAACCTTAACCCTCGCTGGGAGGCGAGTTTGATGAGAGCGGCGAGGCTGAGCCAGAACAATCAGGTCACAGGCCACGGAAACCAAGACAGTCATTTAAAATGGAACCGGAATCTCTGCAGAGCCATGAGTTGTGTGCGGTTAAAAAACGTTGGGTTCGGGGGTTTCGTAACAATGCACAGCTCGTGTGGGAGGTGTCAGGTGTGTTTATTCGATTCGAGATGCTCTCAAAATTACATAACCCATCAGCTAATGCTCACACTGGTACTTGGTTGATGAACTGTCATTACTGTGATATTCTATGATACTGTTTTTGCTTGTTTGAAACCAAACAGTCTGACTTCTGAAATTCCCGAGTAACATCTCCTATGTTTCTTACGTTGCCGCTACCGCCCCTCAGTCGAACAAGCTTCGCACCAAGACACTTAAAAACACCCTGAATCCCGTGTGGAACGAGACGCTGGTCTACCACGGCATCACCGACGACGAAATGTCACGCAAAACCCTGCGGTAAGCGCGACCTCGACCTGCATCACTACCTCCATTATTATAACCGCGTAGCATGGGGACAAACGTTTCGCCGTCCGTCCCCAGGCTGTCGGTGAGCGACGAGGACAAGTTCGGACACAACGAGTTCATCGGGGAGACGAGGGTTTCGCTGAAGAAGCTGACGTTCAACCAGAGGAAGAGCTTCAGCGTTTGTCTGGAGAGAGCGATCCCGGTAGGCCTGGGGACGATGCCGATATCTCCTACTGTCAAAGAATATGTCACCATGTAGGGTATATTCGACTTATAGGGTCGGCTCGCCCCAATCACATCCTACTCAAGATAATAAAAAGGATGTTTGAATTTCAACGGTAGTTTACCAAGGCTGTGAGCACAATGTAGGAAAATCCATTTACTTCCATTATATTTGAGAAGAACGAAAAACTTGAGCTGTACAGTTCAACTTTTAAAGCTCTGAAAGAGCGACTGACAAAAAGAATCTCGCCTGGAGCAATTGTAAAAAGCCAACATATACAGTTTCGTGACAAATCCATCTCCTGATGAAGACTGTGTTATAGCAGTGAAAGCTCCGGAGCAGCTGCTAAATGGGTGAGATTTTTTTGTCAGCTGCTGTTTCCAAATGTTGAAGCTCAACTTTTTAAGCCAAATTGGAGGGGAAGTCCTCAATCGTCATTAAACACGGGAATTTGAACATCTACAAACACCAGCTGCCGTTAAAGATCAGGAGATATGATTAAAAGGCCACGGACTGCTACTGTAAACTACTGTAAGCTACACAAATAAGAAGGAGCAAATCAAACAATGTATTTCCCAAAATGCTGAACTGTTCCTTTAATACTGTTTATGCTCTGCACTTTTAAATTTTCCCTCCATTGGCTTAATGGTGTCGATTCTTATCATGTTAAATGTTGGCGGTGGCCCCTCCTCCATTCTGTATAGCGCTACGAGTCACTCGTCTTTCCGTAAGTTTGACTCATCATCCGAAGATGGTCTCGAGCATGCAGAGGTCAGAGGTCACGCAGCAACGACCGCTGTATAGCAAAAAAGCAAAGAGCACAAAACTTAGCTGAGCATTTTAAATCCCTTGACTGAGCACAGGAGGGAGGGTTTACTGTTTAACTGAGTGAAGACACACAAGACGGAAAAGGGGAACAGTATTAAAAATTTTCAAAGACATGTTCCAGTTTTGCGGTGCTGGTGATGCTCATTGCTGGTTTAACTCGTGCAGGTGAAGAAGGCTGTAGGAGGCCCGGCCCGCGGCATGGCGCTCTACGAGGACGATGTAAGACCCGCCCCCCCACACACACACACACACACACACACACACACACACACACAGACCTGATACTTCTGAGTGTTGTATATAATATGAATTTTTCTTTTTGTGCTGTATACAGAGGAGTTGTTAAAGGAGAAGAGCAGATCAAATCTTACATGTATAGATGTTATGTAAGTTAAAAGAGTCCAAGTATAGACAAGTAGACAAGTATGGCATTAATCCTACTGCGTGATAACATACATGCGGGTACTTTTGTACAAATGCATTTACATTATCCACCATTAACACAGAATAATCCCTCCAGATATGTACGCAAGGCAAAGGAGCATTAGGATCAGTGAGAGGATGTACCGTTGCTTCATGTGCTTCATGTGTTGTATCCGTAATGTGTGCGTGTGTGCAGCTGAACGAGGGCGATGATTCGGAGGAACGGGGTCGCATCCTCGTATCGCTCACGTACAACAGCCAGCAGAGCCGTCTGGTGGTGGGCGTGGTCCGCTGTGCTCACCTGGCCGCCATGGACTCCAACGGCTACTCGGACCCCTTCGTCAAAGTGTATGTTCTGCATTCGGCATCGTCCTCCTCAGCTCCGCCGTCCCGAAGGCGGAAACATGCTTCACTTCGCTTATCATAGCTTAACTTAGCTTGGCGTAGCATAGAGACTTAGGAATAGTGGGAACCAGCACCTCGGAAACTCAGCCTCAGCTAGCCCCAGCTACGCTACATACACTCAACGAGCATTTTATTAGGAACACCTCACTAATACCGGTTAGTTCCTCCATTTGCTCTCAAAATTGCCTCAGAATTTTGTGGCGTTGATTCCACAGGATGTCAGAAACTTCCCCCATGAGGTTCCGGTCAATGTTGACATGAAGGCGTTACATAATTTCTGCGGATTCGTCAGCACGTTCGTGCTGCCGATCCCCGATTCTACAACATCACAAAGGTGTTTTCACTTTACCCAGTTCTGGTGACTGGAGGGGGGTCACCGAACTTCCCTGAACTCAGTGTCATGACCCTGAAATCAGTTGAGACAACTTTTTACTTTGTTACCTGGATCTTTATCCCGCAGGAAGTAGCCGTCAGAGGATGGTGAACTGCGGCCATGAAGGGAAGCACTTGTTCAGCAATACTCAGAAAGGCTGCGGCATTGAAACCGTGATTGGTTGGTATTAAGGGGCCAAAAAAACATCCCCCCCACGTCATTATGCCACCGCCACCCTCCTGGACTGTTGACACAAGGCAGGTTGGTTCCATGGATTCATGCTGTTGATGCCAAATTCTGTCCCTAACATCTGCTGCCTCAGCAGAAATCCGGTTTCATCAGACCAGGCTATATTTAACCAGCCTTTCAACTCTGCGGTTTTGGGCTTTTGCAACGCGTCCGCCGTGAGGCCGGGCGCGTTGATCATCCCAAGATGTTGTTGTTGTAAAGACTGACCATCTGAGTCGCCATAGCCTTCCTGTCAGCTCCAGTTTGAGAAGCACTCTAATGGGCGCGTCTGGCGCCGACAGTCATGTCGCTCCTTACCTGTATCTGCAGGATTTCATGCACCGCCCTGCCGCCACATGATTGGCTGATTGGATAATTGTGTGAGTAAACAGGTGGAAAGGTGTTCCCAATAGAGAGCTTGGTTGAGTGTATTTACTGTGTAGATGTGACAGTGGTTTCAGTCTTCTTGTCTAACTCTTGCGTACAAAGCAAATAGGTCTGTTGCCTAAACTGTTGAACTGTCCCTTTAAGTATTCACGGCTTCCCGAGCTGCAATGACTTTGTCTCTTTCTTGGTCTTTTGTGCTGCAGATGTCTGAAGCCAGATATGGGTAAGAAGGCTAAAAACAAGACACAGATAAAAAAGAAGACCCTTAATCCAGAGTTTAACGAGGTCAGTCCTATTTGAACTGTTTTTTTATTTGCACATACTGGACTTTGTAATTTTTCTGCTTACCCAGATTCCAGTCATTATGATTTTGTAATGAAGCCGTCACTGTGTTTCAGGAGTTCAGCTACGAAATAAAACACGCAGAGCTCGCCAAGAAAACCCTGGACATCTCAGTCTGGGACTATGATATGGGAAAATCCAATGATTTCATTGGTATGTGTGGATATTGACTTGATATCACATTTCCTCAAACATGCAACCAGTGAATTTTTTTAATCTTTTTATTTGTTTTAACCGTGATTGTGCTGCGGATCAAGTCTGCTGGTTTATCTGTCGGTCGGTCAACTGCTTTGGTCGAGTCTGACCAATCTCAACAACTCCAGAATGGATTGCTGTTAAATTTGCTAACTGTATTCATGGTCCCCAGAGGACGAATCCCAATGATATTTGTGACTCCCTGACTTTTCGTCTGGAACCGTTATCGGGTCGAATTTTTAATTTGTCCGATACTTTGGTTCATGTCCAAACGCCCGCGTATTCAGTTAAGTCAGGTGCCAATCAGAAAACGTTAGCATGCTAACATGCTGAATGTCGACGGTCAGCATGATGGACACCATATCTGTGTAACATCGCCATACTAGCGTTGTCACTGTGAGCATGTTAGCATGTCTACCTTGCCTTGGTAGGCTCCCCTAGCGCTAGCAGGCGGCGTAGGCCGACTCCCAGTTCCTGTTTCCACGCTAACGCTCCCTTTTCTCTCTTGGCCACCAGGGGGATGTCGACTGGGCATCCAGGCTAAAGGAGAGTGTCTGAAGCACTGGTACGAATGCCTCAAGAACAAAGACAAGAAGATCGAGTGCTGGCACGTCCTGCTAAACGACAACACCGTTAACTTTGAGGATTAAAATGTCATCTCCTGTGCTATATATTTTCTTTCTCTCTACCCCCCCCCCCATGTAGAATATTGCCTTCCTGGCAGATGGATGTTATTCTCTTGCTTTTTCTGCAGGTCGTCCCAAAAGCGCAATGTGCAGGCTACATTTCCTTTTATTTCTTTCTTTCTCAGGCGACCAACATGGATGTTGACCCGAGGGTGGGGGGGTTGTGCTCGGGAAGCGACCTTCTAAACAAAATCTCTGGCAACTGTGTCACATAATGAATAAACCTGCCACTAATAATTGATTTAGATTAAACATCATATTTTATTGAGAAGATAAAACCCCTCGTTATCATTGTCTCCAATACAGCATGTTGTAATGCCATGGGCCTCCTGGTGGAGGGAATTCCCCCTTTGTCCACCTCTGACCTCTTTCCCCCGTGTTGTCATATGAGATCATGCCTTGCCTTATCAGCTGATCTGCGTGACCATGTCGTCCGAGTGCCTGCATCACCAGGAACCCCCCCACACACACACACACACACACACCAACCCTTGCATTTTGCTTGTATTATATTTGCAGTGCATCATGCGTATGTTGAATATCAAAGGATGCTCGCAGGCACATACAAGTGTGTCTCCTCCGTCGCCGATGTGACGTGCATTAGCGTTCTGACACGGATAAAACCGTGGGTGTCGTAATCGCCGCTGTCGCTGCGGTTTGCCCCCCACCCCATGTGCACGTGTGATCTTTCCATAGGAGAAATTTAAAAAAAAAGAAAAATGAAGGGATTCAAGGCGAAGCCTGTTCCAGAAAAACCCGGGAAATGTTCCCCTGCAGATAAATATGTGATGGATCTATTCTAGCGCCAGGTTAACTAGTCTGCAAGATGTTTTCTCCCAGCTACATGTCCAACCTTTCTGTCTCTGTATTCACAGTAATGCATGTCTGATCTCATAATATATTATACACGTGGCTAATAAATAAAGATATCGTGGCACTTCCTCTGCTTTTTTTTTTGTTACATGCGTTGTGACATGGCAGAAAACTTTGTCTGAATCAGGTGAGGTCTGAGCCAATCGGCTCAGGCCGACACGCGGCTGAGAACTTTGTGAACTTTGACCATCCCCCTGATAATACTTTCCCTCTGCTCGGGTTAAAGTTTATGGAGTAGTTACACTCTGAAAAGTCTGCCCTTGACTTTGAGCAGGGATATAAATTTTGGCTGTAAAACTCTTGTCTGGAGCTCAATTTGTCAGAGACAAGGTGACACATATAATGGATATCAACACCTTTATGGGATTTACTGCCACCCTGAAGCAGGTGAGGGGGGAGGGGGTGTCACTCGTGCCGCAGACGCCAGCTGCTGTTAGGTTGACCTGATCGCGGCTCGTGTCCGAACAGAGGCCAAAATTTCGAGATTCGGCGTCAAAGGCAGAGCAGCTGAAAAGGTCTCGAACCGCAGGTGCGGAGCAGAGGAAAAAACCCTCCTGGCTCCGGATTTGATCGGTGACCTTCACCCCCCCCTCCTGTCGATGAAGGACACGTCACGAATGTGTTTATTAATATGATCACAGCTGATGTTGGCCCTTTAGGGAGAATAGCATCATTATCGCTCATTTACAAAATGAAATGGAAGCATTCACCATGAAAAATGACAGCGATTGGTCAAGATATTAAAACTGTTAACTGGTTTTTATGTCGTTTAATGTTTTTAGTTTTGTTTAAATTCAGTACATCACAATGAATAGCCAGTTCATGATATTACTGGTTATATATATATATATATGTTGGGGACTGTACAAAAATAAGCCAGATACACTAAATTTAGTGCACAGCCATCCCATAGTTTCCCTTTGTATCGGTGGCGGTCGCCGTGTGATGCAGTCGTTGAAGCCCAGTGAAACGGAGGCCGAGCGCCCGGCAGAATTCAGGTGCTGTGTGTTTTTGGTCAGTTTCCAGGGACAGTTTCTGAGGGCGTGTGTCGTGAGCTGTGTCGTTGCTGTCACACCTTGGATCGGACCCAGGAGATATACGGTGCAAACTGGTGAGCTCTGGATTTGCTGTAAAGCGAGTTTGGCTCCATTGGGCAGAACCGGTCTGTTTCCATTGTCCACCGTTTGTGCTAAGTTAGCGGCCGCAGCCTGTAGCTGCCTGTTTGTCGGTCTGCTTGCTTATTATCTTCTTAACTTTATTTTTACTCACTTTTATCATTTGGACCCACATTCTGTCCCTGTTTCTTCTGTTCACTTATTAATGTCATCTTTTTATTATAAAGAACTTTCAGCCACATTTCCTGTATGACAGGTGCAATATAAACAGTTCCTTATCATTATTATTATTATTATTATTATTATTATTATTGTGATATTATTGCCTTCAGGGTTCGATTTGTACCGAACTTGTTTGAGGGACGGGTTAAATTCTGGGGCAGATCCGGATCGTTTTCTATTAATTTAGCGTTTTTTTCCATGAAGTCTGGTTGAGGTTGTTCGACGTCTGCCTTGGTGGAGGACCTGCGCCCACAGATCATCGGGTCTCCGGAGTCTCTCGCTCCGGAGTCTCTCGCCTGCGGCTCCAAGGAAGCGAGAAAAAACCGATGAAAACAAAAGCAAAGGGAAACAACGGGGCGAGAACGAGGCCGCCAGCTCGTGTCACGCGTCGTCATCGATCAATGTGAATCGATCGCTTTGTCACATTTGAATCCGAGTTCGAACTGGGATCGCGCCAGTCACGTATCGATATTGTTCACATATTTCAGATTGGCAAACATATCTGGCTCGTGTGTGTGTTAATCGATGTGTCGTGGTGTTGTCAGTGTGTGTGTGTGTGTGTGTGTGTGTGTGGGGCCCGATGTTTGGCTCTTCTGACAGGTCACATGATTCATCCCGACGTCGCGTTTGTTTCGGGTCCACCGCCCCCCCCCCCCCGCCTCCTCCCTCCTTATTTAAACTGACCTGGCGTCCGTCGCCCTGACACATGGCCCGTCGGCGGAAGCGAAGCTCGGTCTTAACTCCGCCGTCAAGCCGCCTCCCAGCCTCCGTCCTCCACCCGCCGGTCCCTCCTCCGCGCGCCGCCATGACGCACGTCGCTCCCCTCGTCGCGGTCATTCTCGCATCGTCGCTCCTGGGGCGGGCGGCCGCGGACGCCTCCGTCCTCTGCGCCTGGACCAAGCATCTGTCCGGGGGGGGAGCGCACCACACCTTCCTGCGTCCGGACGCATCGTCTCCGCGGCTCTACCACAGCGTCTGGTCCGCGACGCGCAACCTGCGCGCCTGCGCGTGGAGCGACGACGCGGCGGTGATCCGCACCTACCTGTCCCTGTGCCGGGAGCGCGCGGGGGGGTTCTCCGAGCATGCGGACGAGAGCTTCGACCTGGACTCGGTGTTCGGGGCCGAGGAGCGGTGCGCGCCCCTGGGCTCCGCGGAGGGGGGCGCGCGGAAGAGGCCGGCCAGGAGCGTCGGCGTCGGCGTCGGCCAAGGTCAGGATGAGAGGTCAGAGGTCAGGAGCCATCTGCGCGTAAAGCGCGGTTTCATTGTGCCCGGGACTCTCTGGTGCGGCTCTGGCAACAAGGCGCTGTCCTATCAGGATCTGGGTAAGTTGGTGACACAGCTTTAGTCCATTTATGAACTTATATGATTATGTTTGGTTGTTTCTCTTTAAACATGGTGTCTAAAGTAAAAATCTGAGGAGGAACAAGACAGATGATCACCAACAAAAAAAATAGGTTTGGAACCACTGATGTTGGACGAAAAGAAATAACCCGACAGGGTCGAAGCCCAGTGTTTGGAGGCAGATGGTTATGTCACATAAACGTCATGCGCTGACTAACAGTCCCTCAAAAAACCTGCTTAGTCCACAGCTCATAGTTTTGTGCTTTTGTTAAATCACAGCGCTTGTGAGTGAGAGATTTTTAAAAAGAATAGTAAAAATGGTTGCTTTATTTGGCCCCCCCCAAAAAAATTAAGTCTATATAAACAAAGTTTGACAGTCATTTGCATCCAACTGGAGTAAACTTCCGTAAGAGCAGAATAAAATCGCCCTGGGTTCGTGGCAATAATCTTACCCGCTCCGTCCGTCCCATCTCCCCCCTCGCAGGGGTTTTTTCAGACACGGACAGCTGCTGCCGGGAACACGACCAGTGCAAACACACCATCCAGTCCTTCCACTCGGACTTCGGTGTCTTCAACACCAACATCTTCACCATGTCCCACTGTGACTGTGACAACAAGTAGGGGGCTTCTACTAACTCTCCCCTCACCAGATCCGTCCCGGCCGAGCCGCCGTTGTTCTGTTTGGGTTTTTGTCTAATCCTGGATCCAATGTGATGCACGTTGTAGGTTCCGCAGTTGTCTGAGGGCGGTGAATGACAGGCTGTCCAGTGTGGTGGGATACACCTTCTTTAACCTGCTGAAGATACACTGCTTTGAGTTCTCCCACCGACTCCAGTGCATGCAGAGAAACTGGTTCGGGATGTGAGTAGAGCTCTACATTATTTGGCGAGACTTCGGTGTGCGTGTGTATAGATTCGGATTTTGAGTACGAATCAATAAATCATTTTTTTTTTAATTTATTAAGGATTTAGATTACTTTATAATTCACTCACTGCACAAACAACATCGTATTTTCAGTCTTATCTCAGGTGGTATCTAGCCGTGCTGTTAGTTTCGGTTTTATTTATCCAGGTTTCAGGATTCCCGTCTCTGGAGATCCTTAGTCCACATCGGAATTCTAGCCGCGCTTTGCTCTCTTGGTCCCGACTGAACTTCCCAAACAACTTTTCCATGATTATCCATTAAAAGTTTGTACAGACATTTGTGGTCCCCCGGAGGACCACACCAGCTCCTGACCTCGGAGTCAAATCTGAGAGGGGGGGGTCACAAGAGGATTAAAAGGATAAGAAAGAGAACATATAGGAGGAATAGGTTTTTTTTCTTCGTTGAATAACTATAATTTTTGTCTTTTTAATCATGGAGCACTGTAATTTTTTAATTAAAAAAAAATTCTTCAAATTAATGCCCGAGAAGCATGAAGTAATGAAATCCCTGCAAAACGAGTGAAATATGGTAGATAGGTTATGGCCAGTAGCCAATTAGCATAGCTAGCAGCTAGCCTTGTGCTGGTGGGGGACAGAGCCAGGCTCGCTGTTTCCCCTTTGCTTCAAGTCATTATGCGAGGCTAAGCTAACAGACGGCTGACTGTAGTGTCACGTTGAACAGGCACACGCATGGTGTAGCACTGATCTTTATATCCAACTGCATTTCCCAGGGTGTCAAGCAAGCTAGTTCCATGAACGGCTTCCACCTCTGTTGTGTTTTACAGGTGTAAAGAGACTAAGATGGCTCTGTACGCCCTGGTCCATCCGCCCACGCTGTATGAGCTTACCAACCAAACAGGGGACTACATGAACAGCACCGGTCCCATCGTCAACGCTACCACGCCTGAGAGCAGCAGCCCAGGCCTGCACGCCTCCTCCATCATGGCGGCGGCGTCCACGCTCCCCGCGCCCTCGGCGAGCTCTCCCTCGGCCCCCGGCCCTTCTGTTGGCATCATCACCGCCTCCACAGCCGCGAACGCACCGGGGGGACCCACGGTATCTGCACCTGAGAAACGTGACCACCTGGAGAACACTTTACCCGTCGAAAACCAGACCCGGACGGAGCCGGACACCGACACTGCAGGTATTTCAACGTGGCACCGGACTCTTTAGACTCCTTCCTAGACTTTTTCCACACAGCGCTGATGGGTCCGAACATTTCCATTAATGCTCCACAGAGACGTGGCTGACGTGCGACGTCTTTAGGGATCTTGATGCGTGCAGACACAAGATTCCCCCCCAGCAAAGGAGGTATGGCATCCAAAACCTGGAGCCCAGGACGGTGTACCACTGCAACTGTACCGTCAGGTAGATCCACAACTTCCACAATAAACACCGATCAGACTGAAAATTTAGCTTATTATATGCACAAAATTCCACATTCGTATTTGCAAAATGGCCTAATCAAGAGGTGCTGTGTCAGACCGGGTCCAGATAGCACGCGCTAATCTATGCCCGCTGGGGCAAATATTTACAGGTGCTGTTTGCAGAGCAAATAGACTCTGCGATAAAGTGCAGGCGCCTTTGTTTCTGTGCGCCCTGTGACGGGGCAGGCACATCGTGGCGTTTCACAACACAGAACCCGAAAAAAAAGAGTTGTGTTCACATTCGTCCGGAGTCACTCTTACGTAAGGTGTAACGGTTCCGTGAATCCGCTCAGAAACGATTCCAATCTAATCTCCATTTCCCTTAATTATTTGCACTTTTCCGCCCATCCGTCTGGTTTCTCCTCTTGCCTCTGCGTTTGTTTCATCTGACGTATTTTCTGGGGGGGGGGGGTTGTCCTGTTTTGTGTTTTTGGTATGGCTGACAGTCTCAAACATTTGTTTTGTCATCTGCTGTCCTTCCAGATTATTCCAGAACGGGGTTAAACAGCGACAACTGACCGAAGTGCAGGCTCTTCTGCTGGGACACGTGTCTCAGTCCTGCTTTCTGAACCAGGACTGCACGCCGGGCAAGACGTCAGTACACAAGCACACAAGACGCAGCGTAGATGCATCCACACGGCCCGGCTTTAGCAAACGCACAACACTAGAGCAGAATATTAGTAAAAGTAGAAGAATATTTTCATCTTGTTTTACCTAGAATATCAAACAAACCAAAGAAAAAATCAAGCACACATCGCCTTTATCCACTGAAATTTAGGTAAAGCTGAAAACGAGCAAATGACTCAACAACAACTGTGTGTTAACGACGGCGGAGAGTTCACAACCCGACTCGGCCGCAGACAGGCAGCGATCTGCAATCTAAAAGCTCCGTGTGGAAATACTTTGGATTTTTGTCAGTGGATGGAAAAACTTTGAGATAAATGTTGTATGCGAGCTATGTAAGCTACAGATAGCCTGGCATTCCGGCACAAGCAACCTGAGGGCACACCTCAGAAATATGCAGGCCTCTAATGGGCATAGTGCACAAAAACAGATATTCAAGTGGTTGGAACCGGAGGGAATGATCGAAATGTCATTTCTGGCCGTTCCTGACGGCGCCGGAGACGCCTGAGACGTGACGAGTAAACGGTCACGAGCTGAAAAGTCGGGGAACCTCCAACAACTTACTGTATTCTGTTAAACTGCTGTTTATTTCAATGTGAAGTCTCGACCTGAAATGTAACTGCAGCTGTCGGATAAATGTGGTGAAGTAAAAAAAAACAAAACAACAAAGCGCAATATTTCCATCTGGAATTTAGTGGAGTAGAAAGTATAAAGCAGCATAAAATGAAAACGCTCAAGTAATATACAAGTTTTTGTTTCTTTTTGTTTTTTACAAGTAATTGCACTTAAGTACAGTACTTAAGATGTACTTAGTTATTTTCCACCAGTGGCTCTAATACTAGAGACATGAACACCAGATAAATCTGTGGTGTCCTGAGAAGATTAATGGAAGAAGAAGAAACAAACAACGTTCTGCCACACAAATGTGTATTATCACCCTAATCTCTGCTATTTTTTTCTTTTAATAAAATATTACTTTGATGAAACCATCCAGTTTCAACAAACACCATTGCCTCTTCCTGCTCAACAGCTGTACGGCAGCTCTGGTGAAGGTGGGTCTCCCCCAGCTGGACCAGAGGAGCAGTGCAGAGGTGGAGGAGCAGCGCCACCCACAGGCAGTGAGGCTGAAGGTCAGGAAGCCAGACGTCTGGGGCCCGAAGAGGGCCGGCCCGGCTGTGAGGCTTCACAAACTGTGTCTCCGGATGACCCGGCCCAAGCAGAACATCATGGCCAAAAGAAATGGCCAGGACGCCCAACAGCCGGTGGGGGGAAGAGAGCTCGTCTGAGCCCCCCCCCCCAAAAGGGTCCAATATTATAGAGAAACTCTAGATATCGTGAAATAGATAACTAGAAGAATAACCACAGACTAATATAAACATGACTGTGGGACTCTGAGGTAAGTTCCGTGCTGGTCATCTTTATATCGCAGCCTTTCCTGAGCCAGTTGTGTGATTCTGGCTGTTCCCTTTGGTCTGGACGACCAGACGGATGAAGTTGATTTCAGTTGATTCAGTTTTATTTATGGATCACGCAAGTCCGAGGGAAGACGTGTGAAAAGCGAGGACACTTCCAACACGGTCCCAGGATTTAAAAAGGGAAACCCCATAAACATTAAATAAATGAAATAAATACATTTATTTAATGATGAACACTTACTCTCCCCATTTAGATATTGTAGTATTGTGTATTTATGTTGTTAGATCGGGGAAGCGGTGACTCTCAGTTGAGGCCAATTTTTTCTTTTCTTTTTAATCTGTGGAAAAACCTTACCCAAATTTTAGAACAAGATAGAAGGAAACGTTTTCTCGCATCTCATGGCAGCGAAAGCGCAGGTGTAACCAACGGCAATAATTACGGCTGCACGTCATTAATACGCGGCAGCCGTGATTGTTCCCGGGAAACGTAATACGTCTTATCCAGGATTAAAATGATGAGTTACAACTGTGCTTTTCCTGCTGTGACAAATCAAGACATCTGGACATCTGAAAAGATAGAAAGAAAAAAAGATCCGTTGTGTTTTTATATCTCGGGTTGTTTCTGCTGAGAATATTATACCCGGAGGTCGTGGTTAACTCACCTTTTTATGCACCACTAAGTCTGAGTCTGCACTAATTTCCACTGTAGGATTGCAGCCGCGACTGATGACCCTGAGGTCATGTCCTCATTATTTCTAATGGGGGAGATTTTAACATCTGCAGACTCCTTTTCAAGGAGTATTTCTGGTATTTTTTTTCTTTTCTTAGAGTCAGTAACTTTACATGTGACTGCTTTTAGGTGTAAAGTCCAGTTTGGTTTCAAATCTAAAGGATTTTCATGATTTGTCTCCATTATAACCACATTCCTGACAATGTGGAGGACACTTTGGACGATCCCGCAGTGGGATGGATTATAACTCAACGGTTAAATAAATATGATATGAAAAACTGTATATTTTTAATGTAGAGTGTAGTAAAAACACTCGTACTCCCGGCCTCAGTTTGTCTGAAATCATGGCTACAGTCCTGCCCCATTGTCACTGAGGTCATTGAGGTTTCAGCACTTGTTATATTTATATATATATATATTATACTATCTGTCTTGTATGAGTTTTAGACAGATGATAAAATTATGTTGTTAGCACAGCAATGAAAAAGTATGTAAATATGTGTACATAAGAAAAACAAATGTGATATATTTGGTTCACGATGTGAGAAAGAAATGTATGACTGATTAAATTTAAAGGAACAGTTTGATATTTTTGGGGAAATACACTTACTGCCTTTCTTGCAAGAAGACTTCCTTAGGTGAGAAGACTGACGCCAATCTGACGTCTGTGGGACAGATATGAGGCTGGAGTCAGCGGACGTTAGCTTAGCTTAGCATAAAGACTTGAAACCGGTGGAAACGGTTAGCCTGGCTTCATTCAAAAGTAACAAAATCGCCCTAGTTAATCTATCTAATCCATACAAATTACAAAAAGTGAGGAGTGGGTTAACAGAGGGTTTGCGCTGAACTATTTCCTGGCCGGAGGCAGTGACTTCCTGGCTTTACCACGAGCAGAGACTCTGGCACATAAAAACCCCACAAACCAAATATCTTGTTTTGTTTTTATCCTTTAGTCGTTTTTTTACATGGGATAAACAAGATAGAACATATCCACTGGTGAGTTTAACAGGGCCCAGGTCTGGACAGAGCTAAGCTAGCTGTTTCCCCCTATTTGCAGTCTTTATGCTAAGCTAAGCTAGCTGCTTACCCCCAGTTTCCAGTCTTTACTCTGAGCTAAGCTAAGCTAACCGCCTCCTGGCTGCTGCTTCATATTTAATAAACAGATACATTATGAGACTAGTGTCAACTTTTCCAACTATAAAAAACCCCATTGACCTATTAACTCAAAGTCTTAAAAGTTTTAAAACCACAATTGGGAGACATTTGCTCAGACCACAAACGTTACACGTGTTTAATTATTTATTATTATTTTATTCTAATAAAGAGTTAAAAACAAAAACCGGATGAACTGATTTTTTATTCCACAAAGACTTAGAGTCGGTGGGCAGCGTTTC
Organism: Istiophorus platypterus; assembly: GCA_016859345.1. Lineage (NCBI taxonomy): Eukaryota > Metazoa > Chordata > Actinopteri > Istiophoriformes > Istiophoridae > Istiophorus > Istiophorus platypterus. Next base: position 2,399,322 of record CM029128.1, on the reverse strand, counting down.
GTCCCGGGCTCCGTCGGACGGACCGCGGCGACCCGGCGGCTCTGGAGCCGCGGCCCGTTGAGACGGATCCGTCGGGTAACTCAACGCCTCTGAGGTCACGAGTGTAACCGAACCCGGCCGAGGCCGTGGACCGTGGACCGGGGACCGGGGACCGGGGACCGAGGACCGGATCCCCGCCTCTCACCGGACAAAAATTCCGCTAGGGGCTGGAGGGGAGGAGGGCGGGGTGGGTGGGGGTGGGAGAAGGATCGGCTGCGGGAACATGGCGCACTCGCCCCGGATTAACTTTCCCCGGGATAAAATAAAAAGCGGAGCCCGGAGGACGGCTGCGTAGCGCACAAGCCCCCCCTCACACACACACACACACACTCACACACCGTCCTGGCTTTTTGCAATCGATGATCGCGGCGGGCTCCGGGTCGAGTTCGGGGTCTAGTTCGGGGCTCCGGCTCCGGCTCCGGCTCCGTTGCGCACGGCGGCTGAGTCTTTTCCTGCCCGGCTCCGGTGCCGCCGCCGTGGGATGAGAGTTTGGAGCCGCCGCCGCCGCCGCCGCTGCTCTCGTGGATTTAGCGGAGATGGAAAAGCAAAGGACGAGGAAAGAAAAGGTGAGGGCCGCCGGGCGCTCCTGCTTCTGTCTGCTGTGTCTCTGTCTGTTGCTGTGTCTGTTGCTGTGTCTGTTTTTGTTTTTTAGCCGCAGATTGTTCGTTAAAACTCCGCTGCTGCGGTTAACGGTGGCCTCTTCTGGGGAGTTTGACCCGCAGGAGGCTGAGGGAGAAAGAAAGATAGAAGAAACCAAACAAAACAAAGCAGAAAAGACAGTTTGCACAATTCCAGCAGGGTGACAGCTTAGACACACACACACACACACACACACACGCACGCACACACACACACACACACACTCCATGATGAGCTACCATCCTGCAGAATTTTATTTTGAAAACCGCTGGTGGGAGTTTACAACAGCTCCACATCTGACTTCTGTCGCTGCCCTGTAACTTTTTCCACGTCTACCTACGCCCCCCCCCCCCAATACTCTGTGGATGTCACCTTTGACCCTGGGTCACAGGCCCCGACCATCAGGGAAGCACAGGTGGCAAATAAAGGTGCCGGCATATCCTGGTTAAATGGATTAGATGAGTTAAAGAAGGCGAGGCGAGGCTGGTTTGATTGTATCGCATCCTTCAACAACAAGCTGAACGGCTTTAAAAAGGCCTCAACAAAAGTCGTATAAAAAAGGACGTAGTGGCAGAGTTCAATAAAAAGAGGTGGATGTTTTAAGATTTAAAAGAACCTGGAGCTAACGCGGACCTGGCGTTTTCTCAGACTTTATTCAAGCAGAAAAGAAAACAAAAAAAGTCAGAACCTGAGAAAACAAATTGAAGGTGAAGGAAAAATAAATAAATCAACACTAGAACAAGGAAATAGAAAAGCAACGGGACAAAGGGCTCAGGGAAGAGTTTTAGGAGCGGGACCGATAAACCGGCGGGACACGATATAGGCCCGGCAGCGGCGGCGGCGGCGGCGGACGTCGGCCCATAAGTGACAGAAGGGGTTTAGTCTCAATATGTTTGGGATCCAGGTCCCAGTTCTTCAGGAAACAAAGCCCACGGATCTGTACTGAGATTGTCTGTTTGTTTCGGGAAAAAAAACAAAAAACAAATCAATATTGGCTGATATATCATTATCGACCAGATATTGGCCTCAGATATCCAGTTTCAGTGGGTCTGTAGATGCTGTACATCAGTACGCGTATGTGTGTGTGTGTGTGTATGTATATATATATATATATATATATATATATATATTCATATACATGTTGCGACTACAGACAGGAAATGTCGGCACAGGAAGGCTGAAGATGTGTTTGAGGTCATTTGTAAGAACCGTGTCTCCGGAATTTAAACGAAAACGAATCGCCAACTGTTTTATTTTATCTTAAAAAAAAAAAACCAAATACCCCCAAAACCAACCTATTCTCCAGCTTGTCCAGTGTGAAAATCAGCTGCTGTTGGCTGGTTCAGTCTTTGTAAAGTGAACACGTCTGAGTTCGGACGCTCGGTTGGACTAAAAACAAACCCGCTCAAAGACTTCGCACTGGGCTGTGGGGTGTTAAAACGGCAATTTAACTCTCTATTTAAATTTACATGTTCAAGACTAGAGGATGATTCAGTTTATGGAGAGAAAATAATCAGCAGATTAATTGATAAGGAACAAAATTGTTAGTTGCAGCTTTCGATTTCATTTTTACGAAGTTTGTCCACCAGAGGGCGCTGATGGGTTCATTTAAGAAAATGTAATATTCCCATTTTAGTATGTTCACTATCATAGTTGGATGGATCCGTTATCTGAGTATTTGTAGATGAATTTTAATAATAAAAACCTCGTTAGCTTTAGTCTCAAGCTCCGATTTCATACATACAGACACTGAATTTATCAACTTTCTCTTCAGACCACGTCAGGTATATACAGCCGCCAGCCGCCAACCTCCTAATATACCTCCATACCTCCTAGTAAAGGAGCCCCCCCCCCCCACACACACACACAAAAACACACACACAAACACACCCCAGGTATTCGGCCCAGCAGTTTATGTCTCCATGTTGTTGTCCAGGAATGTACTCGCTTTGACCTGGACTGAAAAAGGGGGGGGGGGTAGTAAGACAGGAGACAGGGGAAGTGTGTGAGTGTGTGAGAGTGTGTGTGAGAGTGTGTGTGTGAGTGAGTGAGTGTGTGAGTGTGTGTGTTTGTGTGTGAGTGTGTGTGTGTGTGTGTGTGATCCTGGAAGGACTTGGAAAGGATATTCATGTTGTGTTCCTGTCTTTTTTTGGTCTCTTTTTTGCAATGTGTGTGTTTGTGTGTGTGTGTGTGTGTGTGTGTGTTTGTGTGAGAGAGAGAGAGAGAGAGAGAGAATGGCGTCATTCCTCTGACTTGAACTCTTTCCTGTGAAAACTCCTGTTCACACACCCTAACGTTTCGTGTGTGTGTGTGTGTGTGTGTATGTGTGTGTGTGTGTGTGAGCGTGTGCCCGCTCTCCTGTTGAAACCAGCTAATACACATGTCGTGGTGACGCTTACGACGACAAACTGTTCCTGTCAGCCTGTCCTATGTTTTGTAAGTGTGTGTGTCTGTGCATGTGTGTTTGTGACTGTATGAGTGTGTGTGTGTGTGTGTGTAACAATGATGAGTCTAGTTAAAGACACATTGTCTGCTCACGATTAAAAACCGATATAAGGACATTTTAAGGCCTTAAATTGAGGTTTTTTAAGTCATTTTAATTTAGTCTTTAATGTCTTTGTAGATTTCTTCATAAAAATCTATTATTTCCTAATGTGTTAAATGCAATTTTTATTTTATTTCTTTTTCCCAGTGATGGGATATTGATTTCATATTGATTTCATTTATGACAAAATGAATTTTGCCCAGTGCTCGGTTTTAAAAAGGCCCAGCTGTAAGAAAAAGTGCAGAAAATGTCTAAATCTAGTCTTTAGATAAACTCTGTACAGTAAATCTTACATTACCATAACTGCAGATGGTATTTTCCTGATTTCAGAGCCTTCGTAGCATCTACGGCGGCAAAACAGTGGCGGCGGAAACACTGATCCGATCTTTTACCCGAGTCAAAGTAGCAGCGGCAGCGGCACAGGGTAGAAAGATTGGTGAGAAAGTCCTGCATCCAAAACTTTTAGCTAAGGAAAAGACAAGTGTTTGGAATGAAAACCTACTCGAACTTCCAAAAGTCGGGGTTTTTATCGTGCAGAATGGGATTAATATATAATATTACATAATGATTTATTAGTAGATTATATTATTTTTATTCATTTGAGGCTGCAAAGTGACTCTTAGCTATGAGGGAGGGAAAATGTTTCCAAAAAGTGGAAGTATAAAGCAGCATAAAGTGGATTTAGACAAGTGAAGTGCAAGTACCTCTGAAACGGTACACGAGTACAGTAAAAGTAAGAGTAAAAGTACATAGTTCTTAGCTCTCCCGAGCTCCTGAGGCTCCTCCCCATCCGGACTGCCGACGCCGAGAGGCCTGTCAGGACGCGTCGCGAACGAACCGCTCGAGCGGCTCGCCGCAGGTGCCGCCGCAGCCGGTGGCCTACAACCTCCGCTAGGTAAAGTAAACCGTGTGATTGTGAGGGTCCACGCCGACCCCAGCCCCCAAACCCCCACCCCCCGCCTCCACCCCCTGGCCTCCACCCCGTACCCGGTCCTTGGGTAAGCAGCTTAGGGGGGTTTACCTCTCCGTCTCCCCCCTCGCCGGATTAAGAGCCCCCTCTATTTGTTTGTTTTCTGCCCCGGTGACACGTCGCACAAGCGCCACGTCCGTCGTTTCAAAACGACACGGCGGACGTCGCGGCCAGAGACGGGAGACCGGAGGGAACGGCTGATGAACAGGCACCGTCGGAGGGATGGGAAATTAAGGGGGGGGCATGTTCTAGCAGCAGCTTTTAAACCCCTTGGTGGGACTTAGCAGCTGTTTCCATCCATTTCAGACTCGGCTTATTTTAATTCTCCACTTTTGGGACAAATATTTAAATAAAACATAAAGAATTCAGTGTTTCTCAACCAGAATTCGAAACTGTAGATTTTTAAAATTTTGGAAATAAAAAAATCTTCAATATCTGTTGTTTTTTTTTTCTGGGGAGAAATATTTAGTTTGGTAGGAAACATCGGTAAAAAGGAGACGAGTCTGAGAAAGTAACTTTAGTCAGAGTTTATTTAGTAGTTCGACTTCTTCATATCCAGAAGAATTTCCTTTGGAGAGCAGCTTTTAATTGAAGTTAAACCTGCAGGTTATGTAATGGAAAGACTCACCGAACAACTAAACTATGAGAAATCCGACCAGAAGATTTTCTGTTGGGTTTTTTTTTTTTCACCGTCACTAATCCGCCCAGCGTTACCCTCGTTATGTTCAGAGGCTCTAAAAAAAACCCAAACCAGACCTGGATCCCGCCATTAGCAGCCCGCGGCCCGATTGTTTCCAAATGAATCACATTAACTCCATTATAACGGCACGGCGGGGCCCGGGGCCTGGAGCGCCGGGGCCTGGGACGCTGCGGCCCGGGGCGCTGGGGCCTGGGACGCCGGGGCCCGGGGCCCAGGGCCCGGGACGCCCGGGGGCTCCTCTCCCGGCCCCAGGTGAGGAGCCGAGCTGGAGGAGCTCGGCACGTTCAACGGCTCCTTTTGCTTGTGTGAATAAAAAACGAACACGGATCTGCCTTGGGGGTCAATGACCAATTTCCTGCGTACATCCACCCCCCCCCTCACCTGACTCGGTATCCTTGCCCCCCCCCCCCCGAACATTTGGAAACCTTCTACCTTCTAGAAACAAAAGCCCAGTTCTTTGTACAAAAAGTATCAACTCTCCAGTGTTAATTTGTACAATTTCTGTATAATAATGTGAAATATACAGTTTTTGGGGTTTTTTTGCTTCTGTTTTTGTGCGTTTTCTTAACTCCACTCCAGCTGCATATTTGAAGTGTGTATCCAAACATGTCGTGTGTGTGTGTGTGTGTGTGTGTGTGTGTGTGTGTGTGTGTGTGTGTGTGTGTGTGTGTGTGAGAGAGAGGTATAATGAAGGCCTTGGTGTAAGCTCTGGTGAGAGGACAAATTTGGAAACGGGAGGGAGGCGATCATTTCCCCGTTAAAGCGACAGAGCGCCAAGAGTTTCTTGCGGCGGGGGCCCCGGTCGGACGGGGGCAGCTGGGGCCCCCGTTCTCGCTCCGTCTCCGGGGGGGTCTGACCTTATTTGGTGACACGGCTCAAAGTAACACCCACCTCGAAGGCCACTGACCAAGTGCTGATTACACAACATATGACATCAATAGCACCAACAATAAAACCATGAATATGAACACAAACAACATAAGGACTGAGGCTGGAATTCCAATGTTGACCGACCTGTCTCACGGTGTATTTACCAGCTGTCTGTGGATGATACGGAGTAAACCCCGTTTGATGGGCTTCGCTCCTTCATCCCCTCTTGACCTTGGCTGTTGAGCGGTGAGAGAAACTGGAAGCCACCGGAAGCAGAATTGTTTTGAAACGACTGCTGAAACGGCTTCCGACTGATTTTCCGTCTAATGTAATGATGGTCTCAGCCGTTTGACCCGTGTCCCGTTCTCTCTCTTCCCCCCTCAGTTCTCCCTGTTTGGTTCCCGCGCCGCCAGCAGGACCGCCAACCCTCCCCCGTCGTCGTCGTCGTCCTCCTCCTCTCCCTCCCCCGCGGTGCCCGACAGGGCGGACCGGGCGTCCGGCTGCAGCCTGCCGGGCCTGAGCAAAGCGGAGTTCCTGGAGCGCGTGCGCCGCAGCAACCGGGCCTGCCAGCAGGGGGAGTACGCCCTGGCCGTGCGCCTGTACGGCGAGGCCCTGACCGCTGACCCCCAGAACTGCATCCTGTACAGCAACCGCTCGGCGGCCTACCTCCGGCTGGGTCAGTACGGCACCGCCCTGGACGACGCCGTCAAAGCCCGTCTCATCAACCCCAAATGGCCCAAGGTAAGAGGTCCGAGCCTCCTCCGCCGACCTGATGTGGCAGGAGGGTGGATGTGACCGTTGGATGGACGGTTGGATGGACGGTTGGGTGGACGGTTGGGTGGATGTCTGACGGATGTGTGGACGGGTATTTATGTGTATGTACGGTGGCTGAAAACACAGTCGATCACAAACCCGCATAAGCGATACACTGCTCGGCCACAGCGGGAACAAATACGACACATCTCTTGAATACACTTTGTGAACTTATTGTCCTGTTTGCAACAAAGCTTGTGAGCAAGGAGAACTTTTTTTCAGTACTTAATTATTCAATTAAAACATTGTACAATCCTTGAGACAAATGCCTGAGAAGAGATGTTACGACGGACTAGCGCTAGCATGTCCCTGGCTAGCTAGCTTGTTCAAGTACCCCGAGTTGTTCCCAAACTTCCATGTTTGCGCATTTCACAAATGCGAGATTCGCGTTAACTGACGTCAACTTTGAACTTCTGGAGCCGCAAACTTTTTGAATTTTTGTGGACGGCATTCACGTTAGCTGACGTTAGCTTTAAGGGGCGTTAACTTTGTGTTAACTACGTCCTGGGGGTCGTCCCTTTGTAACCAAACTTCCGGGGCCACACATTGTCGGTTCCACAACACGGTTGAAGTTAAACTCACAGGTTGGATTTGAATTGATTATAACAAAAGAGTCATTTTCGATTACGAGGGGTGGCGAGGGCCTCGGGGAGGGGTCTTTAAAAGCCTTTCAGGGTGGGAAGCGCCGGGGGGGGGGCTCCGTCTGGACAGCCGGGGGCCCCCGGCCAGCTCGGACTTACTTCCTCCCTCTGTGCGAGAGAATGGACGGAAGTGGTGTTTGGGTGTGTGTGTATGTGTGTATGCGAGTGTGTGTGTGTGTGTGTGTGGTTTTCTTTTCTGGCACCGGGGCCTCGGCCTGAGTTTGACAATAACAGAGGCGGCGTTCCCTTCCTTGTGTGTCTTGTGTTTCTTGTGTGCCGTGTTGCGTGTTGGGTTGACCACGGCGTTCGCCGCGGGTCGGAGGCGAGGTCAGGACCCATGAACCACCAATAGGAGAGAGCCGCTCTGAGAGGGACCTTTATTTCTGCCTGAGCTGCCTCTTTCTGCTCTTCGTCCGCTCGGCCCCTTTTTTTTTTCCCTTTTCCTTTCTTTTCTTTTTTCGGTTTGGCCTCCGACGCTTCGTCCCATTGCCACAAACACACACACACACACACACACACGGTCATGGGAACCGAGGGGCGTAACCGGTCAAAAGTTGCATTTGTTTGTGCGTCTTATCTGGATAAACAACACGGGCCAGGGCGACAGAACCTCTTTGCATTTCGCTGCCATTTTCTCGCCGTCTTCACACGGCTTTATCTGCTTCTTTTTTCTTTTGATGCGGCGCTTTGAGAGCCCCCCCCCTTTTTCTTCACATTTCTTTGTGATTCAAATGAAGCCACATCACAGGAGTGAAAACTGCCACGGGAGCGAAGGCCCCTGTTATTCCCCCTTCCTCCTGTTTCTTCCTCCGATTCCTGTTTCTGGGCGTGAGCGTTCGGCGTCATTGCCGTCGGGTCGTTGCCGTCGGGTCGTCGCCGTCGGGTCATGGCCGTCGTCACATTGACTTTTTTTCTTACCCCCACGCAGGTGCATTTATTCAGGTCCTCGAGCCTTGTGGTTGTCCGGGGAACTTCTGTCTCAGCTTGGGTGGAAAGTTATGAATCTATAAAACAATGGGTGGGAGTTATGAATCTATGAAACAATCTGCACAGGATCCGTGGACGCCGCCTTTTTAAATTTATTTCTTTTGAATAGAGATAATCATGTTGAAAGTCCTTCAATGTGGACTGAAGGAAAATAATACATAGAAAATAAGATAGAAATATATTTGTCTGCGGCGGCTGCGAGTCGAACGCTTCCATCTCGGCTTTTCCCTAAATGCAACGAACGTAGCCCCCCCCCTCTGAAGTGGGAGCCGAGCAGATGGCAGCCAGCTACGCCCGTCTACCGCAGACGGCCCCGAGGAGCCGGCCCCCCCACCGCCCGGGCTCCCCCCTGTCATTAGGAAGCTACTCGGCAACCGCGAGCTGCAAAAAAACCCAAAAAATTGCTGTCATACGTTGCAGGGAAAGTACGCCCCCCCCCCGTATTATAGTGACCGCCTAGCCGACGGAGGGGGTTCAGTTTCCCCGTGTTCGGACTGCGACCCCGTGACCTGACCCGGGGCCATGTCGACGCCGAGCAGGTCCTCTGTTGAGTTTTGGGGGGAGGGGGGGGGTCTGGGTCAGCGGTGGTGATCCAGGATCTGCTGCAGACCATGTGGGGGGGTTGAGTCTCTAACACTTTGCTTTATGTGCTCCACTTACTCTCTCAGATCAGAGATCCTCCAAGTGAAGATGCCGATGTCTGATTATTTGTGTCCGAGTTACTTTTCCGATCGGATCCGATGCTGCCAGCGTGAGACGTGAGTTCATTTCGTTCCGTCGGCAGAAACCGAATCTCTCCGGGTTTTAAACGTTGGGTCGGACCAGACAAGTCGCTTTGGGCTCCGGGAGGCAACGGTCAACGATTCAGTCTTGGCCCAACGGTCAAATAAAGAAAGAAATGGCAACAAATCTCTGGCTCAAGCCCCAGAAACGAGGAGGGAGCCGGCTCCCGCACGTACCTTAATTAATCCATTTAATCACAGCTGACGATCATAATCGTCCCCCGTTGATACCAGCCCAGGTTTAAGTAATTCCCAGGTCTCAGTCCGCGTCCTGAAAATCCAGATCTGCCTCGACCGGCTTCCTGCATGTTTGGACTTCGTAGATGAATTTCAGCCTAAAGATCCTCTAGTTTACGTAACGGTCGGTTGAAATTAAGGATTTTGCTGTTTTCGGAAGTGGGGCCATAAATTGTCTGTTAAAAAGTACTAGTAAATTGCGGTTGTATTCGTACTTTTATACCACTTACCTGATATTTTATGATACGCACTGACACTGACCCCCCCCCGGAACCAGTGTGGAGCAAAACCCTCACTGTTCCTCGTAAAGTGTAATTACTGAAAACTCGTAAAAAGAAAAAGAAAAAAAGACGTTTCAGATGAACACGTCTAATTTTTATCAGCTCTTCTCTCTTCCTCTTCTCTGGTTCTTTGGCAGATTCTGCTTTAATTTTAAATTAAATTAAAACCCTAAAAAGTGAAGGGGGGGGGGTCGTGTCCTCATACTCCCGCTGGAAAAAGCCCCAGGTTGGATCGAGTTAATCGGAGGTGGAGCAGCCGAACGGCGTCTATTTGTGGCAAAAGAACGGAGCTGATGAGGTTCCCGTGTCCAAAGGAAAGAGCTTCCTAATCGACGGCCCGTAGCCGGCGCCGAATTACGTGGCGATTTACGCGCCTCCTTCCCAGAGACTCCCGGGGGATCAGCGAAGCAAAGACTCACCTGCGGTAACGCGTCATGTGACGTTTAAGGTCGGTGGTGAAACTCAGATTTTAATTTTTTTTCCCTGTTGCAGCCACTAGAGCGCAGCACTGGCGTGCTGGGAAAAAAACCCCCAACTGCCCGGCCTCAACCAGAGGGGGAGCGAGCACAGCTCCGCCTTCTGCCACGGCTCTCTCTCTCTGTCCGCCCCCCGTGACCCCCATCACATGGGTCCATGTGACCCGACCCGGGGCTGCGAGGCTGCCCCCAGCGCCACGGGGGGGAGGGGGGTCACCTTGTGGTTCTTTTTCTCACCCTCCCTCTTCTTCACTCCTTCTTCTCCATCACACCTGATTGGTCCCCGTTAGCGGCGGTGGCGGCGGTGGCGGCGGTGGCGGCGGTGGCGGCGGTGGCGACGGCGACGGCGACGGCGGCCCAGATGAAGCTGATACCTCACAGCTTCCCTGCTTCAAGTGAATTTGATAACACGGAGAAAAGTGCATGTCAGCAAATAACCTGCCGCTCGCTCCATCTCTCTCTCTCTCACACACACTCACACACACACACACACACACTCAGAGAGTATGTGCAGAGTGTAATGAGTTTTGATTTTGCCTGGAAGTGGAGTGGGCCCTAATTGTCTGGTATTAATCAGGAAGATACGCTCCTGCTTTCAGCTGCTTGTAGCGGAGGCTCACACACTTACACACACACACACGCACACTCGCACACACATACTCACACACACACACACACTCGCACACACTCACACACTCACACACTCACACACACTCACCGCTGCAAGACGTCTGCTCACACTCGACCTGACTCTGCTGCCTCAGCAACCGTCCGGAGCTGCTGGAATCCGTCTCTTTTATTTTCCTTTTCTTTTCTTACCCGTTTTTTACCCCCCCCCCCTCCCCCCCACGCCTTGCAACACCCCCCCAAAAGGCGACTGCAGCGGAAGAGACAGAGATAATGGCCGTGGCAGATGAGCGAGTGCCTGGTCTGGACCTGGGCGTGGCGCTGCGTGGCGTGGCATGGCGTGGCGCGGTGACCGTCACCGTAGGGCCAACGGCTGACGGCGAAGTGGAGTCTCGCCCCCGGAGGTCTCTGTTGAAGGGATGTCATGACGTTCCCAGATGTTCCTGGACCACCGTTGCCATAGTAATGGGCCGCAAAGACGTTGATGAGACGTAAACAAAGGCCGCAGCCAATGACAGACCGGGAGTCTGCAGCCGTGCTAGCGGCTCTGAGGCTGTTCTTCCTGATGCGCTGCTTTATTTTCTTATTTTCTTTTCTTGTTTCTCGTTGCTTCTGGATCAGAAAAAGAGGAAAAACTGAAAGACTCACTAATAACGGGGTGTGTGTGAGTGTGTGTGTGTGTGTGTGTGTGTGTGCAGCTGACTTCCTTTTATTACAGAGCACGAGGGTCTGAGGAGGAAGAAAATCGCTTTGAACATGAAATTCAAAATGGTGGGTTTTGTGCTCGGCTGCTTCCTGAGGGAGATAATGTGCAGAGAGAAAAAGATTCTGCTCGGCTTTTACAGAACTGCGAACTGAGGAGGGTATAATGTTGTTTCGCTTTTTTTAATTCACTCTGTGTCTTTCAGTAAGAGACGTCCTCGCCGGTTCTGTGCGTAGAGAAACGCTCGATTCCCCCAGATAACGCGAAGAGTCATGAAAGTTTTATTTAATTTTATGAGAAAATCGAGTTTCAGAGCTGCAGCGACTGGTGGATTATTTGCAACTTTGATACCAGAGGATTAAATGGTCAATCAAGAAAACGACCAGCGGGTGATTTGATCGGGGGGGGCTCAGAAGTCGGTCGGCACGGAAAAAAGCAAAACACAGTTATGGGCTCATCTGTTGGATGGGGGGGGGGGCAGTGCCAGGCCGCCCGCCGGGGCAGTGCCAGCCCCCGACCGTGGCATATGTGGCACCAACTGTCCGGCCGAGCGCCGGGGAGAGTTAAAAAAGAAAAAAAATCCTCCGGCCCCCACGAGAGCCTGTTTATTCTCCATCTTCTCGATATGGGGGGGGGCACGCAACACGGTGGCGCGGGCATCAGAGGATTAACGAACGCGGCGCTCAGCAGTTTCACCATCAGATAGGGGTTAAGTCCCTCTTGTACGCCCCGGCTTATCTTTAACCCAAAAATGAAATTACATATTCATGCGTTTCAGTGAAACTCTTGAAAAGCTTCATGTGCCCCCCCCCGCCACTCGAGATATAACGTTACGGGGGGGGGGTAATCCAACGGAAACAAGGGATCAAACGGGCGTCTGGGTTTCCCGCTCCCGCATCATGGCCACCGATCGCGTGGACTGATCGGAGATGTTTAACTCCGTCCCACGCCGGCGGATGTTGGCGTTTGCTCCCATCCCGCTGCCTCTTCCCATCAGGCCCGATTCCGGCGTCTGCCGAGTGCGTTCCCAAGCGCCTTCTCGAGCGAGGCTGGTTAATTCCCGCGTCGCTTTCTTTATCTGCAAAAAAAAAAAAAATCAATTGAAGGTCACGTCAGACAGAGAAGAGCAGAAAATCCTCACGTCCAAGACGCTGGAGATCTGGAGAATGTTGGTGTTTTCTGCCCAAGAAAAAAACCAAAAACGACTCAAATGACAAATGACTGTTTATGGAAGCCGCCGCCGTCTATAATTTTCCCTCGGCCGTTCCGGCTCAGAGACACCCGGACCGAGGCCCGGACCGAGATCCGGACCGAGGCCTCCGTGTGATCCTGCCGTAGACGCACTGCGACCGACCGCGACATCGTCGAGATCGAGCCGCTTTACCTGAGACCGGCGGTTCTGGCGCGACGTCGGATTCTAGCCATGATCAGAGCTTCGGGTTTAAAAAGGCGGAACAAACGTGAGGTGGGATGCGCTGAGGCGAAGTGTGTGAAGATACGACTCGTGTCCTGAATCGTTCTCGTAGCTTTATTAAAGTAACAGAAGCCCCTGTCAATAGTGTTTTTTTTGTTTTTGAGCAAAAATGCCAAAACCGCTTTTCACAGTTCATTAATTGTGAGGATTTGAATTTAATTTTTCATTTTATTTAATGTTGAAAAGAAAATCAGGTTGAAGTAAGAAATTTGAAGATGCTCCCCTCGAGCTTTGGGACACTGTGTCTGGCTTTTGTGACATTTCCTGTAGGAGATTAATAAAGAAAACAATCAGTAGATCAACTGTTAATAAAAAAAACAGTTTGAACCTAATCAGCAACTATGCTGATAATTCACTGTCTAAGTCATTTCTTCCACCAGAAAACAACTTAAACAGTCTCTAGTTCCAATTTTGGGCAAAACAGAGAAAATTTCAGGGGCAGCGGCTTCGGTCTTTGGGAAACTAATGAAGGTTTATCACTCAGTAATTTTTTGGAACAGATGAATAATCATTTAATCAGCAGGTTAGCTGACAGTGTAGATGTTTTTCATGCAAGACTGATGCAGACACGTTTGGAAGACATGTAAATAACCCAAACAACAAAAAACAACCTTTTCCATGATCTTTCCTTGATAGAAGTTTAAGAGCTGAGACAATTAGTTGATTAAGGGGAAATTAATAAGCAATTATGAAACAAAAAGGCCAAAAATTTGCTGGTTCCAGCCTCCATTGCTGCTTTTTTTTTTTTTTTTGCTCTTTCATAACAATGACAATAGAATCCGCCAGGTTTTGGACTGAGGCAGAAACACTCGACTTCTGAGGACGTCAGCTCGACATTAAGGACTAAACGGTCGATTTAATTAAAAACAACCTATAGAGTAATAACAGCGGGGACTTTCAGCCCTGTAGCGGCGGAAGTGCGAAGAGGTGCGAGTTTCTTCGACGCCGTTATCAGCGCCTCCTCCTGCCCCCCCCCCCCCTTGCGGCAGAGGAGCGTTATGTCAGCTGGCTAAATATGACCTTCACCGGGGTCCCGGGGGGCCAGGGGGGCCGGGGCCCCGTGTGCGGCGCTGCACCGACCCGCCTGTCAGGCACGGCGAGGAAATAAAGTCAAATATTAGAGGGAGGTTATCGTGTGTGTGTGTGTGTGTGTGTGTGTGCGTGTGTGTGACTGATTGTGTTAAAGTGCATAATATGCACAATTTAATACAACCTTGCCATAAGGCACGAACATATCAAATTAGCTATTAGTTAGCTGAGGAAGTGCACCATGGAAACACAAACACAACAGGCGGCATGCGTACACACACACACACACACAGGAATAATTACACTGCTACGAGGGGGTAATAATCATGTTAGAGTAACAAACCACTGTTCAGGCTTGTATGTGTCCATGAGAGAAGAAATGACAGCTCGTAGTTAATGGAAAAGCTAAAGAGAGGTCAGTGTGTGTGTGTGTGTGTGTGTGTTTGTGCGTGTTAGGCCACTGGATCAATATAATCAGCGTGGGATGACACCACCGACGCCGTTGACTCCGTGGTGACCTGTGTGCGATGAGGCTCCACTATTTAAAGGGCAATTACCTCCTGACATTCGCATCAACGCTGCACACGCACGCACGCGCGCCATGCACCTGTGGAGCATCCTGGCGGCGTTCGCGTACAACTCTCGCCGCCGCCCTCTACGCCTCTCCACGTTGGGCGGCCGAGACCGTAAAAGCTCGCCGAGGGGGAACGCGATCCAAAACGATCCGAGGAGAACGCGTTGACTGTGGAACTCTTTGTTCTGGAGAAACAGTCAGAGAAAAAAACGCCTGAATGAAAAGAAATAAAAGAAATTAATGCTCATCCTCTAGTTCATATCTCAAAAGGCCTTTAATTTTACAATTAAAGTGTAAATTAAGGTGGTTTTATGGTTTTAACATAAGCACTTAAGCCAATAAAAACACCTTAATTTATGACAGTACCTTCATCTGTACTGTAACAGTCTCCATGGACGGAATTAACTCTTACATTTGTACTTTAAGACTTAAGGTCCTTTTAAGGTAGAAATTGAGGATACTTATGTCATTTCTTTAAGATGTGTTTACATTAAAAGCTTTTAATATATTTGATCCATTAAATATCCCAAATTTGAGGTGTAGTTACCAGAGTACGGTTATGGAAAATGAATCCTCATAACCTTTTTTAACGCCTTTTCAAGACCTTTCAACACCTTGAACCGAACATAAGATCCCAAAACAATCACAAATATATAAGAATTAACTGTTAAATTCAAGTTAATACCTGAAAACCGTTCGAAATTAATATTCCTCATTAAGAGGTATGTTTTCGTTTTTTTGATTTGTTTCTGAAGGTCTTTGCTGTCGAACCTGATGTGATGTTGAACACACACACGTGCACGCACCCATGCACACACACACACACACACACACACACACACACACACACACGAAACACGCTGGACCTTGAACTTCTAACCTGAGGGGTTTATCGGTCTGTCAGCCGATCGCTGTTCGATCCCCCCCCCGGTTTCTCAGGGGGGAGGAGATCAATGTCAGAAGCTTCTGGGTCTGATACTAAATCGATAATTTTTTTTTTATCCTAACGGCACGAGCATGTGCACATAGATAAGTAGAACACACACACACAAACACACACAAAAACACAAACGCATATACACACTCACACAGCTGGAAAGATCTGATAACCAAACTCTCTCTCTCTCTCTCTCTCTCACTCCGAGTTGTTTGGTCTTATTTGATTGCCCCCCCCCCCCGCGACGCCGCCACCTGACCTCTGAACTCTTGACCTGGACTGAGGATGAGTTTTTGTTCGTCTCGTGTGTGTGTGTGTGTGTGTGTGTGTTTTACTGGAGGGGGATGAAACAGCTGTGCTCAGGTCAGACAACGCTTTAGATCAGCAACAGTCTTTTCACCTCTGGTTCAATGTGTTTTTATGGAGATGTGAGTCAACAATGGACCAGTGAGACGTCGAAAGGCAGAAGCCAAAATTATGAATGGGAATCATTTCTCTCCCCCTCTCTCTCTCTCTCTCTCTCTCTCTCTCTCTGTATATATATATATATATATATATATATATATATATATATATATGTGTATGTGTGTGTGTGTGTGTGTGTGTGTGTGTCTATAGGGTTTGATTTTAGTTAATATTATATATATATCGGGCCTCGTTTCCTTTATCTGCTCGTTTGAACGTCCGGCGGATAAGGAAACAACGAGGCCCGACCCGAGTCAGCGCTGGCGAAGCGTCAACTACGAGAAGCTGCAGCCGCCGGCGTCAGACGCCACTAAGGTGGAAGAAAGAAAACAAAAACAAAAACCAAACGCACGAGAAACGGGAGCAGAATCCATGCATTTAAGTTCCAGGTGAGAATCCAAGCAAAGCGTCTTTAATTCTTTGTGCTTCGCTTCCTTAGTCTCGTCGACTCAAGTCCCACCCCCCCACCCCAAAAAAAAACCTCCTCGCCTCCACAGGAGGAGGAGCAGCCCCCCGCCACAAACGCCCCATCCGACTGGATGAGGAGTATTTCTAATTAAGGAGAGCTCTCCATCACGGTTTGGCGTCGTAGAGAGCTCTCACTGCTGGCGAGAGATATATAATTTATCAAAGGCGCTTTAACTAAAGCTTCCTCGTCGTGGGGGGGGGGGCGTGGACGTGCCGCGCTTTTTTTTTCTTTCTTTTTTCTCCTTTTAAATTCACCGCGGCTCGTGCGGTTCCTTCCAACGGCGCCGACGGGTCGTTGCTATGTTCCGCGGCCGGCGGCTACAACTTCAGCGCGGCCGTCAGCGCTACCTCCCTCTTAATCCCCGTCTCTTACACATTTAGATATATATACCACTGATGTGTAGCCACAACAATGTTCTTAATGCCGACAGGTCTGTGTTTTAATTGGCGTAATGTTGCGATGTTTCTTATTAACGTCCAAAGTCCAAAAAATATCGATGTGTCCACTAATTGTCGACTGAAAATATATCTGCTTTGTTTCCCCCATAAAATCTGCTGTTACTTC